>JBBPBQ010020324.1:3038156-3063447 GCA_037974755.1 Cicer yamashitae
ATATATCAAATTAAACTTAAAAGAGTTATACTGATTAATATTTTTCAAAATTAGCCGTTAGATTAAAAACTATTATCATAATATCAACGTCAATTATGTAATTATAAATGATGTTAATTTACATGCTTCTTAAAAACATAATAAATGATTATCGATTAATGTCAAAATTTATATATACGATCTATATAAAAATAACTTTCAATTTAACAATTGAGTTTGAAAAATATTAATCGAACACAATTTAACAATTGAGTTTGAAAAATATTAATCGAACACAATATTATTGAATAAATAGATCTTATAGTAAAACTCTTTACAGATAATTTTATCATATATATATATATATATATATATATATATATAAATAAAGTATCTTAGTTGAGTTAATCCAAATCTCAACCCTCCATCTCATTTTAATCTAACTGCTGTCAGGTTTATGTGACCCCTCTTTGGATCTCATTCCTCTGAGCATCTTCTCAATGCTCTTTAATCCCAGAAAACTTCAACCAAATTAATCCACTGTTGTGACAACTGAAAAGTGCTGAAACTCCATCCATATTTATTTTGTGTGGAAATAAATCACAACAGGTTTAGAGTGGTGGAGAATGAAGACGCACTTCCACAACCACAATTCTACGTTCCACTTACTATTTTATGTCATCAATTTTTGGATTCCGATTTAAGTGGTTTTGTCTAAAGATTCTAACTTCAAGTGGTTTTCAATTGCTTTGTTCTATTTCTATTTCGATTGGGTGGATGTTTTGGGTTTTATTATTATATAAAATCGCTAGTTGAAGGTGAGTTGCTTGAGGAAGGGCGTCGGGATGTAAATCATGATTTGAAGTGTAGTCATGTGATATAACTTTGTTCTAATAAAAAACTGTGTGCTCTGTTTCCAGAGGAACAAGAACAACGCCTTTTTTCTTCTTCTTGTTCACGACAAATATAACTATGTAATGAGTTATTTTATTTAATAATTTAATATAAATGATGAATTTTACTTATTTGATTATTGATATAATATATTAATCATCAAATCCACAAATTCAGATAATTAAATTGATAGATCAAAAACCAACTATGATTGTTACCATTGACAAGTGACTCAAACACTAAAGTTAAAAAATGGTTTGATATTTAAAATACTAGTTTTGAGTTTTTATATTTGTATATCTCTATTTTTCTAAAAGTCTCTCTATGTATCATTTTCTCTTAATATCTTTCTTTCTATTATATTTATCTTATTTTTTTCTATCATATTATCAATTGTAAAAGTTTATCAGTAGAAATAATTTCTTTTGTTTTTCTTCTATATAAAGTTTTAATTAAAAATTGGAAGACCATATAATTTTACCAAAAAAAATAAATCTTAAAGCTAAAAGTAAACTAAAAACAAAAACAAAAACACGAAAGGACATAGACCTTACTCAAGTAAAAAACGAAAAAAAAAAAAGGGTAAAAACAAAAATAAAGCTATGTTAAATAGTGTTATTAAAACTAACAAAGACCACCCTTGTCACTATTCATTATTAAAACACTCTACAAAATTCGCATGTGATAGAGTAATATTTGAGTTGTGAATATGCTTTGTTTGGTAAATTATGACAGTTTCGTAGTTTATTGTTACTGCATGCATGCATCATGCTAAAGAAACAATACACATTCCATATATTTTACAATAAACACCTTCAAACCAGAGGTTACTTTTTTTTGATCGAAACCTTAAAGGATATACATTCCTACAACATGCCATGCGGTCTTATTATTTTGGTGGCATGATCTGACAGAAGTATCAAGAGGATTATACCATGCACCCCTACATCTAAATCTGTCACTCTTTTAATCAACGTGAAAATACAATTTTGCCCTTTATAAAATCTTCAACTTTTTTAACTTCTCATTTTTTCACCCCTCTTTCCAAAATATTCGAAAGTTTCCAAAGTTTCGAAATGACAATTTCCATAATTTTCGAAATTTTCGAACAATTCGAAATTTCCGAAATAGAAAATTTTAGAAATTTCGGAACTTTCCATATTTGGAAAATTTCAAAACTTTCCAAATTTTCGAAATGTAATCCTTATTTCGAAAATTTCTAGATTTAGAAACTTTCGAAATTTTCCAGATTTGGAAATTTTCGAAACTTTCTAGATTTGGAAACTTTTGAAACTTTCCAAATTTTCGAAATGTAATCCTTATTTCGAAAATTTGAAACTTCCGAAAGTTTCAAAAATTTAAAACTTCCAAAACTATCAATTTTGAAATTTATTATAAATTGTTAAAAAGATAAAATTGTATTTTCATGTGTCTTGAGGGGGTGGCAGGTATAGGTGTGGGGGTGCATGGTATAATCCTCTAGTATCAA
Organism: Cicer yamashitae; assembly: GCA_037974755.1. NCBI lineage: Eukaryota > Viridiplantae > Streptophyta > Magnoliopsida > Fabales > Fabaceae > Cicer > Cicer yamashitae. The sequence goes on from JBBPBQ010020324.1 coordinate 3,040,519, forward strand.
TTAAGTGAATTAGGCACCTGACCCAACTCTATTCATAGAATCACCAAAAGAAAAAGGCCCGTGGAAATAGAGCTGGCCCAAACCCACTTACTGATAACATCAAGATTTGGAAAATTGAATTTTGGTACCCCATTCCTATACTATACTATGTAATAAAATAAACTATTTACTATACTATACTATGTAATAAAATAATCTATTTATTATATTTAAGAACGGAAATATCGTACGATCCTCTAAGAAATAGAGGTTGTTCGGACACAAGAGCTGGTTGCGGCTCCTCCTGACATCGAATGTGATCCAAATAACATGCTGCAACGAGAAGTAGTACTATCCGATAAACTTATATTTTTTACTCAATTGCATTGTAAATTTTAAAATAAATTAATAAAATAAATAGTTATTTTATTCCCAAAATATATGAGATGTTGTAACTATAGTTTATGATTATAAAAACAATCACAAGTTTCTTGGAAAAAAAATATCGAGTATATCTCCTCCAAGTAATTTTTAGACAAAACAACCAAATAAAATATAATATACATTAATATAAGTGTATTGAATTGTTACAAACAATAATAAAGTTAACATAAATTTTATGAGATGGAAAAATATAAACAAAAATAAAGTAAAAATAACTTTTTTTTAAATAAATATGTTAAACTAAACCAATAAGCAAAAACATTTACAAGTATATTAAAACTCACAAAAAATACTTATGATGAGCAAAAAAAATATCAACATTATAAATTATAGCAGCATCAAACGAAATAAAAACAAAAAATGGATAATTTGAAAAGTCTAGGTCGATGACCCTTAAATGAGTCAAAGTTATCATAATTGAATTTGAGTTAAACATATTATATTAATATCTTTTTCAATATAAACTACTAATTTGTGTGCAAGAAAATAATCATCTATTTTATTTTAAAGTGACTTAACAATTTTCATTGTTGAAAAAACTTATTAACCTTGTAGTTGTTGTAGAGATTGAAAATTTCAAAATAAGATAAATCAATCTATAAATCAAATGATAATTTTTTGGGAAATTCTATTAAATATTCTAAAGATACTTATTAAACATCTAAATATAGAAATTCTACATTAAAAAGTCGTTGAAAATTATGTATTCAATTTTTAAAATGTCGAATTATATTTTTTTTAACGCTAAATTTCTATATTTAAATTTTTAACAAGTGGTACACTTGTTAACATGACTTAATTTTTATTAACAATGTAGGGTGGATCATTCATTTTGATTAGGCTACAAATGAATTGAAAAATGAAATGTTGATGAGTTTCTCTAATTCTCTTTAAGAGTCCACACTTAATTTGCAGCTTTTATGTGTTCGAGTTGATAATAGACTAACAAATTTATTATTCTTGTTATATTTTTTGAACTAATAAATTTATATTTGATGTAATTAAATATATATTATTAGAGATAATTAGCATAAAAATATGTTTAATGACTAAAAAGAAATTGAGTAATTAACCAAAGCTGTTTTGTTAATGTGAAACCCTTTTCCATGATAGCAAGTAATAAAAGGATAAATTATCAAACAAGAATTGTAAAACAATGATCAAGTCTCTAATTAAATTACTGAATTGAATAAAAATCTTTTTAATTGTTTGTTGAAAGTAACGGTACCAAAAACATAAAAATTGTAAATAACAATAACAAAAAGCGCGTTAGAGATGAGTATCAATTCATTTCAACATTTAGGCTAATAATTAAATATCTTATTATTGAATTCAGCTCAGTATTTTTTTTTCTTTTTATGGAAATCTTGATTCTTTTTTCTATTTATTATTATCTCCGTCTTTATATACAATATTTTCTTGTAAAAAATTTGTCCTTTAATATAAAATTATATTTAAATCACAAAAAATATTAATTATTTTTTACAAAAATACTTCTGATTAAATATAATGAATTAAAAGAACAACTATTTATTTATTTTAATAATTAAAATATAATTTTAGAAATAGAATGCATATACAAATATAATATGATTTTTATTTACTTTAATTTTGTACATTTATCAAATGGATTTTATCATTTTATATATAGAGGGAAGGAGTGGTAATTATTATTATTATTGAAGAAGTTTAGAGAGTTTAATAATAAAAAAGAAAAGTAGTTGAGTGTCACAACAGTTATATACTAGAAACCGAGGGACAAATACGTAATAAGAAGTGACCAGATAAATATATCACGACGCCCTTTTTTTCTCTCCAACATTATTCCCTTCCCTTCTTCATTTCCATTCTAATTTTCACTCCTCTAATCTCTCTTTCATTCCCCAAATCACACTTCCTCTCCCCTTTCTCAACCCTACCACCTCTCTCTCTCCGCCGCACGCGGCTATTACGGTGGATTCCTTCTTCTCATACAGATTCGTTGTTTTCCTAATCTTCCTCTTTCTCTACCCTACCCTACCCTCATCTATCTTTTTTTTATTTTATAATTTATTTCTTCTATTCTATTTCTTATTATTATTATTATTATTATTAATTGATTTTGTTGCAGTTGTCGCTTTCATTATCCCTCAGACTTGTTTTTCATTTTCATTTTAAAAATCTATATATCCGAACCATTTCGCTGTGGTCCCCGGGTTTTGAATTTTCATCCCTCGGAATTCATTATTTTACTTTTTTACCCCTCGTATTTATAATAACCAAAAGCAGCTTTCCACCCCCATGATGATGAGTCATCATCCCCGTAGGATGTTACCACCTGGCAACACGAGAAAGCGCAAACACTCTGAAGCTGATAAGCCAGCTACGCCGACCTCTTCCAACCGGCTTCTAGCCGGCTACCTCGCTCACGAGTTCTTGACGAAAGGAACTCTGTTCGGAGAGAAGTTTGATCCTGACTCTGACTCATTGGTTGGCTCAGGTGAGCAAATAAGGAGCCAGCTGTACTCACGAGCCGAAGCTTCAGAATCGGAGTTGACTCAACCCTTTGTGAGAAAGGAACAAGAGAGTTACAGCGAAGTAGCAAGCATAATGAAGACGGATGGGACCCACATAAAGGGAATTGTAAACCCCACGCAGCTATCCCGGTGGATTCGTATGTAAGATTTTGGCGGTGATGATGATGACGTGGAGGGAGATGTTTTTCGTATTGTTGCGCAGGTTAGTTTGGAGTTGTTAGGTTGCTTACGTGGTTAACCATGTAATTAGAATGTTGTGTATCATCATCACCAATTACTTTTATGACTGTTACTACATTTATTTTATGTCATCACTTTGGTTGTGAAAATTGTCTCTTACCGTGGACCAAGGTTGATCTAAAGTACATACAACTGCTGATATACATGCATTTTGTTCCGTTTAGTATGACTTGATTCATTGTATTCTATCCCTTAGTATATTCAAATTGTTCATTATTACAATTACAATATGTTTTTTTACGATATTTTTAATTAGTATGTTGATAGTTAATACATAGAAATTAGATCCTCTTCTGCAATGAAGCTGCAGAAGTGAATTTCTAAGTTAATTAGAAGAGAGAGATAGAGATAAATTGCAGCAGAGATGCATTGCAGGAGGTGATCCAGATCCTAATACGTCAATGCTTATTTCCAACGGTTTCATGAGGCATTATGTTCCCTACACTCACCACTATTTTGCATGTTCTTGAGTAGAGTTCCCTACCCTCTGTTGTTACGTGGACGCGTTAATCTCAGATAACGCTCATAGTTTGTTACTTAGTATTATCTCGAGTTGATGGAGGAATGATCGAGTATAAGCCTGATGATCAATATTAGACTAGTGAATATTCCAAGTTAAGGAAGCATGTCAGTCCACAACCCCAAACATTACATTAGGAAGGATAAATAAATCATCTCCATTGAGAAATTTAGCGTTTCTTTATCCAATTAGGATTACTAGATGTTTAAGAAGCACTAAATTTGTGAGGTGGGACTGTGATTCGATTCTCAGCGAATACACTTTTGGGAAGAGGCAAATAACTTTAACTTGTAACCATAAAAACATCTTTATATATTTTTTTTATCTATTTAATGTTACTTTTTTTTATATATAAAAATATAGATATTAAAGAGGCACACAAATAATTAAAATACTTTATTTATTTACTAATTGATCCGTTAATGACAATCTTTCAATTAATTCGTCAGTGATAAATATTTGTTGTGTATGATTTGTACAATAGATCATAATGGATACTCTCTCTATTTCAAAATGAGTTTCATTTAAGTATTTTACACATGTATTGAGAAATGTAATAATTAGAAGAGAAAATATAGTTATTTGACCAAATTTTCTTTATTAACTATTTGTTAGTTTTTTACTATTATAAATGTAAAATAAAACTAATGTTTTGGATGTTTTGGATGTTGTGTATATAATAATAATTGAATAGTAGAATTGAAAAAATTAATTAAAGTTATCTTAAAACTTGAAAGTGATATTCAATTTAGAACAATTTTTTTGCTAAAATAACATTCATTTAAAAATGGAGAGCGTATATTATAATTTTTTCCACTTTTATAATCAAAAAATGTATTCAATATATATACTAATAATTAAATGTATATTTCTAATGCATAACTAAAAATCAATAATCAATTTTGATCAAGAAATAATAAATAAATAAATAAATAAATAAATAAATAAATAAAAATCTATCACGCAGTGCCACTCAAAAGGGGAAAAATATTTGGCCCACCATTACATGAATAATGAAACCAAATCAATAGATAAAGCCAAAATTGGCGAAAAAACTACATGCAATAATCGAAATTTTAACCACATGCTTATTGTTTATGAATAAAAATAGCTGACTAAGCTGCCTATACTTTTAAAGAAAAAATGTTACTTAACATTAACATCAATTTTCATACATAAAAAGGTCTGTTTTTTAGTCATTGATCAAAGAAATTATCTCTTTTAACAAATTGAGCAACGCCAAACATTTTTTTTTTTATGTTTTGTATAATAAATTCTAATTGTTCTTATTTATAGTGAAAAATATTAGAAAAAAATATACTAATAGTCAAATACATGTTACTAATATAGAGAGAAGACAATGAAATGAGAGAAAGAAAAAATAAAGGAAAAATACTTTATCTGCTTTAATTTTCAGTGTCACTTTAATTATTATTCTTCTAATCGTACTCTTCAATTATTATTATATAAACTAATTCCAAAGTATAAAATATGAATTATACTTTGCATTTATCATTGTGAAACACAAATCCAATAGTTGATAAAAATAATTTGTTAAAATGACTATTTTCTTTCTTTTTATTACATTTCTTAAAATGTATGTAAAGTGCATCCTCATTTTGAAAGAGAGGGAGTAAAAGAATAAAATGTAAGAGTGACACAACTTATGAGAAAGAAATGAGAGTATTAATGATATTTTTTTGGGAGAAAAAAGAGAAAAATAATAAATAAAAAATTGAGAAAGAGCTAAAAGACATAATTAATCTTAAAAATGATAATGTGTCAAATTTTTAAATATGGATAATTTAGGATTTTTATTAGTAATTTGTTTTTATAGATATATACAATAGATTAATCTTTGATAGAGCCTTCCCAATATGTTTCCTCACAGTTTAGTTTAGTGAGAGAATCATATGTGAACCTATCCCCGCATTTTTTTTTTGAAGTCTTTTGCCTTATAATGTGGATTCCAAAAGAAATCACTTAATCATGTTCTTTCAAAATTACGTATCGGATAACCATTGCAATTAACCAATTTCTAGCTTTTGTAAAATCAGACTGGCCCACCGTTTTTTGAAAAACTAACAGTCATATCAGACCTATAATAATGCTACTTGACGTGTGAATTAATATATTTTAAGGACTAATTTGTTAATAGACTAGTTTAATTTATGATTCTACCCACCCACACACATATTATCCATCCATGCCATAATTTGATACCAGTGATAAGTAAAGTAACAACTCGTTTATTATTACTATTGAGCCAAGTTCCAAAGTCCAACTAAGTCATAACAAACAAATTGAAAATGAAAAGAAAAGATATTCCAACTCCAATATGGCCTACAAATTATCATGAAAATGTTCCCCTATTAACAAAAATTGGAGAAAATTACCCAAAAGTGTGAAGGCTATTTTTGTCCTAGGCCTTCTTGATAGCAACTGATCTTGCTTTCAGATTCAGAAAGATTCCCCTGAAGCAAGAAAGTAAATCAGAGTTCCATTAACTACTAAATAATTCATACTCCACATGTTGCCCATCAACAAAGCTTACTAATATGCACAGTACTATTAGTCAGGTAATTTCATTAAATAAACTTTCAATTCCTGTTTTTCATAGAAAAAAAAATGTTAGCATTAGTCACATGCTATTATTCCTTAGCTGCACAATATCAATGATTAGGATTCGATTGAACAATCGTATAAATCAACATTTATTGTGTTTATTGCAATCCGAGTGATATCATTTTTGGATAAACCAAGGCATCACCGTGCAATGTGGAGACTAATCTCCCAAGGTAGTATGCATCAGCCAAGGATCGAACTGCTGACCAAATAATTAAGGGACCTAGGTATTTACCACTTGTGCCCACCATGTTGATAGTGTGACATAATTAATATAAACGCACCAAAATCACGAATTCAATATGATATCAAAGCAAGTTCTGATAATGTGACAAGTTGTCACATTATCAGTTGCCATATGTTGGTTATAACTCACACTAACCTAGCAGTTATCATGCTTAGTTTCAAGTTTTGTGTGAAAATGCATGGTTGCGGAGAAAAGATTGAAGTACATGCACCTGGCAGAGGATGAAATATGCTCCAAAATAATGAAACAAGATACGTTACAGAATGATCATTCCATGCTTGATAAAAGTCAAGAGAGAAGAATATCATGGACAACAATCATAAATCAGTACAACTATATACAGGGTAAAACGCCATTTTGGGTCTTGAAATCTTAATCGTCAATCAATTTAAGATCTCAAATTAACGAAATATCAAACTGCTCCCTCAAATTGTCTAACGTTAGTCAACATGATCCTTAAAATAGTTGACAAAAGGAACATTTTGTCTGACTTTAAACAATTTGAGGGAGCAATTTGATATTTTGTAAATTTGAGGTCTCAAATTGCACAACGTTTACAATTACTGGACCCAAAATGGTGGTTTACTCACTATATATATGATTTGGCTATGCATATTTTTTTAGTATGATCAAATGCCAATGCATATATATAAAAACAGAACCACCTTATACTGCAATTCAAATTGAAGGAAACAAGAACAAGACAAAATGTTTCCACATTGCACCCTCACAATATTTACTTAAGCAATGAATATGTAGAAAACCAAAGCAATCAGTGGGCATTGCACAATACCTTCATTAAAAAGTAAAAACCTATTTAGACACTTTAACTTTCATGCTAAAACCATTGATCATATCTGGTTTCAGAACTTATAGATGCGACATGGTAGCTCTTGCAAGTTACACAGTCAACAACATTTTCTTTACAGTAAATATGAAATTACTCACAAAAGAACCTTTTGTAATTTATACTGCATACCTATATCTCACAGTACTATCAACCAGTGATGCTTATTCATTAATTTTGGAAAAAAATATGGGAAGAAATGAAGACATCATTGAAGAGTAATAATAAACATGAAGTTGAAAGATGCTGGAACTAACCAGCATGAAGCAGCAAGGCTGTGAAACAAAACGCGAAACTGCAAAGGTATATACTGGTAGTTCAACCAACCAACGATAGGCCAAAACTGCATGTTTAAATAACTAATTGATTTAGTTACATTACACCTTCCAATAACTAACTATTCAAATTGTTCCATTGGCGATTGGCCAAACAGAAGAAGAGGGTTGACATTGCCATACCTTCCATGCAGTCAACTGGACAGAAGGGAAGTCCTTTTGGACTTTGTTCATGACTATTTTCCAAGGTCTTCCTGCAAACCAACCTCACACTTTAATTACTAAGCACTAAACAACTAGTAAGAATTATTTAGTATTTTTCATTTGAAAAATGATTTTATTATGTAATAACATATGTTTTATGTATTATCCATAAACTGAAAATGTTTTGGAGGCCTCCCTACATACATATATGGCATAGCCTATGAATAAAAATCAGAGAGAAAAATGAAGTGCGTTTTCCAAAATCATTAAACTATATCAATCATTCAATGTATCTCTTTGGTTAAATTAGGCAAGAGTGATAAGAAACCTACACACATACAATTTGTTTTTGTGTTTTATCTTTTCCAGACCGTTCACTATTTTGGTCTGGTCCTAGTGAAGTTCTATGTTTGCTAATTTATTGTTCACAATATCATATTAAGGTATAATTTTGAACTTAGGATTACATATTGACCTATAAATAAAGATGATTTTGAACTTATGATTACATATACTGACTTCAACTGCAACATAATAAAAACTGAATCAAAGTTAAGAATTAAGCAACAGCAGTGATCAACATCCTGCAATTGCATAATAAACATTTGAGGAATATTAGCAACACACTCTCTATGGTGAAGCGCATATGAATTTTATCGAATAAAAGAGAGTATGCTACTAGCATTTCTCTAAACATTATATACATACGCATGAATATTTAGGAATTGGGGAAAAAGGAATTAATGGTTTCTGTTTTCTAGGTAGGAAGGTGGGGTAACACAAAGGACACTCAGTTACAAGTTACAACCAAATATATGACATTAATCTTTATTCATGTACATGTTTCAAAATCAATGTGTCTAAACTGATGTCTACCGTACATACATGATAAGAACTATATCAATGAGCATGAGCATACCTTCTATAACCAAGCCATAATACATCATGAAGAAAAAGTTGTTCCATGGTGAGCTAGTTATTTGTTCAAGAATCACCTAGTAAGTAATAGGACATTTCACTCATTAGAGTTTTAAATAAAAAAACAAGTACAAGAGCTAAGGAAAACATTGAACCTAACACAACACAAAATATCATCATCCCTATAATTTAAGGGACAGAGGACAGACAAAGAACACACAAGTTACTTAACCATGTACCTTCTTAGCAACAGTTTCATTGCCTTTCTTCCCCTTGAAAAGTTTATCCATCAATTTATGAAGAAAATGTCCAAAGGGTCCTGCGTAGGCAAAACCGTAGAGCTGCAAAATAATTTGATTTTAAATTTGCAATGACCTTCAAATTCAACGTGTATGTTGGGTTTTGCGGTGGGATTGACGAAACCACGGTGAGCCACTATGATTTTGCAGAAGCTAGCTTGGGCAAAACCACGCTGGCTCAATGTGATTTTGTCAATCCCACCGTAAAACCAAACATGCACTACAAATAAATTATAACTTGTACTTCATCAGTGACATAGTAAGCATGCAATATTTTTTTGGTTCATAATTTGATCATTGATTGAAAATCATGAAATGGTATATAATAAAGATCCTAATTATATAAACATGATTACATTGAAAATTTAAGAAGAAGCAAAGTTCAATAATAGGCATACCATGAAAAGAAGCAACCTTCTGAACTGAAGTTTCTTGGCCCCAGCAATCTTTTGTGCCACAGCATCACTAAAACCACCTAGAACTGCTGAAGTGATTGCCTATACAAGTTTTAATTTTTCAACAACCCTATTGGACATTAGTCTCTTTCAAAGTTAAAATGAAAAACAACAATATATTTGAATATAGAAAAGTAAAAGGAGAAAAAGTGAGTGAAAAGAAGAAGAAACCTTGGTTCTGAGAGGATGAAGGTGAAGCTGAAGGAGATATTTCTTCCAAACATCGTTGACTGCGTCGGACATGGTGATTGGTTGATCAACTTCGGAACGGAAGGATCTTCTCTGTCTCCGAGATTGTACTTTGTGGTTATTATTATAGTTCTTATAAACAATATAGTTAATCTTTTTGACAAAAGTTGCTAGACGTCAATTACGACTCATCGCCATTAAATTAACGTTAATGTGTTCACCGGAAATTATTTTGTTATAGTTAATGCATTTAAATTAATAAAGAAAATATGATAAAGAATGGTGAAGGAATGCATGCCTAAGAAGTGGCATTTGATTAAGGAAATTTGCCAAACACATTCGTAAGGGTATATGAAAATTGTGGCAACATATGAATGCGAATTATGCGTTGGAGCAAATTTCTATTTTGCAAATTTGGGAATAATTTATAGGGCCACGTGTCTCCGACGCTTTTTTTTTTTTTGTAACTTTTAATTTGACAGACTAAAATCAATCGTCTCTGATTTTATAGGGACTAAATTCAAACAGAAAAACTTACGGAGACTAAAATTAAAAAGTGATATATTAGCAGAGACTAAAGACATATTTAAACCTTGAAAATTCATATGATTATCGATTGGAGAGCGAGAAGATTCTTTAGTCTAATAAGTTCTCATGTATCATTTGTTCACAAGGGAAATTAATAATTTGACAATCGCCAACAAAAGTTGGAAGTGTATCTCTAAATGTTTTAGAAAGTATTCACGATGATATTTGTGGGCCAATACACCCACCATGTGGACCATTTAGATAATTTATGGTTTTAATTGATACATCAACTAGATGGTCACATGTTTCTTTGTTATCAATTCACAATTTCCTGATCATCCCGTTAAGAGAATACGTCTCGATAATGATGTTGAGTTTTCGTCTCAAGCATTTAATGAGTATTACATATCCATTTGGATTGATATTGAACATCCTATAGCACATGTTAATACACAAAATAGATTTGTAGAATCATTTATTAAACGTATAAAGTTAATTGCAAGATCACTCCTCCTAAGATGCAAACTCCCAATTTCTATTTGGGGACATGCAATTTTGCATGCTGCAATATTGATTCGCATCAAGCCAACAGACTATCACAATCATTCTCCCTTCCAATTGACTTTTGGTCAAGAACCTAATATCTCCCATATAAGAATTTTTGGATGTGCGGTGTATGTTCCAGCTCGACCATAGCGCACAAAGATGGGCCCTCAAAGAATTTTAGGTATTTATGTTGGATAGGAAGCTCCATCTATTATAAAATATCTTGAACCAACAACAGGAGACTTATCTACAGCTAAATTTACGGATCGTCAATTTGATGAATCAAATTTCCCAACATTAGAGGGAGAAAATAAGCAATTAAACAAAAAGGTTAGTTGGAATGAATTATCATTATCTTATCTTGATCCCTAAACCAAACAATGTGAACTAGAAGTTCAAAAGATAATCCATTTGCAAAGTTTAGCAAACCAACTTCCAAATGCATTTACTGATCCAAAAAGTGTGACTAAATCATATGTATGAGCTACTAATGCTCCAATAGGAAAGATGACTAAATCAACCGCACATGAAGTGTGGTAGACCAATCGGTTTCAAAGATAGAAATCTTCAAACAAGAAAGGGAGCTATTAGAAAAGATGACCCAAATAAGGATATAGAAACTTTAAAAGAGTCTTTTGACATAATTGACATTTCAATCCCAGAAAAGACTAATCAGATGCCTGTAATTCATGAAAAATAAAGAGATCTCAATTAATTATGTCACTAATGGAAATCAATGGAATCAACATGAAGTTAATTTTGATGATGTTTTTGCATATAATATTACCCTAAATATGGTAAATGATAACGAGGATCAAGAACCAAGGTCTATCAAAGATTGTAGACAAAATGAGAATTGGAAAAAATGGAAAGATGCAATTGAAGCATAATTAAACTCGCTTAACAAGCGAAAGGTTTTTGGACATGTAGTCTGAACACCCAAAGGTGTAAAACCTGTTGGATACACATGTGTTTTTGTACGAAAACAAAATGAGAATGGTGAAATTGTGAGATACAAATGGAGATATGTGTCTCACTAATCATACACGTCGTGATATATCATTGTCTTATGTCAAATTATTATCAAGCTATACTTCTTCACCTTCACGGAGACATTGCAACGGAGTTAAGCATATACTCTGTTACCTTACAGGTACAACAAATATGAGTTTATTCTATTCCAAAGGGTCCAAACTAGAATTAGTTGGTTACGAGAATGCGTGTTATTTGTCAGATCTTCGCAATGGTAGATCACAAACAGGTTACTTGTTTACAAGTGGAAGTACAAGCATATCATGGAGATCTGTAAAACAAACTATAACGACGACTTCATCAAATAATGCAGAACTTTTAGCACTTCACGAGACAAATAGAGAATGTGTTTGGTTAAAGTATTTGATTCAACACATACAAGAAAATTTTGGTTTATATACTGAAACAATGGATGCAACAATCATTTATGAAGATGATATTGCATGCATTGTTCAATTGAAGGAATGTTATATTAAAGGAGATCGAACAAACACATATTTCTCCACAATTCTTTTTGAATCTTGATACGCAGAAGAGCAGTGAGATAAAAATTCAATAAATTCGTTCATGTGATAATCTTGTAGACATTTTCACAAAGTCACTCCCAAATAGAATATTTGAGCAAATGGTTTCCAAAGTTTGGTCTCCGCCGTCTCAGATATATTTGTATGGTTGAGGGGAAAAATAAATACACCATGTAATTCAAAAACAGGTAGTGTACTCTTTTTCTTTCACTAGAATTATTTTCCATTGAATTTTTTTAGTATGATTTTAATGAGGCAGCATATCCTCAATGGACATTCACTGGGATTGTTATGAATATTAGGCCCATTAGTGAATGTCAATTTTCTTATGCCTATAAATATAGCTAACAGGGCAATAAAAACAACACAAGAATAGAATAATATTATTCACTCTCTCTTCTTCTCTATTCTCTCATTCATCTATACTCTTCTATGTAATGCCCTTGTTTCGATTAGTTCGCAACAGTTTTCTTACTCAAAATTATACAAGATCTTGTTTTTTATGCACACCAATCAATATTAACACATAAAGAGAGAGTCTTAATTGGTTTCGTTGATTTTTTAGATGATATGGCTTAATAATATCACCATTTTACTGGATCTAACCTTAACGGATAGTTTCATTGAATTTTTATTTTTGACTTAAATACATTTTTTGCCATTCTATTTTGTCAAAAATAAATTTTTTAATTCTTTTTGTTTTTTGTCTATAAATGAGATAATATAATTACTACTAGAAGAAACTCACACAAAAACCAATTTTTTAGTTTATATTAACTAATTATTGAAACTTTTTTTGCCAATATTTTTATTACGTGACTCTCTCGATAATGATGTGGTATTTATGTGTCATTTTTGACTTGTGTATAGAATAATTTTCATGTCATTATTATTATAACTAATTTTATTGTTTATTTTATATATTATTAAAATATAAAAAATAACATAATATAAATAAATATTTTAAATTTGTGTATTTTATTTTATATATTAATTTTATTATTTATTTTTAATATCTTAATAAATAAATATTAAATAATATTAAAAATGTAAAAAATGTTAATATTAAAAATAATATACATATTTTATATAAATATTTTAAATAACTATAAATTTTTTTAATTAAATGGAATAAATTTTAAATATTTTATTTGAATATTTAATATAGAAATAAAAAAGTTGATTTTTAATATTTTAATTTATAAATAAAATTAATTACAACAATAATGATATGAAAAATATTTTATCTAACTTATAAATTTAATTTAAATGTCACATCATTAATGAGAATGTCATAATTTAAAAAATTGTAGAGACAAAAAAATCATACGAATTAATTAATAGGAAGACAAAAAACAGTTTTAAAAATAAAATGATTAAAAATTCATTTTTAAGAAAATATAAAGATAAAAAATACATTCAAACTTTTATTTTATAAGCACGGTCCATATTGTGCACCATCTATGAAGATGGTCGCCGGCTTTAGAATTTTTCCTTCGTATCATTAATAATAAAAAATTAATTTAATTATCTTTTGGGTCTATAATTTTTTGGATGAAATAATAAATTTTATCATAATTAACTCAGACAACTGTGAGGTTTCAGATTCGAATGTGAGACGTATAATATCGACATTTATCAGTTAAATTAGAATTTAAAGATCTTTTTTATCTATAATTTAAAATATGTTTATTACCGTTTATTTTATAAGAAAATCCTTTTAAAAAATAATTACTTTTGACAATCATCATTTTTCTTTGTTACAATTTAAAAAAAAAAATTTAATTATTTTTTAATTAATGTTGCTTTATTTTTCTTTTATCATTTAGTGGTTAGCCTTGTGGTTAATTTTTCTTTATAAATATTACTACTCAACTTTTATTCACAAGTAAATAAAAAATTTCAATCTAAATTTAATTATGTCAAAATTTAATTTTTACATATTTCAAAGATTTAGTTGAATGAAAAAGGTGTTTTAACATTTACGTGACATCACTCGCTCTTATATATTTTAAAATGATGTATCTACATCTATAATTTCTATATACACATTTAAAGTCTCATGTTTTTATATATATCTTTTTTTATCATATTATCATCATATTATATCTATCAAATTATTTTATATGAGTCTATTAAATGTTTCCCGACAAAGTTAATTATACTATAAACTCATTCACGATTACTTTTAAGCAGATTTAAGATTACTTTTAACTCTCCAACATTATACTATAAGTCATTATCTAAATTTTTGCTATTAATATAAAGCAGCAGTGATCGAATTTGACAAAGCAATAATGACTTAATAATTGTATTTATATAGACTTAATAATATTCATTTTAATAGAAGATATAGTTAATATTAAAAATATTATTATGTTTATATGAATATTTTATATTGGAAACCTTGACTTTAACAAAAAAGAATAACAATGGAAATTAAGGAAATGCATTTATTTTCATTAAAAACTTAACCGAAAAAGAAACAACAAGTATGCTGGTAAGTATATCTATCTTACTCATGATTGAGGGAGACTTTTTTTTGTATCCATAGTAGAAAATTTAATATTCCAACCTAAATGGAAACAACAAGAATGCTAGTCTATTTGAGTGCGTTCTTCTTTCTTTATAAAATTGGGTACTCCTTAGGTCATACCTTCACCATATAAACACTATTAGTGTGGTGTTATCTCTTATGTGAAACTTTTTTTTTTCTTTCAATTCACACCAACAAACTCTCATTAATATTATCATCATTTTCAAGACATCATCACCCATAATAGAAGATTTTAGCATTGCAATAAATATCATATTTAAAATTAGATTAATCGAAAACTTTGAAGGGTACATTGATGTTTGAATTGATGGGTGATTGGAGAGTATGTTGTTAAACTTGATTAGATTTAACATTACAATAAATTTCAGATTTAAAATTAGATTAACCGAAAACTTTCAAGAATAAATTGATGTTTGAATTAATGGATGATTGGAGAGCATCTTGTCAAACTTGATTTCACCTATGAGGCGATAGTCATTTTCGATAATTTCTATATACACATTTAAAGTATCATGTTTTCTCAATATCTTTTTTTCTATCACATCAACACCATATTTCATCTATCACATTATTCTCTATTTCTTTCACTCAAATGTCTAATCAATTTTTTTTCTATATATTTATATGAATAATAATAAATTTGAAATAAATTAAGGCAATACATAGTGAACTCAATTTCTTTATTATAAATGAAAAGGAGATATCGTCACTATTACAGAAAATTAATTAACGTTGAATGGATCAGCGAAACATGGTGGGAGGCATTTGAGGCGGAGGAGCATTAGGTGGCCCAATCCAACCTGCGTATTTCAATACAACCGTTGACTTATACATTTAATTTCAAAGACCAAACTTTTTAGTGAAATAATAAATATTTAGATAAAAGAGAAGATATTATTATTGAAAATGTATAGAAATTAAATACCTTTGGAAGGGTCAAAACCTCTTGCTTTGAGTTCAGCATGTTCTTGGCATAAGGCACAAAAATCACAGCAGAAATGAACACAACAATCACAACAAGGTTCAGCTGGTAAACCAAACTTGGCTCTCAATTTCTCTCTGTAGAGACATGAGTACAGCCAGTGACACGTAATTGACATCAGTAGTCCGTACACACATCCTTGTGCAATACAAGCTGCATTCATTAAGAAATTCAAAAACCACACAAGTGATAGTATATGTTAATTAAATATATACTACATTTATTGTACTTACAACTACGTCCTTCATCCACAACTTCAGCAATTTGGCCAAAGGTGATACATGGTAAACAGCAAGTAATAAGACCTGCATTTAATTATGTTATATATCAATCAATTATAGATATAGTCAATACATTACAATACCTATAGGCTATATGTATAGTATATATCTTAATTACATGTTGCAGGATTTTCTCCACAGTCACATAATTGAGCTGACCATTTAGGTGGGGAAGAAGGACCAAAGGTGTTCATGTTAATTAATGTTAGCAGAAAACTGAGAGAAGATTTTATTTAACTCAATTAATTTGTAAAGTATAATGTGCTCCACAATAATTTCCATTGGAAACATAGGCTATTTATTTATCAATTATTTTGATGAGGTCAGGACTCCTTCAATTCAAACATTATCACAATGCCAAGTTTGTTTCGCCCCTTAATTGTTTGTCTTTTTGCCTCAAGTGTATATCCATGCCGGCCCATCAATCACACTTAAGAGAATAGTCACAACATTAATGTACACACAAAAAAGTTAAAAAAAATAATTAAATAATATGTATTTTTTGTGTGTATTTAAATGAAAATTATTTGGAGTCATGACTATGTAAATTTTTTTCACAACTTAATTATAATAAATTGACTTTCGCCGTCTTCATATATAATTTTTTATTATGTGCGGTCGTTGTTATCTTTTTTCTTTTTCTTGTTTCTTTTGGTTTTGAGTAATATTTCTTTTCATAAAATCAGATTCTTTATTGTAACCGCGCCATGTGATTACAATTCTCAATTGCTCGACTGAGATATTTCATAAAGTTGAACTAATTGTGCAATTTGAACCTTTTGAATTGAAATCAACAACTAAGATAAAAAAAATAAAAATAAAAAATAAAAATTGTGTATGACTGCTACATGAAATTGTAATTCATTTTCCTTTACCTAACATGTGGAATATTTTTTTTTATAATAAAAAAATTAGAGCGAAAAAGTATGCAGGGCCACCTAGACAACCAACTATATTAGCACCGATGACTTATAGAATATTTAGTCAATGGGTCTCATAATTTAAATGGAGCTTAATGTAAGACTTTCAATATTAAGATGGTATTTTTTAGTTACTAATTTAAGAGATTAGTTAATTGGTTAAATTTAGTTTGTTAGTTAGACTTAGCTAGTTAATTGGTTGAGTTTGAAATGTTCTCTACACATAAAGCTATTGCATTCATCATATTTTTAGTTGGTTTTAGTTTTTCCCTAAAATATTGAGCTAAACCGATCCGTGACAAAATTTGACAAAAATTGATTCAAACATAACATCTTTTTCTTCTTTAAATAGCTTCTTATTTAAATATTTTTTAAAATTTTATCATTTAAAGTTGTAGTAAATAGACAAAATATTTAAAATAATTTTTTATGATAAACTATTTAAATTCATTGTTTATTGAAATTTTACTTCTAAAATTATTTAAAAAAAAGAAGACATACTATAAAAATCATTTTCTAAAAATGTATATTTAAGTTATAACTATAGACAATTATGTTTAGAGAGATATATCATCTCAAAATTAAATTGGGTCTAATACAAACTATGAAATTAACTTTTAGGTTATATCTATAGACAATTATATTTAGAGAAATATATGTTATTTATAAATATATATTTAAATCGTATTCAATCGATTTTGTCAAAAACAAACTCATCTATGTGATAAGAGGTGCCAAAATTTTAGACTTATACAAATTACTTAATAAATTTCATATATATATATATATATATATATATATATATATATATATATATATATATATATATATCAAATTTTAAATAATTGGAGCTATTTCTAATAATTTTGTCGAAAACCTAACGATTTGCACTGGTTGATCCAGTAAGCTATTTGTCGTATCCGCTGGCTCGGCCCAAAGTTTGATAACTTGTTTTGTATGTGACATTTACGACCCTCCAGCTTTTGAGGGGTTTCTTTGAATTTGGTTGGACCCTAATTAATCTCCACAAAACTAGCTTTTAATAGGGTATGAACGCTATTGGGGAGGGTGCTTCAGTCTAGTTAATTGAATCTAAGGAGATAGTTTTCCTCTAACTGAATTAGTTATAGAATTATGAGTTAGTTACAATATTAGTTTTGCTTGTTTACTTTGGGATAGCCTATAAAATGGCAGCTTGTATATTTGCCTCATTTGATTAATAATATGAGAGATTTAATTATCCAAAGGCATAATCCTCATGTTCATTCTGTTATGTTTAAGTGTGAATAATTAAATCTCACATCGATTATGAACGTGGTAAATGTTAGATATATAAGAGCAGTGTCTTATATACCTAATGCCTTAAGGTTTTGGATTGATGTGGTGTCATTGGTCTGTTGTTTCTCCCGCATCCCAGACTCCCCTCATAACCCAAGAGTGACTAGAAAAGAAAAGAAAAATGTTTTGGACTTGTGCAAATTATACTGAAAAACTAGAGTCATATATATTATATATTGCCTTGAGCTCTATCTTCCTTTACAATTTCAAGCAAGGTGATATTTTTTCAAATCCTCAATTTCAAACAAACCTAACAATCTCTACCTTGATTGAAATCAATGCATCTTACCTCTAATTGTCTACAATGACAATCATAGTTCAAAAGAACTATCATACTCCAACATAAAAAGTATACTCCACTTAATCACTCCAAGAATTTTCACTTGAAGTCAAACCACTCCAGAAATTTCTTCTACTTGCCGAAAACCATGCTGAAAAATATGGTGTAACTTTCATGTTGGCTTTCTCAAAAAGTTCTTCAACAACCGATATAATTTTCACAACACACATTGCATCATTGTCAACCAATTCATTTGTGTCCATCAACACTTTGTGTAACTATGAATATTAACACATCTTTGACTTGAATTTTACTAAAGCCAAAATTGTTTCGTCCATCAAATTTCTCTAAGTCAAACTTCACAGCGGAACTTAACATACTATAATTGTGCACCAGGTAGATTCCTAAGAAAGAGAGGTGAATCACAAAGGACCACTTAAAAACCAAGTGTTTTTGTAGCCATAAGATTGCCTAAACAACGCTTCTACAATATAACATTTCTTTTTTGATGTGGAAGATCAGACAAATCTACAACCACAAAGCATACTAAGAACTATATTTCCCTTGACCGAACCAAAAGCAACATACTGAGAAATTTAAATAACAATTACATCACAAGAAAATAACATGGAAACTCCAAATTTAGAGAAAAAACTACAACTGGTCTCTAATGACAATTGGAGAATAATACTATGTGAAAATTATTACAACAGATATGACCCCCAGTACATTCTCCAAAGCAAATATTTAAGTTGCATTGCACAACACTGTAACACAAGAGTAGAAGAAAAAAGAAAAGAATCAGATACAATTTTAAAGTATTTCTGACTAGTGCAAATCGCAATAAAAAACTAAAGTCATATATATATATATATATTATTGAGTTCTCTCTTCCTTTATAATTTCAAATAATGTGAGACTTTTACAAATCTTCAATTTTAACCAAACCTAACACTCTTAAATTACCCTAAGATATAATACTTAAAAGAAATCAAATGAATGCCTCACAATTCAACTTATATATTGTTTTTCTTTATTTTTGTCAAATCAACCTCAATCAAATTATCGACCTCAATTAAATGATCGATCATAGATGATATATCAAAGTGCTTTGATCATAGATTATTTATCATTGAATTGGCACATCCTGATTAAGTTCACCGGTGTCCCCGTAATGCAATTGGACACAGTTGACCAAAAAGTGAGACAATAGCTTGCACACTTGAAATTCGGACGGGAAATTTAATGTAATGGTGAAATGCCAAAAGTCGTTTTCAGAGTGGGTGACCAAAGAGTACTTGTTAAAAGTTTATAAGTAGATTTTCTTTGTTAAAAGTGTATTAGAAATTGAGATATTTTACTTTTATATACTATTTTTATTTAAATTTTTTTTATTATATCTTATATTAAAGTTTATATATAAAATATTTATTTTGACGATCGCAAGACTGAGATACGACTATCTAAAAAAAATTCTCCAGTCGTATTTCGAAGATGTGACAATCTATTATCTTTTATTTTTGCAAATGAGTCATTTATTTTAAGAATGAGGGAATCGTAATACTTATTTTATTGATTTGATCCGTCTTTTTCTAATTTTTTTTAAAACAGTTAATGTTAATAATTAATTTTGTTAATATTAGTAGCTCTTGTCAAAGGTTGGGACGAGACCTATCAACCTGTATCGGTCCAATACTTTCTTTTCTCCATTTATACCACTACTTCATGGTGGAGTTTAGCCGGTAGAAAATACATTTATGAACTAGTTATTACAAGTAAAAATATATCATGTTTAGTGATGTAAAATATAAATATATTTTAACTGTAGTACCCAAATTTTGTCTAGTTAATTAAAAGTAATTAAAAAATTTAGTAGTAATACGTTTAATAAATGTTTTAATAAGTATTATTTTAAAATATAAAAAAAATAATTATTTTGAGTTTGTATTTATGTAAATATTCTCATTACATTTAAAAAAAATTATTAAATTAAAAAAAAACCAACATAAACAAAAAAAATTATTTACACATGTTTCTAATATACAAGAATATTTCCTTTGTCTAATATACAGATCAAATACTTCCTCCACACAACAGTACCATTTCCCTACCATTACAAATCAGATCAAATACTTCCTCCACACAACAGTACCATTTCCCTCTTTATTTAAAGGTTATTAGTTTTGTTAATGGTACACTCAATCAAAAGGTCAGCCACTCTTTTCCATTTTCATCCCTGCAGTTCCAATATTTCTACCAAAACAATGTAAAATTCAGACATCTATTTATTTCGTAGACATATGGATCCAGCCTTGTAGTCTATAAATTAAGGCAAAAATCAGTTTTGAAAAAAAAAAGGAGTTGGATTCAGGAGAGGAAGTATAAAAAGGCATAGAGAGAAGAAAAGAAAGAGGAAATTTAAAAAAGAAACAGAGGTAAAAAAATCATTACTATTTTCGAGTTCCACCGGTAACTGCTGCCAACCACCGCAAATACCGTCAGGCTTACCCGACTGCATCCTTCTGCTTCGCATCACAACGCAGTGCATCAGTTTCATGTTTGTTCTACTCTCTATTCTTTTAATACCATTGTTGTATGAAGTTTACATTAAAAATGAGAAATATGTTTTGAAATGTATTGAAATTTTGTTTTGAGGTTACTGAAATAAACTAAACTTTGCCTTGGTTTGGGATTTGAAATCTGCTTGTGGATTTAAGATTTGATTGAAAAATGAGTTTTGAGGCTAGACTGCTTAGATGATTTCCCGATGCTTTACACTGTGCAGAACGTGATGGTTCCACTTTATCTGCCTTGGTTATGATGCTTATGTTGTTTTTGAAATAATGGTTAAAGTTTTGTCTTATTGAATCTTGTTCATTTATTTATTTTTCTCTTGTCTTCTAAAATAAATAAATAAATAAGTAGAATGTTCTTCCAATTAAGTCATACATATTGTAATAACTTGACTGTATTTATTTATTTTAATAATTATATAAAATTATTTCAAAATAATTAATTAGAGGTGACATTTTTTAAACTTAATATTTAAAACTAAAACAATAAATATTCTTAAAAGGATTAAATTAGATGTGACATCTTTTTACTCCTTAAATTTTTCGAGATACCAGTTATACTACTTGACAATTTTAAAACTTAATATTTAAAACCGAAAATGATAAAATATTTTCAAAATGATTAAATTAGATGTGACATCTTTTTACTCCTTAAATTTTTAATATACAATTTGTACTACTTGACAATTTTAAAACTTAATATTTAAAATAAAAATGATAAAAATATTCTTAAAAGGATTAAATTAGATGTGACATCTTTTTACTCCTTAATTTTTTGAGACACGAGTTGTACGACTAGATAGTCTTAAAACTTGCATTTTAAAATATTATTCAAATCAAATCAATTCTTTTTTTTTTTTTTCAAAACTTTTTATCAACAACAAAACACAATTTCTTTAAAAGCAATCAACACATCCGCATTTTCTACCCAAGAACTACGTAGTTTTGATTTCTCCATCGCACCGGGAGATACGTAGGAGCAAGATCGCACTCTTGTCAAGCATAATAACAAAAACTTTTTTTTTCTCTCTATATTTTACATGTATATTTATCATTAGACTATTTTCATAAAAATATTATATTTGCATTTTAAAAGGAGAAATAAATATATTTAAGTTAATATTAATTTTGCACAATTAATTATAGGTAACCGTTTTTTTAACGGATGTCGTAGGGTGCTAATACCTTCCCTACGCATAATCGACTCCCGAACTCAAAATTTGGTTTCAAAGACCATTTTTTATTTTATTTTTATTTTTAAGGGTTTTCCAATATTTTCCCTATTTTAAAATAAACTTTGGTGGCGACTCCATTGAATTCGAGAAACAACTCGAGATTTTAGGCCGCGACATTAACTATTTTATTATTTTTAATGATGTTACTCCAAATTAATACGGATTTAGATATCTTTATTTATAATCTAAATTGGATGTAGTGACTCTTAAGTCATGACTAAATGTTTATGAGTTTAATCTAAAAAAGTGAGGTTTATATAAACTAAAAAGTTTTTGATTGATCTGCCAAATAGATCTTATAGTTTTTTAAATTATTTATTTTTTTCAATATTTAGTCATTTAAATAGGTAAATATTTGTACCATTATCTTTTATA
>JBBPBQ010020324.1:3063678-3091008 GCA_037974755.1 Cicer yamashitae
ATATATATATATATATATATATATATATGAGTTTTCCATCTAATTTTGTTAGTGTTCTTCAAATTCATTAATATTTATAAGTTTTTAGATTTTTAAACTCAGAAATTGCTCAAAAGAAAATTAGGTTTTTGACAATCTTAGTGAAAAAAGATATTTAAACTCAAATGGGAGTTAAAAAATGACAAATTTCTCTCATTCTTTTTTAATTCTTACTTCTTAAGTATATATTTTAAATTTAGAAATTGAATATGAAAATCCATTTCATCTTTTATAGATTTGATTCTAATTAGTGCAAACAAAAACACATTTTAAAAATAAAGATGAGAAAGATAATGGCAACAACATATTTCATACAAACTCATGACAAATACTTTCAATTTCTAGATTTGAATTCGGTTGTTGGATGAAATGACGTTTGATTTCAATTTCTCAATGTGCTGCATATACCTATAAGTTGTTCATGAACTAAGATTGAAAATTTGAGATATCCTTTTCACCAGAATTTAAGTTTAAAACTTAAAAACTTATAAATATTGATGAGTTTGAAGAATATTGACAAAATTTTAAAAAGAATAATGACACAAACATTTATCGACTCAAAGGACTAAATTATTTTTAAAAAATTAAAAACTAATTAAAAATAATAATAACTTAAACAACCAACACATGCATTTAGCCTCTAATAGATCAATATATTTAGTTGGGCTCTTCCTCCGAACATATTCTTTTTAAGATTGATGGAGTATGAAGATTAGAAAAAGTTGAGTGAAGTGTCAACTAGTAAAATGTCGTGTTGTAAAATTCGCCAAATATGTCAGCTCTTGAACGATAGTATATTATCACTTGTTAGGGATTCATATAGTAGAGTTTAACTAAAAAAAAGCTTATAAGTTAAAGAGTTCTTCCACCTAATAAATTAATTTTTTTGGGTAATTGAACTCTCACAATGGTATTACACTAATAAGATGAGATTACATAACCAAGGCAATTAATAATGAAATATTGGTGTTCTTAAATTCTAATTCAACTCACAAATATGATATTGTTAAATTAGATATTTTGTTTTGGGTTCGATCGTGTGAATTAATTATAATTAAATTTATTATTTCTTCTAATATCAAAAAAAAAATTGCACTTTTTGTAAAAATTAACGTATATTTTTGGTCTTTTAAATTATTTTTAGATTTTATTTTAGTACTTATTTGTTTTTATTTTGTTCTTTGCAATAGTCGGATATTTTAGTCTCAAATTATTTTTATTTTTTTAATCTCTTAGATTATAAACATTAAACATTTGAATTTTTAAATTACAAGGTTTAATCACTTTAGTGTCTTAAATTATAATATTAAATATCATTTAAAAAACAAAATTATATTATATTTATAATGTAAGAGACCATAATATTTCATATTTATAACTTAAAGAGATTAACGTAAAACGGAAATAACTTAATGCATCAAAGTGACCTATAAAACCAACTTAACTTAAATCGATCAAAGTGAATCTAAAAATAATTTGAGAACAAAAAGAGTACACTTTAGCTTTTGTAAAAAAGTTGCGTGATCTGTATGCCGCCTAACTTCTTAATATAAAAAAATAAAATCATTTAGTCATTTAAACATTTTTCATGTTTTTGTGGATTGAATCATTTTGTTAATTGGATTATGAAATATGATTTTCCAATATTGTCACCATTTTTTTCTGCACTGAGCAAACCAAATTTGATTCAAATTTTTTTTCTACAAAGTATCTACCACCCTGTATTCTCAAGTCAAATTATCCACTAAAAACAACTTTTAACTACATCTGGAGCAATATCTACAAATTTTAATTAGGTACTTTTTTTAAAATTATTCTCATTACAAAAAAATTAAACGTTCAGACTTTAGATATATTCAAAATCATTATCATTTATCCTTTCACTCATAAATTACAAAGAAAAATATTAACAAGTATTATAAAGACTTTATTTAATAAATTTAAAATAGTAAGTTTTCATCGAAACTTTTGCGTTTAATGCATTAAAAATTGATACATTTAACTTTTTCAACAAATTAAAACAAAAAAGAGACAGAGGAAGGAATGGCATCAATCAAGTAGTTTCAAAAATAATTTGGTGCTCAGATTTTTTTTTTTTTTGTGTGTGAAAAAAAGCAAAAGAAATATCTTTATTTGATGCAGCCAATGAACAGAGTAGGGTGTACCAGAGTTTTTGCAGCAGGAACAAAACAAGGGAAATTGTAATCACTAGCTTGTAGAGTGAGACTTTCTTCTTCTTCTTCTTTTCTTTTTTTTTTTTTTTAATTTCTAGTGAGAGTATCTTTTTTCAGGGACTATTTATTATTCTTTGTAACTTTTGAGTGGAATATTAAGAATTGTAAGGTGATATTTTTCATATTAAGCTAGTCTCAATTAACAGGGTAAGATGAGATATACATATTGATGTGAATTTTCATATTTTTACAAAAATTATAGTCATGTTAGTGAGTGTGAAAATTTTATTGAATTTTTTTGTTGTGAAAATAAGCAAGAGGTGCATACCACACAAATGAATTCTTGGGTATTTTATTTGTGTGATGTGTTCTGTTAGTATGTGTTCTCATATTCAATTTTAAATGCTTGTGATATTTTCTCAAGAAAATAATTAATACAATAACCAGTCATTTAAAACATGATTAATTTGAAGGAAAAAGATAAGCAGCCACCCAATTGGACACAAAACAAGCCACCACTAAGCATGTTATTAGCTACTACTTAAGGTAAAAGATGGATTTGAATATTTAGTCAAAATTTAGTGCACTAACAATGTTAGCACTAAAAATGAAAATTATGAAATAGGCATCCCTTGTGGCCTTTTGCAATCTTTTATAGAAAGTGAATAGAGTATTGCTCATTATGATACTGGGATAAATTTTTATTAATAAAATTTTAATAATAAAAAAGGAAAAAGTTTAAGCCTCATGAATCATGCTTCTCAGCAGCATTAAAAAAAATCAGAATAGGAATCTACATCAACTGAATTAATACTTGCAAATTTAGTCAGTTTATGAGTAGGATGTGTACTTAATTTATCATATTTAACAAATCAAGAATATTCCAGTAGAAGAGGGCATGGGATTATGCTACCTCATCCAAACTAGTTTCTTGCCTAGTTGATGCTCAATTTCTCTCTGCTATGCATATGAGGTTAAATGCTGGCCATTAAATGCAATATTATGACACTCACTACTAATCAATGCCCCTCCACACAATTGATCATACACTAAGTGTCTTGTCCTATTACTATACCATAGAGCACATAGTTTAATGCTATAATAGTAAATTATTCTTATATGGAGCAACTAACAAACATAAGAGAGGAAAAAGAGGGAAAGGAATGAGTGGCAATGCACTATAATATTTTGATAATAAAGTATACACTTGACCTAATTGGAATGTTTTGTTGTGTTGCTATACAAATTGACAATGATCTTTGCTCCATTGTTGAAAGCAAGCACTCAGAAATTTAAACTATTTTTTTAGGATACCTTAAAGTAAACTTTCTGATATTATAAGAAAAATGATAGTTAAATTAGTTTTTTTTAGTCTATTAGCTTATTTTTTGGTTTTACTTTAATTATTTAATTATTTTTTTGTTTCGTTTTAATCTTTTGACTATATTTTTATTAGTCAAATTGGTCATTTTCGATAGTTTTTGACAAAAAACAAAAAAGTTAAGTTTTATCGTCTTTTTCATCTCACTTATCTTCAAATCCATAAACCTAGAACTTTATAATCTTTTTCAATCTAAAAAGTCAAAAAAATCATCAAATCTATGACTTTGAAACTCATAAATTTCAAATATATAACTTACAAATTCAATTTCATAACCATTCAAACTCATTCTTTTTTCAAACTTATATTTTTCTATAAGTTTGTAAAATTGTATATCTATCATTTAGTTAAGAATCTCAATATGCAATTTTCTTAGTCTTAATCTTTCAAACAAAATTTGTAATCTTAAAAATCATCCCTTTTTAAAAAACAAATTTCTCTCAATTTATACATAAAAACCATGATCTTTAAGTTAAAGGGTTTGGTTAAAACTGCTAAAATTAGATTAAAAAACTCAAATATGGGCAAAAGAATTTGCGATGATCCAATTCTCAAGAAATAGAAACTGGACTTAGATCCAAAATAAAAAAGGGAAGAAATAATGCGGAAAGTGTACCTAAAAGTGAAGAGAGGACGAAGATATGAGAAATAGATTTGAGGGTTTTTCATTTTTCTAGAGTTTGAAAAATTATAGATTTGAATTTTTTAGTTATGAATTTGAAAGGTTATGAGTTTGAATGTATGAAGTGTTTCAGTTTATAGGTTGAAAAAAATCATAAATTTAAGAGTTTGTGGATTTAAAAATAAGTGAGAAGAAGGAGATGACAAAATTGATATTTTTTTGTCAAAAACTAATAGAAAAGACTAACTTGATTAACATAAATATATGTAAAAGAACAAAATAGAACCAAAATAATTGAAAGACTAAAATAAAACTAGAAAATAAATTAGGAGTCTAAAAAATTAATTTAATAAAAAAATGTTAGCTGCATATCCCATATGAAAAGGACATGGCCATTTTATTGGATTTGTGTAGTGGTAAACATGTAATAATTATATATATATATCTAATATCTTAGTTTCATAATATAAATTTTTTGAAATAATTAGTCAGTAGCATATATAGTGGAACCTCATGTCTAGTTTTAATGAGAAGCTCTCTACTTGACCCCTCATGTAAAATCTCCATTTATGGGATCCATATGTTTATTATTTTATCATAACAACTATGTGGTAAAGCAACAATATACGAGTTATTTTTGACTCTTGATGTAAAATCCACAGGAAGGGGGTGGGGTCCAAATCCAAATCCAAGCAAAAAGTAGCACCATGAATTATAAGAGCTGTATAGAGATGGAAGAATGGCTAAATTGGTTAAAAATGCAATTGTAAGAGCTATATAGGTGATAAAGCGGACATGCCACCGTATAAAAGATTAAAAAAAAAATTCTAGTAGAAGGTTGTACCCATTATTTACCTTTTTTTTTTTTATAATAAATGATTAGTTATTAATTTAAGAAATAAAAAATAATAAAAATAATTAAAAACAAATTATATTAATAAAATCAAACAAAATATATTTAATAGAAAAAAATACTTCAAAGTTAATGCAGTGACAAACAACATCCTATATTATTTTAACAACTCTCTTCTATTTTGCAGATAAATTATTACTCTCATTTTATTTTATTAACAACTCCTTCATAAAATTATAGTGAAAAAATTCAATTCAATAATGAAAAATAGATTTTACCAAAAGTTTTATTTTGATAATATTTTTTTTACACATTTTAAGTAAACATTAACGGTGAATTAACCACCCCTTCCGTAAATATGATGTCCAACACTTATGGACATAAGAAGACCCACACATCACACATCCGGACTTGATATATAGTTCGTCCATTTAGGAATTTAGAGTCCGTTTGATACGCATGATAGGATAGTGACAACATATAATATAAAACAGGATAAGGATATAGATATGATATGAAGGGATAGTGACATGATAAACATTATCATATCTAGTATTTGATACACACATGATAACCAACAGAATAACAACATTTTATTTTGTTATGTATTTGGTACACATCTCATATAATATATATTATATTTAAATAACAAAATTACCATTGTGAGCAATTACATATTAGTTTGTTTTTTGTTTTTAATTAACTTATTATATTTTAAATATTATAAATTAACAAAAAAAATACTAAAAAATTAAATAAGTAATGAAATGATTTTATATTTAAAACCATCCATTGACACTACTAAATAAACAATTTAATTTTAAAAAAAATTATGAGTAACTAAATAATTCTATTTTATTTGTTAGAATATAAATAAAAATATGATATATATTATATTTAAATGACAGAAATACCCTAGTAAACAAATTATATTCATTTTAAACTATCAATTAATTTTTATATTTTTATATTTTTATAATTTTGAATACTAATTTATTAAATTATATAAAAAAATGTTCTTGTGATAAAATCATAAACATTTTTTAAATTAATTATTACTATTTCATTTTTAAATTTAAGATCAAATTCTACTGATTATATTTATATTTATATTTGATTAGATTTACATTTTTCAATTTTAGATTATATTTTATAAATTACTTTTATATTTATATTTTTTATATTTCAACTTTATATTTTAAATTATATTTCCTAAATGTAATTAAGTAAATTACTGTTCTTATCATATCCTTTTAATTTCTAACCTAGCTCATATTTAGGATATAAATTTCAACTAGAGAGACATGATATGATAGAATTCTAGATTAAGTTATCATATCATGTTGGTTTATCAAACACTAAATTCAGACAAAATATGATAATTTATTCCTATCCTATCTACCAAACGAACCTTTAAGTTTTACTCGTGTCTCGAAAATAAATAATAAGTACAATACTTTCTTACAATCTTTTATCATATTTTACTGTAATGTAATAGAATTATAGTAATTTATTTATTTTTGTGACAAATTGATTTTTTTTAAGTCGTAAAGCATACCGTTATTATTTTTTAAATTATTTTCATTAAAAATAACAAATTCTAAATTAAATTTTTTAAATTTCTTTATCATTTTCGTCATTTCCATCAACTTTCTGCTTCATCTTTATCAAATTAAAAATAAAAAAAACTCAAATTAACGTTGTAATTAACTATTATCATCTTCTTCAACAGCAAAACTTAAAAATTCCAAAGTAAATTTCTTAGAGTTGTTAAAAATAAAAATTTGTTATTTAAAATATACATAAATCACAATCCAAAATTTTTGAGTTGGAATAACGCATAAACTACAACTTAATAATTGGTTTGTTACTTCTTAGTGCTATGGGATGGAGAAAGTTACCTCTGACACAACTGTATATAATTTACTTCTTCCGTAGTTATTTTATAAAAGTAATTTGTTTCAAAAATATTTTTATTTTTTAATTGTAATAATAATTAATATGATATATTACTCTTAATTTATTATTTTCTCTTTTATTTTACATTTTTTTAAATTTATGTAAAATGGTTAAACTCAATAATTATTTTAAAATAGAGAAAATTTATTTCAAAACAGAAGGAGATAATATTTATGTTAGAAAATATTTACCCTTCATGCATTTTTAGTATCACATACCCTCCTCAACAAGCCATCACCATGCATTTTTAGGATGTGCCTTAAATCCATCCAACAAAAAAAAAAAGGTGTGCCTTTAAAAAGTTAAAAACTTAAAACCCTATGGTATACTGTCCTAACCTTAATAAAAAAAAGGGTGAGTATCCAGCAGTAACCCACCCATCAAATTAAAGTGTTATAATATTCAGCCCCCACGCAGCAATATTGGGCCTAACTTTTGGTCTTTAAACTTGGCATTCACAGAAAGTCACCCTGTTAAAATCCCATTAACTTTTTAGAAAAATAATAAATTTAAACTACTATTTACCTAATTTTAAAGTTAGATATAATAAAAATTAAACTATTATAAAAGTTGAAACGTTGTCTTTCACCCGATATCGTAAAAAAAAAATTACACGGTCTTAAAAAAATGCTTTTGAGAGACAATGTCTTAGTGGAAGCAACATAATTTTGTAGCCATCCAACGTCATCCACACTCAGAACCAAAAGTACTGTTGGACTAATTGCCCCCACGATTACAAGCCCACTAAAACAAACTTCTGCCACTGTAGGAAACAACTACCCAATAGTTTAAGATCCTCTTCTAGACACCCTAAATTGATTTTCCTAGTTGCATTTTTTTATCAATTTTCCAAGTTGCATTTTTTTTTATCAATTTTCCAAGTTGCATTTTTTGCTAAATGGGTGTATAGTTGTATACTCTGCCAAGGAATATTTACACGTGGAGAGTCACCACTGCTAGTGGTTTTGTTTGGCTTACCATGTTAGGTATTGATTTGTTAATTATAGTTAAATGAGTAAATATTTTCTCTAACTTTTTTTTTATCTTTACCTTTCAGATTCCTAATAGCAATTGGATGGAGTGATTGAAAATTTTAAGTAATTTAAAATTTTAAACAATTTAAATATTTGAATTGTAACTTTTTTTATTTATAAATCTGATTATTAAGATAAAGGAATTGTTTATTTAAAATTGTGTCATTGTTATAAATTTTAAAAGCCTTGGGATAAAATTTAAAATAAAATATTCGTGCCAAAAATGAAATTTGGAAAAAATTGGAGACTATTTTGAAAATTTTGTAGGGACTAATTTATAAAATTTAGAGACTAACTTACAAAATTTTAAAAATTATAGGAACTAATGCATATTTTGAAACATATAAAGTTAAAATTATAAATTTGAAAAAATTATAGGGACTATTTTATGATTCATATATTACAAAGTAGAGAGAAAATTTAAAATTATAAGTTTTTAGATGATATTTGAAATTCTCTAAATTTAACTTTGACAAAATATCTTATGAAATTCCTTCATTTTGAAAATTATTCAAATTTATTATGAAAAGAAGGTAATTTACTTTAAAGGAATTGAATTCCTTTAAAAAATTACATACTCTCAAAAAAATTTCATTCAAACACACTCTAACAGATAATTTTTAATAATTTAAAATTCGACTACGAAATATGTAAATTTTATCAAAGATTATTTCAACTAGAATTAATTTGAACTCCGTATTCTCAGTTAAGTTATTTTTAACTGAAATTTGTTATCTGGTGAGTCTCAATACATTTGTTTTATTATCAATTTATCACTTTATTTTCATAGTTTCATTAAATTTTGGTTAAGGTTCCCCACCAATATGCAAAATAATTTGTTGTGCCCGCTCTCATAGGGGGATGAAATGTTCCAACATACTGTACACTGTGTACAGCGCAGAAAATATGCTTTTGAAGAGAATGAATGACACATTAATACTTACCCTTAGTGTTTTGAAAGCTTTGCTTAAAGCGAACTATGATTTGTATATATTTTCAAGTATTGATGTGAGAAATTCTTCACAAATGGTTACTTCTTTAAATTTGTTTGTTCTTCATGAAATGTATGCTTTTTAAACCTTCTAAAGAGAGAAAAATATTGATAAAGGAAAGTTACTTTTTTTAAACGTTGAACAATTTTATTTATTTATCAAAAATCTTTTTAGATTGAAGAAATGGTGTTCTAGTCCAAAATAAAAAATATCTTGAAGTTCAATAACACTTACAAATGAATTTATATATAACTACCTCTTTTATTTTTAGTTCACCAACATGAAGTTTAAAGCAATGAGATTTAAATAATGATTTTTTTTTTATAAATTATTGTTACAATGTAATTTTTGAAACATCAAAAATGGAAACAAAAGTTGTATTGTTCACATATAACTGAATTCCTTAAGTATGTGATCATGAATTTGAATCTTCATTTATGTGTATAAAAAAACACTTGCTAGAAAAAATCTCTTAAATTAATCTTTATACTTTGAAAGATTAGTCTCTCAGTTTTTATTAAAGGATATTTTTTGGGCAACCAAAGAAAAAGATAAAAGGCACGCTAACAAAGACATAAACAAATAGATCCATATGACTAACATTGTGTTTAGTCATTGGGGAAACTAAAATACTTAAAAGAGCAACTATGATTTGTACAAAACATCTTCACCAACAAATGTTAGTAATCAAATTGCTCCTCTAGGTTAATTTCAAATGAATTACTATTTAAAAAATTCACCCTCAACCTTGATGTCAACTCAAAACTTTATTAAATTGTCGTAACTTCATATTTTTGTTTTTATCTTTTTATTTAATCTATTTTTTTAATTCACTATAAGTAATCCTAAGAAGCCTCACATATCATTAATTGTATCATCGACAAATTGAAGGATTGAAATTAATGTGATCAATAATCTCGAACTCTTAAGTTTTCTCGAATTGGGAGAACAAATGTTCACTAATGGTAAACAACATAATTTAGCGCAACATAACAAGACTTAACCAAGAATCCCCTCACTCATTAATGCAACCAACACCACTTAATTACCATCCTGCAAAATTATTGGCTTAATACTTCATCAATAAAACAGCAAGTTCATCTTCTTCATTATGGTTAAAGACATTATCCCAGTTGACTTAACAAATTTTATTATCATTCAAAGAAGGTTGCGTTGAATACATTTTATCTGCGCAAAAATTCTTGAGTGTTTTATGCTCCATTCAAAATAAAATATAAATAAAAATAATAGTTGAAAAATTTACATATGTGATAAAAAAAATATTATTTAAATATATTAATTATTCATATACTATTTTTGTTTATATTTTATTTTAAATGAAATATAAAAAGAGAAGAAGCAGAATTGAATATTACTCAAAAACAATTAATTATAAAGTTAATTATAGATACCCTCCCCCATAAATAACTAGCGTCTTTTTAAAGAAGATAACCTTTTTAATGAAGTTTGATAGGAGTGAATACATTTATTATTATCTTTCAAATTTGTAATGATACTACTATGTATATGTAATTTTGATTATTAATATGCTATGAATTTTTCTATATCACGTAAAAGAAAATGAAATATAGAACCAACAATAGTAATGTTGGTGGCAAATACATATGAGATGACGATTAGCTTGACGAAAATGGAGAATCCATCTCAGATTCTAACTTCAATTATAGATCATATATAGTGAAATAGATAAATACCTTTTTGTAAAGGTGTACATTATACATTTTATGAATTAAAATACGATTTATCTCCTTTTATCCAATTTTACATATGCTACATCATATCTTTTTAATTATTATATTTATACAAAAAATAAATTTATGTATTAATTATTTTAACATAAAATTTAATTAGAATATTAGTCAACAAGTGAAATTATTTTCATATATATAAAACTAAATTTAATTCTATTTCATTTTTCATTAAATGTAGCCTTTTATCATTTTTGATTTTCAAAATCTCACTACTATAAAATAACTTAAAGCTCATAAGTAGACACTAGTGAATGATATAATTTATTTATAATTAACCTCTAATTGTTCTCCACACGGCTCTTATTCTGTCTATATATAAAATCTCTATGATCAGATTTCTATCCTATCATATCACACATACCACTTCAAATAACCTCATTCCCACTTTATTTCATTTTTGCATTCATTCATCATATAAATAAAAATGGTGAAATTCTCAAAGGAGCTAGAAGCTCAACTAATTCCAGAATGGAAGGAAGCATTTGTCAACTATTGGCAGCTGAAGAAACAAATAAAGAGAATCAAGCTCTCAAAAATTCCAAAACAAAATCACCATGCGGATGGAGATTCCATTTTCAATTCTCTTTGTTTTATGGCCAAGAAAATCACTCGTAACTTCTCACTTGGTACCGACCATGATAATATGAACATAATTAAGGTTAGTACTTTTGTCGTTTCCAGCATATAATTAGTTGTGTGAATTTTAGTATGAATGATTAGTTGATTTCTTTTCTCCAAAAATTGTTGCAACCTAGCAAATTGGTACGCACACGGTGAATGCTTTGTGCGCTTTTTTGCGTGTGTCTCATATTTTTCCCTGTTTTTGTCGTCTAGTGTTCATCAATCATTATTTTCATCAATCTGTTTTTCTTAGTGCATAGTTTAAGAAAACGCTACCCAAAAATAAAAACGATCTCATTTTCAGTTTTCAGACAACAAAATATTTTTCACTATAGTTAATATGGATTGCAAAATAATATTTTTCATGTTTGCCAAAATTAGAATATTGTATAAGGAGAAGACTCATTCTCATACTTAGTAAAAGATATAGAAGTGTGGATGGAAAAAACTATTTTTATAACTTGTTAATTTTTATTTTATTATTTGTACTTTTTTACCATACATCATTTATCTAATAATGTGGTGTTAGAGAGTCTAATTAAAGTGAGTTTAGTGGCCTTCTTTTTAAAGGGAAGCCTTTTCTGCTTTCTTTTTGTTGAAGTTTTTCAATCTCTCACGAAACCAAGAAAATTAAAACAGCATGTGGCGTTTGTGAATCTATATATATAAAAAAGAACAATAATAAGTAGCATAAAAAGATATAAAAAACAAATAAAAATATTAATAAAAATATATGGATAATTTTGTGATGCGTGCAGGTGAGGAAGAAAACCATAAAAAGTAGCGGAGAAGAAATATACGAAACAGAGCTTGTACAATTATTTTCGGAAGAGGATGAGGTAGGTTTGTTAACATGTGTGGTTAATTATAAAGTAATAGATTTTGGAGTTACATAAATAAATAAATAAATAAATAAATAAATAAATATATGAATTCACAGGTGCGGGTATTTTTTGTGAGGCTGGATGAAGAGCTAAATAAGGTGAACCAATTTTACATAAAACAAGAGAATGAGTTCAATGAGAGAGGAGAAGCACTAAACAAGCAGCTTCAAATTTTGTTAGACCTTAAGCAAATTATCAATGACCGGCGACACAAAAATTCTCGCACAACAAAGACTAAGACAAATAATTCTGAGACTTTTCCCCGTTCTCCCCAAACGGATTCTGATTTCTCAGGTCACCTCTCTATCTCATCAATACGTTTCACTATATTTTTTTATTAAGTTTCTCTTATTACTTTGGTTACCATATTTTTTTAAAGTTGTTATTAGGTCATAGTTAGAACTGAAAAATATCAATATCGTTAAATTGAATGTTTTGTTTCGAGTTTGAATTTGAAACCTCAGAATTGTAAGTGAGTTTATGTTAATATTTAGTATCTATTTTACGAATAAAAAAGAGAGTATTCTTCATAGTCTCTTTTAATAAAATTTTGATTTTTTTTTTTATAATGTGAATTCTAATATGATTGTTATTTAAAAGTTTCAGACAAATATATATTTTTTAATTTCGTCAAAAAAATCTCTTTATTTTTATGTATAATATTATATATAATATAACAGAAAAATTTATTATTTTTTTTAATTATCTAGTTTTCAGATAAAGAGAAATTAGACCTTAGTATTATGAAGTGTGGTCAAGAGGTAACTAAAATATAAGACATAATTGTTTTAGTTAAAATTTGAACTCGATTTTTTATAATGATTTGTCTTTAATTGAAATTCATGATCTACTTAACCAAATCTATTTCATTTGACTTCTCAATAATGATTGGTTTATTACAAATTTTTTTAATAAAAAAATAAAAAGAATAAAGGAAATAGTATCAGTAAAATTATTTTACATTGATATTCAATAATAACTTGTCATGACAATACATAATTAAATAAAATGATAATATAAAAATAATTTGTTTTTAAATTCTAGTTCAATTAGCAAATGTCGAAATGATTAGGTTGAACATCGTTAACTTCTAACATAAATAAGTTATTATATATAACTTATAAATTATTGAATACAAATATTAATGTTTCTAATAAATGAGCCCAATATCTATGAACCTATAAGAATTATTTTCTTGGATGAAAAGTCATATATAGACTTTTTTCTGAATGAGAATATTATATCTCTCATCCATGTTGAGTTGCTTAATTATATTAGCTAGTTTGTGCAGAAAGTTTTGGAGAATCGGACGATACAAATTCAGAAATTTCACATACAGATGAGATAATTGCAAGTTTAGAGAGAAATGGTGTAAATTTTGTGAATTCAGCAACAAGGACAAAAACAAAGAAAGGAAAGCCTAAAATGGCAATGAGAATTGATCTTCCAACTACCAATGCAACTCGGGCAATAACAGCTATTACTAGCATGTTGTGGGAGGATTTAGTTAACAATCCAACTGGGGATTTTATTCATAAGAAAAAGATTCAATGTGCTGAGAAAATGATTAGAAGTGCATTTGTGGAGCTCTATAGAGGCCTTGGCTTACTCAAAACTTACAGGTTTTAATTTATAATATATTGGAGAAATTTTTTCAAGAGAAGTGAATATTGATTTTGTGATTAAGCCCGTTTGTTACGGATTATAAAAATGACTTATTTTAACATTTAATAATTAAGAAAATATTTGTTAGAGATTTTTTCTTCAAAAAATAAAAATTGTTTTGTATTTTTTCATTGTAGTAAAAATTACTTTTAAAAAAAAAAATCAGTTATAAAAATTTATTTTTATGATAAACTACTTAAAATAACACTTAAAGTAGTTTTTAAATTATCTTTATATTTGCATTTTTTTTAAAAAATTATGACAAACAGATAAAAACTCTTAAGAATAATTATATTTAAAAAACGTGATTATTTAAAAAAATATGTAATAAACAGAATTTATATCTTAACCTAAATCCAAAATTGAATAGAGGATAATAAGGTTGTGGTACCATCTAAATCAGTGAAGCTTTTTTATTGAGTGAATGAAGTGCGGGAGTAAAAGGGTCGGTGAAAATTATTGTACATGACAAGAAAAATAAAAATGTTACAAAAATTTAGAGAAAAAGAATATAAAATGTTTATTTAAATTTAGCAACTAGAAATTTGTGTTAAATTTATTTTTTGCTAATAATTAATTCTTCCCTAATTTTCCTGGTTTAGTCATTCATTAGCTCCAAATAAAATAATTTTTAGAATTTCTCATATAAGAATTTAAAAAGTAACCATTTTATCAAATTATTTTTATTAATGATTGAAGTATATATACTAATTGTTGATATAACACATGCATAGTCAAGTATACTCTTTTCGATATATAAGTCATCTTTAAAATAATATTGTTTATCTCAACTCATTGGTTGATAAATTAGTAACAGTAACATCCTTATTTATTTTCAATATTTCAATTACCTTATACACACACACATAGCTATCAAATGTTGTCAATATTTTAGAAAGAAAAAAATAAAATTATAATACGAGAAAAGTTATTTTCAAAATTAACTTTGTGAGTTAAAATACACCAAAGTTTTTTTTTTAAAAAAAAAAATAGCTTGTGATGTGGTGTAGGCCTAATTATCCCCCAGCTATAAACAACTATTCCATGATTATGCAATTTCTAATCACATATTCTCTATCTTTGGCAGCTCACTGAATATGGTAGCATTTTCAAAGATACTAAAGAAATTCGATAAGGTAAGGCTTAAAACATCACATCTTCTTTTTATGGCACACTACGTACATGTGCAAATATGTTTAGGCAAACAGAGAGTGATGAGTTATTCTTCATGTTTCTAGAGTCATTATTTTGCTATATATACATGAATATTCTCGTGTTCAGATATGTTACACTAGGGTAACATAACATGCTATCACATTTTGTTACTAAAGATTAAAAAAATGGAAGCAAACGTTCTATATAGCCAGCTCCATTGATGAATTAAGAGAAACCAAAATTTTTTTATGAAAAAGATCTTAAATTCAAATCAGAAAAATTAACATAACTACTGATTTATTAATATTTTACTTATAAAAAAACAAAATGAAGTATATTTGTCCTTTTACTAGCCTTGTTACACGTTGCTTACATGAGTTAAATAAAAATGTTAATAATTGTCGTATCAATTATTAATATAAATTTTTTTAAATGTTACGTACCAACACACAAAATTCATCACTCATATCAATTATTAATATAAATTTTTTTAAAGGTAACACACACTCACACATACAAGGTGAAATCAATATCAAGTTTAACATAATCAAAAAATTGAATATATTTAAATTATTAAACAAGTAAATTTTTCTGTTCCTCTTTTGGGTGATAAAACATAAACAAAGACAAATCATGAGAGATTAGATAAAAGATATAATAGATAATCTCCCTGCCCTTAATTATAAACAATTATGGGTTATCAAATATATGTATTTGGTCCAATTTGATCAAATATATCAACATTTAATGATCTAAAGTTGCTTATATTTAATGTCGGTGGAAATATATCACATTATTCATTAGCTTTCATATAAATGTTTGCATAAGTGCTTATGATCAAACTGTTCAAACCAAATATTTGCTTCTCATTGACCAATTTTTAATGTGCATTCAAACCTTTTACTATCGTAATTATATGTCAAAATTGTGAAGAAAAAAAATAAGCACACATGCATGTACAATTTAATTTGGTGTATTTACTTGGCATTGATAATTTATTTATTACTACCTTTAATTAAGTTAGCATCTCTATCTTGCAAGTTTAATGGAATACAAAATATGTATACAACAAATGATATTGCCATGTGATCAAGCAGGTGTCTTGTCAAAAAGCTTCTACAAGTTATTTAGAAGAAGTGAAGAGATCTCATTTCGTTAGTTCTGATAAGGTATATACGTTGGTTTCTTTCGAATATTCCATTCATTATTTTCAAAGCTGCAGGGGATGAAAAGAAAAGGTAAAAGAAAGACACAAATAATATGGCATTTATTTTTATTTTGGTGTTCACAAATTCTTAATGTACATGTATAATGGGTTATATGATATTCTAATATGTTGGTATTATTATAATGTTTGTTTTATATAAGGTTGTTAGACTAATGGACGAAGTGGAATCCATATTCACAAAGCACTTCGCCAACAATGACAGAAAAAAGGCAATGAAGTTTTTAAGACCCCAACAACATAAAGATTCTCATATGGTCACTTTTCTTGTCGGTAATATAATGCTTCTCTCTTCGTCTCTCCTTAATTACGGGCACTTTTTAGATTCACTAACACTAGTATTAATGTTTCTTTTCTTTATTAAAAAAATAAAAAATAAGAGATTAAAAATACATCTACCGACGATATAAAACGAGTTTTATATGACGTTCAATAAAAATTGATAAATGGTAATTTTGTTTTTAAAAAAATTACAATTTATATAAATATGATAAGATAAATGATTTGTATTGAATCTAGTATAAAATTATTTTATACATTGTTAATTTACAACTGTTCCACTAAAAAAATAATAACACTAGTATTTTTTTTTTTAAATGCCAAATGACTAGGATTGTATATTTTATTTTATGCATAATGACTGATGACAACACCCTCACTTGATATTGCAATGCAATATTGAGGTGAACATTACAAGGCCAAGCAAAATTTTGGTGCCCTGCTAGGCAATGTCACTTTGTCACTAATTAGTTTGAAAAATGTTTGGTGTTGGGGGTTAAATTTAAAATATTTTATTTTGTTGAAATTCATGATATGCAAAATAATTTGAGTTTAATTGTTATGCATAGATAATATAAAAAAATTTACATTGTTTATACATCATAATCATTTATAAAGATACATTTTTTTAGATATAATTTTAATAAAAATTAAATATATTTAATGATTTAACGATTGCGATTTTTTTTATATTAATGGTGTATATAAATAAAATTTAAATAATTTTTCCCTTCAAATATTAAATATTATCCGTGTTTTTAATTAATTTCCTTTGTTCCTGTCTCTTGTCTCTGCAGGGTTGTCTACAGGTTGTTTTGTGTCCTTGTTTTGTGTATACGCAATTTTGGCTCATTTATGTGCTATATTCTCTCCTAATAATGAGTCGGCTTATATGGAAACTGTCTATCCTGTTTTCAGGTTCTACTTCTCATTTTTCATATTTGGATATATTTCAGATTTCACAGCTCATATATGACACATATGTTTCGTGTACTAACTAATGTGTTATCATCTAAATAAATCCATTAATTTTTTTTAAATTAACTACATTTTACATATTACATACTTCTCGTTCCTATAAGAAACAAATGTGACAAAATCACACATATCAAAAAATACGTTTAAATGAGTTAATGTTAATTTTTTTATTCAAAAATAACATTAACACTCATTAAATATAGAGGACATGATTTATAGCTAATATAAAACTCAAATTAAATAAGGGGGTAAAAATAGAAGTTTAGTAATTAATACACTTAAAAAGTGTACTATATTTCTTATATTTAGGACTAAAAAAATAATCAAAATATCTCTTATAAATAAGATTAAAGGGAGTATTAAATATAACTATAATAAGTAAAAATGGTAAAATAGGTTGAATTTTGCGAGTTGTTTAAAACTTTGAATATGTCACAACCAGTTTGACCCATCGGATCCGAATCTTTAAAAAATCATTTTATTTATAAATATCAACTGATTTTTCAATTTTCTTCTATAGTTGGCCCATATGTTAGACAAAAGAAACTCATTTAATTTAATCACTTTGGTTTCATTTTTTTTTTATTTATCTAAAAGCAAAAAAATTAGTAAGAAAATTAATCAAAAACAATTCTTAAATTGGCGGTCATAAACCTTACCTCAGAAAAACAAAAACAAACAATTCTCAAATTAATCAAGTTTCCTAAGCGCAAGGGTGACAAAACAGGTCGAACTCGTCTATTTTGTCCATCATTTTAGACATACTAGACAAAAAGTACGAACTTGCCTACTTAAGTTGGTCCCCGCATTTAATCCGTTGAAAAAACAAGGCGATCACAGGGCAGGACATGGTAGGTTGGACTGCCGAACTAGATTAAAAAATTTGCTATTTTTTATTTTTTGTTTTTTCAACTTTCGTTAAAAGATTAAAACTTAACCAAACTAAAAGATTAAAACTAACCCAACTCAAAATAAAAGAAATGATAAAAAAAAATTGAATGATGTAACATAAGTTCGTCAATACATTACGGAAGTCAGGACATATATTCTTATGTTCAAAATGGAGAGTTAAACTCCATAGTGATTATAATACATTTCTTAAATTTTATTATTATTTATTTATTAGTAGATTGTAACAACAAATAGATTGTAATACATTTATTTGAGATTGTTTAGTGTTAGTGAATTTATTTTGAGACTTTTTTAATGTTAGTGGTGATTTTGTTTTGGCATTTGGCTTTGTTGATTAATGAAAGTTGCCTTTATTTTATTTTTAAAAAAATAAAAAAAAATATTTCTCGGGCGGGCCGGCCCGCAAGCCCATCACTCCGCCACAGGGCTGACATGAGATGGTACTTTAAACTCGACTACCTAAGTTAGCTCTCTCTATCCTACCCTAAGTTAGACCTCCCGCTCTGCTCTTTGGCGAACTAATCAGAGGGCTGACTAGCCCACTTTGCCATCCCTACTTGAATGGTATTGTATAGCTCAATTTCCATCTACATATTCTTTTTTCTTATATTAATAATCACTTCAGTAAAAAGCTTTTCATTGACTTTAAAACAACTATGCAAATATTTAATAATTGTTGTGTTTTCCTCCTCACCGGTATATCTCCTGTTTTTTGGTTTCATGATTTTCATATCATATTTTTAGTAGTTTGTAAATTGTTGAACTCATTAAGATTTTATTTTGGTTGTCTTGATTATTTTGGATATTTGGATGATGAACAATAGATGTGTCAGTGATAGTTTTCATATTTTTTGTGTACTGATCATTAGTTATATGTTTTAGTTTTCTCGAGTTATTATTTTTTACATTTTTTACATTGCTTTTGTAATTTTTTTAATTAATAATTTATTTTTAAAAAAAATCGATGAACATCTAGTGGTGTGGTACGGGTTGACATGTTTTGCAGTGGACACTTTTTTTTTTTATTAAACATGTGAACATACTTAAAACTCTCATAATATGTTTCTCATTTGAAATATTGTTATATCAAAATATTTGTCATTTTATATCATCAATACATTATTTATTACTATTTTCAATATTACCCTTATTTATAAAAGTAATTGCAAGTATATGGTGGACAAATAATAAATGTAATATAAGGATATTTTAGTCTTAACATATTATTTTACAGAGTAATTCTAATATGGACTACCATCCATTATATTCATAATTTTTAAGTATTGGTCCAAGGCGAAACACTTATGAAGGTGGTCCACCGTAAAACTGATCTTATTTTCCAATGAAAATTAATATAAGTAATTATTTTCTTAGAAAATGTGTATGTCAAATGA
The DNA here is from genome assembly GCA_037974755.1 of Cicer yamashitae. Taxonomy (NCBI): domain Eukaryota; kingdom Viridiplantae; phylum Streptophyta; class Magnoliopsida; order Fabales; family Fabaceae; genus Cicer; species Cicer yamashitae. Next base: position 3,083,618 of record JBBPBQ010020324.1, read on the forward strand.
GACACATAGTATGAGACAAATAGAATAATTTAATAAAACGGAAATAGTTGAATGTTACTTAATGTGACGGTGTCGTATTGGTGTATCCACCATTAAATGGACTTTGAATATAAATTGTCAGTGTAAGATAGTTTATGCAATTTGGAAGAAAATTAGGTTCATCATTTATTGATAAATTTCCCTAAAAAAACATTTATAGATTAAGTAGAAAAATCAGTTTGAAATGAACTCTTAGTAGATAACAAGGTTTTATCTTTTCTAACTGATCAACCTTTAAAACTATAAACCATGAATTAAACACACTAAATAAACAATGGAGATTTTGAAGAACTTCCCTAAAAAATAACTGCTTCAAATTTTAGGCTAAAATATCTAAAGTGTGCTAATAATGGTTACAATGATTTTGTGCAGTGTGTTTGCATTGTTAAGCCTGCATTTGTTTATGTATGGATGCAATCTATACATGTGGAAGAGAACAAGAATCAATTACAATTTCATATTTGAGTTCTCCGCAACCACATCACTCAAGCAAAGAGATGCATTTTTAATATGCACTGCCTTAATGACAACTGTGTTTGGAGCTATGGTTGTGCACCTTCTTTTAAGGGCTGCAGGCTTTTCGCCTAGCCAAATTGATGCCCTTCCTGGAATATTACTTCTGGTTAGTCTAATCACTACTTTGAACAATCAAAATCATAAAAATTACATTTAACTTAATTAAAAAAATCACTTTTGGACACCTTTGTGCTAACTTTGAAAATTATTTTACAGACTTTCATAGCTCTTCTCATTTGTCCATTAGACATTTTTTATCGCCCGACTCGTTACTGCTTCATCCGCGTCATTCGCAACATAGTCTGCTCTCCATTTTATAAGGTAAAGTTCAACCTCAATTGATCCTAAGAACAATTGAATACATTGTAATACCACACATGTAGAAAACTGAACTTTGCATAATTTCATTTTAATTTGTCATTTTAACAGGTTCTACTAGTAGACTTTTTTATGGCTGACCAACTAACTAGCCAGGTGATGATATATAATGCACATGATTTGATTATTTTTTCCATTTTTCACCTATACTTATTATGCATACTAATTAACATTACTTTTTATTCTATGGTTATGGCTATGGATACAGATTCCATTGCTAAGGCATTTGGAAACTACAAGTTGTAACCTTTTGGGCAGAGTTTTCAAAACACACCACCCTGAGACTTGCCATTCTGGAAGACTGTATATGGAAATAACTTATATCATCTCATTTTTGCCATATTATTGGCGTGCTATGCAAGTAAGCGCCTCGGAAACATGTAACATTGCTAATTAACTTTCTTATATGTGTTGTATATTCAGTCCAATATGTCATTGACTAATAGTACACATGCTTATTGAATTTTGTTACAAGTGTGCAAGACGGTGGTTCGATGACAGCGATGTGAACCATTTGGCTAACATGGGAAAGTATGTTTCGGCAATGATCGCAGCAGGGGCTAGAGTAACATACAGCAGGCAAGATAACCATCTATGGTTTGCAATTGTCATAATCACTTCTATGATGGCAACATGTTATCAATTGTATTGGGATTTTATCAAGGATTGGGGATTTTTAAATCCCAACTCAAGAAATCCATGGCTTAGAGATGATTTGGTTCTAAGGAGAAAAAGCATATACTATATGTCTATTGTAAGTTCTCTGTGTACCTCTTTATGATCTGAATGAATATAAACAATCATAGGTTTTTTTAATATCAGAAAGTAATATTGTATTACAGGCTTTAAACATTGTCCTGAGGGTGACATGGGTGGAAACTATCATGCATTTCAACGTAGGACATGTTCAGTCGCGGATGCTAGAATTTTTGTTAGCAGCACTTGAAGTTATTCGAAGAGGGCATTGGAATTTCTACAGGTTCATTTTATCAAATGCTTGCTTTTTTGTATCAATAAATATGTTTGCATCAATAAAGAACTATTATCCACTTAATTTGTATAGGTTGGAAAATGAGCATCTCAATAATGTTGGTCATTACCGGGCAGTGAAGACAGTTCCATTGCCATTTCGAGAGACAGATTATGACTATTGAGGACTCAATTAAAATACATGTAAAGTCGACCTGCAGACATGGCACAAAAAAGAAAATTAGTCATTTCTTATCATTTATCAGACGCCTCGCAATGCAAAAGGCGCATCGTCGATGACATTTTGATGTCTATCCTTTTGTTTATCATCTATTTCTTTTTTGTTCAACTGGTTTCAGCAATAAGAGGCTTGTTTCTATTTCATCTACTGCAAATGTAATCAATTTAACTAGTTGAATGAGTACAAAAGAGATTATAGACCACAGCTTTTCCCAATGTTTTTACAATGATTAGAAATATCTATATCATATTATTGACATACATAACTACTTCTCATACATTGAAAGCATATAAATAATGAGCCACATTGTTAGAAACTTTACATGGAAAATCACCATAATGTTGCTAATCACTTATTCATTGCATGAACAACTTTACAATTCAAAGTTTCAAACAATCTATGCAACTATTAAATGAAAGGATGCTTATATTTTAGCATCAATCAACTACACAGGCAGGATATACTTGTTTGAAATAGAGAACAAAGAAAAAAGAAACAAACTAACTCTATTACATTCTCAAGATTACTGCAATTCTGTTGGCAATACAATATGCAATAGACTGAATAGTTATCATGGGATTGACACCAATTGCAGTTGGAAGCAAACTTGCATCACACACAAATAGTCCTTCAGCTTCCCAACTCTGTCCATTTTCATCAACTGCACCTTCCTTTTCAGTCACACCTACCCTACAACTTCCCATCTGGTGAGCAGAAGCATAAATACTCCAATTTTCTCCATGTGACATTGGTCCTTCTGTTGCATACACTGATTCCACAAACTTATTCAATTCTTTTTCATTACTTCCACTACAAGCAATTCTCTGTCCATCACTTCTATGAGTACCTACTTCAACCGCTCCGGCCGCTATTAGAATCCTCAGAGCCTGCTGCAATCCATCCTTGATGTTCTCTTTGTCGAATTCTTCATCTAACTCGTACTTTATCCTACCCTCACTCTTAACTTCTCCGCAACTTTTGTCCTGAATAATTGTGATAAAATGAACCGTCCTCGAATACCTTAGCATTCTTTCTTTGAACCCAAATCCGGATTCCCAAGGAAACAAGGTAGAAAAAGTTCCTGGAGCTAGAGCCGGAGTTTCAATTATAGCTTTTACTTTGGAGTCATCTGATAACACCTTGTGTACAGAAGTTATTATTCCTCCCTCATAGCTTCTACCCTTGAGATCGGATATCGAGTCCGGAAAATGTCCCCACGTCATTAGCACCGGATGAAGATGAAGGTTGTTGCCAATGTTCTTATTCTTTAGTCCACTAGAGATCATTAAAGGAGGTGTGGAAAGGGCTCCACATGATGAGATTGTTGCTTTGGCTTCAACTTGAAGTCTCCATGTGATGTTTTCTGTTAAAAAAGTTGCCATCACTCCTAAGCATTTCTTTCTTCTCACACACCCTTCTTTGTTATTCACCAAAATAAACTTTTTAGCTTTGCATCTTGTTAGTATTACAGCACCATGATCCACAGCATCAGCAAGCCATGTAACATCAGTCCCTTGTTTTTCTCCTTTCCTACAACCATAGTTACAAGATCCACAGTAATGATGTTGTGATGAATTCCTTGGAACATAATCAACTTGAAGACCAAGTTTCTCACAACCTTTTCTAAGAACTTGATTCTGAAGTCCTTCTTCCACACATGTATCCGTTACACCAATCCTTTTACAAACCATGTCCATAGCAGAAACATATTCATTGCTTGAAAAAAGTGGTAGCTTATGATTCTCTGACCATTCCTTGAGCACATAATCCGGTGTTCGAATAGACGCCGACCAATTAACAGCTGAACCACCACCAACTGTTGAACCTGCTAGAATAGCTATTTTCCCATCACAGGATGCAAAAGTTCCTCCTAATTCATAAAGCTCATTCAAAGAAGGACCTTCTAGAGAAGAATAATCATTTTGAGTAAAGTAGTTACCCTTCTCAAGAACAAGTACCTTAAGACCTGATTTTGCAAGAACAGCAGCTGCAACTCCACCACCACAACCAGAACCAACAATTACAACATCACATTTCACTTTGAGGATGTTGTTTTTAGCATCTATTTCAATTTCAAGACCTTTTTGAGAAAGTGATTTAGGTAGACTCAAAGTATCCTCATTCATAGCTTCCACAATTCCCTTTTCAAGAGGCCTCTCTTTGTGAACATTGCATGTGTTCTCATCACTCTCAACTTCATAACCAATGGCTTCCCATGCCTGGTTTTCACCATTTTCATCACACTGAATATATACACAAGTAAAGTGAATATTCCATCACAAACACAACAACAAAAAAGTTTGATCTACATACACTACTGACAGTGTAAACTACTTTTATACATGCATCCAATCAAATCATACCATAATGTCGTTTTTTTAGGTTAGTTCCTGAAACATCTCTACAAATATCCACTTGGTGCGATTTGATTGGTTGCATGTTAAAAAAAGTTTTATATGGCAATGCATAAAAATACATCTCTATTAGAAAAAAAAATGTGAAAAATATTGGTAAGAGTTTTTAAATGAAGAAAATGGCATTACCTGAGAGAAGAAAACAATGAGGCAAAGGACTTTGATGTAAATAAATGCAAGTCTGATAGGTGTGAGGAACCGATGCTTCAACCATTTCTGAATAACCTTTTCTCTGTTTTCCAAAGAAATGTTTGAGAAGTTGTTGATGAAAGGCCATTTTTTATTAAGACAGAGAGATCCACATAGCAACAAAGTGCCCAACCTTGTTGATAGCATCCATAGAATCACTCTAATGAGTGTTAATGCTTCTGGTAGTGCTCTTTCAACTACTATCTCTGCAATCTAAGCACATTTTAGATTAATTTATTAGTCATAATTTTAGTTAATATTTTAGTCTTTTATCTTTTTTTTTTTATTTGGTCTTGTATTTTAATTTTAAGTGACAATTAAATCTTGTATATTTTAAAATGTCAACAATATTATTCTTTTTTGTTTGCAAAAAATCAAAAAATTTATCAAAAATTTCAAACAAAACCCATAAAATTAATTATCATCCTAATTTCATCAAATTCATAACTTAAATCTTTAAATAAACTCATATTTTCATTTCTAACAACATCAAATAAAGAATGAAAATATGAGTTTATTTGAAGAATTGAGTTACGAATTTGATGAAATTTGTATTATATTGAATAATATAATTAATTTTATGGCTTTTATTTGAAATTTTTGATGAATTTTTTGAATTTTTGTAAAAAAAAAAGGATAATATTGTTGACATTTTAAAACATAAAAATTAAATTGTCACTTAAAATTAAAATAAAAGACCAAATCATAAAAATTAAAAATAAAAAGATAAATGACTAAAATGTTAACTGAAATTAAATTAAAGAATCACAGATGATGTTTAGCGTAAAGAAAAATATTATTAGTAAATTTGTTAGGAAATAAATTTTTTGTTATTAACCTTGAATAAACAATTTGTCAGCAATCAATATCGACCCTAAACTCATTCAACAACAAGTTCCTCCGACTCATGCGAATGGACTACCCTTTGAAGCAAATATCAGAAGTTCATAACCATATAGGCAAGGTCATATTTCACTTACTTTATCCAAGATAAATTGTGGTGAAAAATTATTTTTAAACTTCAATTATTTTTTTTTATGTAAACTTCAATTTAAAGAGTTGTTTGTTTGCAAATTAGTAAGTAGATGTATATCTAAAAGGGAAAGTAGAGTTAAATATATTTTTGCTCTTTATAAAAAATTTAAAAGAAAAACAAATTGGTTTCTATATAGTTTTTCATCAATATTTAAGGTGCGTTTGTTTGAGCTTAAATTAAAATGATTTTTGTTTTAAATAGTTTAGAGATTTTTAAAAAAAAATTGATTTTTTAACTCCCGTTTGTTTACTATTATAAAAATGATTTTTTTTAAATGATTTTTAACCGGTTTATATACAATTTTGTAAAAATGATTCTTTTAAACTACAATTACCATTTCGTAGACACATTTTAAAATTTGATCAATGTAATTGAGTACTCTTAAAAAACCAATAAATAAACACACACAACCAAAAAACAAACAACTATGTAGAAAAATCGAAAAAGAGAACAAAATTTACTGGATGAAAACCTAGATGAGGGTAGCATGTAATGAGAAAACTAACAACATGAGAAAAAATGGCCACCGAGCGAAAGAGAAAAACGCAACTAATGAATTGATGTAAACTGATATGCAACTAATGAATTGATGTAAACTGATAGATAAAAACTTATTAAAAATGAACGGGGCAATTTGGAATTTTAAAATTAAGGTAAGGGTAATTGCATCATTTTTTCTCATTGAGTTAAGTTACTTGTTTTTCAATTGTGTTTAGTTTTTCTCTCTCACCTATAGCAAGATGCAAATGAGAGAAGCTACTATTTTTACCTTTTCATTTTTAGCCAAAAAAAAATGATTTTTTTTTAAACAAAATTATTTTTAAAAAATCTAAAACAAACACCTTCAAATCCTATAAAATGATTTTTGCCTTGAAAAAATAGATTTTTTTATGAAAAAATTTAAAACAAACGCACCCATTAATCTCCACACTACTTTTGTCATTAGATCTAGTCTCTGTTTTATATCCACTCATGTATACTCTTTAAATTTTTAATAATTTTTCTAATGCATGTTTATGACATAAAAAACACTTTCCCTAAATAAATTTAAATTTTTTATTAAATGATTAATTAAATTATTTTTTAAGCGACAAAAAGCCAAAGAAATTGAAATAATTGAAATCTAGAATTTGAAATTTGAGTTTATTTTTTGAAGAAACTTGTATAATACAAAATGTATTTGCAAAGTTTGATAGAATTCTGATAAAAGCCTCAATTTATGTTGATTTTATTGAGACTAATACTGCTGATGAAAAAATATTGTGAGGATTAAAAGTTGAATAAAACACTTAAAGGGACTAAAACAAAATTTTAAAATTTATAAAAACTAAAAACATATTTAACCACTAAAATATGATTAAAGATTATAATTTAAAAAAACCAAAAATAAATTATATAATTTAAAAAACTTGTGTTCATGAATCATAATATACTTTATATATTAGTGAAGTAAAGAGAAACACATACTAATAATTAATAAATAAATAGAGTGAAGACACATTTGGGTCTCTGAAAAAATTTTCAAAATTTAATACGGTCCTTACAAATAATAGAAACAATTTTTAATCCTTCAAAAATATAAATCAACCTAAAAAAAGTTTTTTTTTCT
>JBBPBQ010020324.1:3103586-3159967 GCA_037974755.1 Cicer yamashitae
TATTAAAGAGCAACGGAGTAAATAAATATTAATGAATTAGTACTTTTTTACAAATCAAATTAGTTGTTTTTTCTTTTTATTAAAAATTGATATTTTACAAATCAAATTAGTTGATTTTTTAATTAAAAAACGACATTAATTCATTTAAATTGATATTAATTATATCGATAAAAAAATACAATTCAAAATTATTAAAAAAAAAAACAACAAATCTGTAAATAAATATACAATTCTCATGTTAATAACATAAAATGTTTTATAAAATATTTATAAATGTAATAAATTTTATAAATAAAACACTACGATGAAACAAAATTCAAAATAATTCTACATCAAAATGAGGAATAAAATAACAATGTGTCAAGATGAAAAAAATCAGAGAGGAAAAAACATAAACCGACAAGAGAGAGGCGGTTGAGAGGTGGCTAGATCTTACAATACTTTAAATTAGTTGATTATATCCTTTAAAATTGTTGTTACACATTGGTTTCACCTTGTGGTATAGAATCAACTGCAAATTGATTAAAAAAATTCTACATTTTTAATCTCGAATGTAGATGTGGTCTGCCTAAAGCCTCATAAAAATTAATATTTTTATTTTCTTTAATGCATTTTTTCTTTTCTTCTTCCAATCTTTGTTTATGACATTAATGGTAACTACCTACTACCAACCTTATGTTTAGTTGGTATGGCCCTTGTGAACGTAACATGTCATTTCATGGAGCTCTTGCTTCTTGGATATATAGGGCATTAATGGAGATGAAACTTTTTTTTTTTTTATATAATAAAAATGGCTCATTACTAAATAAATTTATAATAACCACTAAAAGAATTTGGTACTATTATTATAAAAGAAAAAACTCAAATCATGATCACTATTATAAACAATTTTTTTTTACAAAAACTATTATAAGAAAAATTAACTATATTTAATCTATTTGATAAAATTATGTTTAACATATTTACTTTTGATTCAAAAATATTTAATATGGATAATTTAATTTTTTCGTCTATATCTATATCCATCTTTATACTATAAACAAATACGACTTATTCTCTGATTTAAACTGTAAATTTGATGACTCCTAAACACTTCTTACAGGCTACAGCACATTCATCCATACCATTATTAATACACACTTGAATTCCAAAAAATATAATCAATGCAAAAAATTAGTAAATATATAATTTTATACTCCTTAAGAAAGAAATATACATAAAAATGATATTAAAAAAATTGATATTCGATTAAAAATTAAAATTAAATACATTAATATTTACAATACTTTTTTGTTTATATATTTCATTTCAGAGTAGTAATATGTATTCAATTATTCAATCAAGTCATAATTAAAATTATAACCAATATCAATCAAAATCAAAATTTAATTCTTGTTAAAAAAATAAAAATTAAATAATGATCACCGATAAATGTGGGAATAGGCCGAGGCGAGTTAAGTTTTGTCGGATCTGAGTCTAACTTGTCAAAAAGTTTGAGGGATAAACTTCACCTGTGATATGTGTTTTTTTTATACGTGAATTTAACCTTTATGAAAATCGGATAAAGTCTGTTAACGTATTTAAAAACCTATTACATATTAACATTTTAAAATAAGTAATCAAACATAATTTTTAATAGATTAACAAACTAATTGGTCAATAAAATTAAGTATTTTTTTGTTAAATTTAATATGACATTTTGAAGAATTTAACTTTATATGATATCATATTACAACTCTATTTTATAATAGCATATTTAAATATGTCAAAAACTAATGTAAATAACATGATTAAATTACTAAAAGACTAGAAAATTTATAATTTAATTTAAATTTCAAAATATAATAAAATAATACTAATAATAGCAATAAAAAATATTATTCATATTAACTTGATTATGTCGGTCTAGTGGATATCGAACACCGTTTTTTCATGGATTGTACATTGATCTTTTTAGTCAAATAGGTTTTAAAAAAGATTTGGCTTCGTCTATTTAAAAAAAGTATGATCTAACTTTAGGATGTCGTAAATTAAACTATAGACCTATGTTGCACAATCAGACTTATTTCCACTACTCATTGAATAATACACTACAAAAATTAGGTCAAATATGAGTCTAATTTGTATAATCTGAGTAAATTTTTATACACATGTGACAGAAGAAAAAAAACTTCAACATAGTCCCTTTATCTGCTCTGCAATAGAAAACTAAGAGTATTGTCGTCTCCTTTTTGAAAACTGTATACCAAAATACCTATTTTTTTACTAAGTTACAAGTCACCTTTGCAAATTGATTTACTGATTTAGGAACTTAATTTGTTTGAAATGATTGATTTACTGATTTTAAAAACTCATTATCTATTAGGATTTAATTTGATATTAGAGTTTTAGATTTTAGGGACTTATTACTAATTTGTTGATTTACGATGGCACTATTTGACCCAAGAAATTGGGATGCTCTTGATTCTAAAATGATTGATTCTTTAGTTACGAAATGTCTTAAAAGAGATTTTTCCATTGTAAAGGGTTCTAAAGATAAATCAAAGAGATGTTTTACAGCTAATTGGTAAATACCAGAGTTTTATCAAATAGAGAGAAGTGCAATAGGGATTGACTTGTTTATTCGAAAGAGATTGACATAGAGATTAGTGAAAGACTTGGAGAGCATGGCATAATCATGAATCATATTAAAAATATGATCACTTGATATGAGTTGTGTCAAAGGCTGAAAAAATGGGTCAAACTATTGATAAAATGACTCACAAACTAATTGTGAAAGAAAATGAACATTGGAAAAATGTATTAAAAATAATTATTTCAATACTAAAATTTCTTGCTAAACATAGATTTACCTTTCGTGGTTCTAACGAGAGATTGTACGACATAACAATGAAATTTTTTTGGGTTTAATTGAAATGTTAGTTGAATCTGACTCAACTATCCAAGATCATGTTACATGTTTCATTATATTAGGCATAACATAGAAAATAAGTTAATAAGTTTGCTTGATTTTACAATTAAAAATGAAATCCAACAAACAAAGTATCTCTATGTGATACTTGATTATACTCTTGATGTCTGTCAAGCAAATATCTTTGATAATAAGATATGTTGATGTTTCTTCAAACTTTGTTACTATTGAGGAATTTTTTTAGGAAGTCTTAGATTGTTTTCCTAACACAGTTATTGCATATAGAATTTTGTTTTGCTTTTGTAGAAAGAAATTTTTTAAAATTGAAGTTGTTAAAGTCTTACTTGCTGTCTACCATAGACTAACATTGATAGCAATTGAGAATGATCATTTAGAGGCAATAAACCGTTATCACCACTGCATCCAATTCTCAAATACTTTGCAAATCCCTCTCATCCGCATTCACTACGTCGACTTCTCCAACGGTGTCGATTCCATGTACAATACCTCTGATCTTGCCGCCTCCGCCAGATCTACAGAGGCGCAGTTCACGGAGATCAGATCCACCTCACTGCATTGTCGCCAATTTCATGTACCCTAGTTTAATGACTTGGCTCACGTGAGATTGAAAATGTTTTTCCTGGGTTTAGGGTCTTCGGATTCCTATTTTTGTGTTTTCCAATTCTTTTCATTTTAATATTCTTTTTGTCTTCGGATTCCTCCCACACGACGATCTGCATACTAAAATAAGATTATTTTTATATGCATACATATTAATTAACCATCGACAACATTTTTTAATAACTATATGATCTGCGTATTTACAACATTTTTATTTTTCATTGTCATGTAAAAAAACATATGGCATCGACCATTGTGTGTACCAAATATCAATCAATTTAATCTTTATTTTAAAATATTTATTTAGTAAAACATCCATTTAAATTAATAAAATACATACATATATAGGCTCGTTCACTTTGGTTTGAGTATTTGTTAAATGTTTTCCTTTTAGTTTACCCTTATAATTTGAAAACATTTTTAATTTTGTACTTCATAAAATAAAATAGCTGAAATGGAGGGATTTTGATCATGTGTCATTGTGTGACTAGGTTTGTTTTTGTCCACTCATTAAAATGCATTACTATTTTTTTAGTCATATTTAAAAAAAAGAAAAAAAATTCTATATATTATAAAGTTTATTTTTTGACAACTTTACCATTTGTCATCTTATGTAGAATTATATTAAGTTTCTATTATTAATAGTAATATGTAATTAATTAATAATTAAATATTTTTTTATTTTTTAAAAATTCTGTATTTAAATAAATATTATTGTTATAAAACCTATGGCAGCAGATTTTTTTAATAAATGATATACTATCAATTTTAAGGTTTATATTTGTGATGCTTTTCTCTTCTTTAAGGTTTTACAGGTATAAATAGCACCCAATTTTGTTAAATTTTGAATCTCATCTTCTTTCTTCCAAAATAACTCAATTATTTTAATTTTCTTTTGTTTGTTTCATATTTCATTTTGCCTTTATATTTCCGTGTAAGTTTTGTTGTGGCTTTGAGAAGAACCGATAAACATGTTTTAGCTATTTAATTTCCTTACATTTTAGTTTGATGTTTTGGTTTTGTATTAAACTTTGGGACATGTTTTAGCTCAAATTCTCACTATTTTAATATGATACTTGCATTGCTATAGTGATTTTACCTTTAATTTGTGTTTGGACTTCATATACATTTTTACTATTGATTTCACTTTTACCATTTGAAATTGTCAAAATAATTGATTTTCTATTGATGTTGATTAAATGCAATACAAATATGCAAAAATCCAATACTATATTTTATTAACAAAAAATCATATCTAATCATCAAATCTATATTTTTTTCATCTATTTTTCCTGAAGTTGAAAGATTGTGTAGTACTCAAATTTGACAATGTGAATAATGAATTAAAATAAGGAAGATACAAGATGGAACATAGATGAAAAATGAATTACTTAGTCTTATCTAAAATATAAAATTATAAATATGTATAGTGTATTCGTGTCATTTTCTTGTATTTGTGTTTTGAATATGTAAATATGATTGAGATATCAAACTCATTTGAGTAATATGAATGAAGTTTTCAAGTTCTAAACAATTCCTTATTTCCTATATTCATTCATTTATTTATTTTTCTTTAATTTAGTCTTGCAAAGTATTTATCAAGAATAGTTTATCCTTTTTTTTTTCTTCATTTAAGAGGTTCTACAATGTTTATCCCAACAAACTTTGATTACTTAATCTCACAATGGTGTGCAAATCTATTGCGTTGTATTGGTTTTGTTAGACTATATATCCATCCATGTGAGAATATAAAATCTGATGTGTGTGTTTGGAGGATGTAATATTGGTTGAATAAGTCTAATATGAATAATCACTTAAGTAGTTTTGCTAATATTAGCGTAGGAACAATAGTGTGAAGTAGAAAGAGTATTAAGGTGTGTTGTCTCGCTATATCAGCTTCTGCAGAAACACTTAATTTCAGCAATAGATGGGTGTTTGAATTTGTATACAACATATATATGAAAATGTGTTGTGTGATTTTTGTCTACTTAATAGTGCAGGCGCGACACATATAACAAATGGATGTATATCAACATATAAGATTTATAAAGTATAGTTATTGGATGCTGACATTAACTAATCAACGTGATAATTTGAGAAAATAAATTAGTTAAATATTGATGTTGTGTCAATATCAAACATAGGCTCTTGTTGGACATTGAAACACCTCTCCCTTCAAAGAGACACATAGCAATTTTAATAACAGTACAATTATTATTATTTATGAGATTCAAATTTTTATTTTGATGATATTTAATATTCAATTTATGTCTAATATGTCATTTAATTATCACATTAACATTAATTCAAAATACCCGTGCGATAACACACTAGTAAATATTAAAAGCAGAAACTTCAAATCAAAACCCAGATCCAAATCAAAACTCAGAAACCGCAAGAAGCCAGAGAAACAATAAATAGGGATTGTTGTTGAATCAAACCGAAATGGAAGAACAATAATACTTGTTCCTTCCGTAATGAAACCCAACACGACGAGCCAGTGAATGCATGTTCTGATTTGAAGCGAAACTCCCTGATCGGCGACGATGGAGACTTCAAAAGAAATTGGTGAACATCTTCTCCTTTGTCTTCTTCCAACGTCGTCGCATTGAAGAGGTTGTTACAGTGATTGCAATAAATAGGGGTTATGGTTGGAAAGTTAGGGTAAGAGAAGACAAGTAGAAAAGATACACGATGGGGCAAAAGAGGAGGGGTTGGGGTTGTAGAAATGTTGAAGAAGATTGTGAGTTTTCTTACTCCACTAATGTTTAATTTGCATTTTGAAAACAATTTTTTTTTTTTAAAAGTCGTTAACAGATATCTTACAGACACTTGTTAATATGACATTTGTCTTAAAACTATACTTAAAAATTTATTTATGCATTCCATGAACTAATCAATATTTTTTTATTTTAATTTTTATATACACAAATTACACTACATAACATTTATTTTATTTATGCATAACAATTCAGTTTTTTTTTTTTTTTCTGTTCAAGTTTTTTTTATCTTTTATAACGTGTACGAAGTTGTGAAACTTTTATATTTTTATTATTTTACTAGTTATTTATTAGTTAAAAACTCATGCATCGGCACGCGTCTATTGAATAATTTTTTTTAATTTATTGAAGGGATACAATTTTATTGACTTAAATATGCAATTAGTTTTTGAAAAATAAAAGAAATTGATTTTAAACTTTACAAAATAAAAAAAATTAGTTTTAACTCCTACAAATACAAATATTTTTGTTTTAATCTTTATCATATTTTTTTTAACAAGCAAAATTTATTAAAGAAAATACAAAAATACTCCAACTCATATACAAAATTATCTTACCAAACTCAACATTATAAAGATGAACTATTACTCACCTTATGTGAAGAGTTGCATAGTCAACAACCAATGATGTGGTTGCAAAATTGAGTATCCAAGATTTCACTGAGCACATCATATTTCCATACCCATGTGTCAAGCTCCCCAACTTTAGGGGAAATTCCAGCCAACAACTCATTTGCTTCATCGACCAAAGACTCCTCCCAAGTAAATAGCGATCCACGCCACAACTAGCAATTGAATCTGCAACAACACAAGCAACAGTTAACCCTGCAACAACACAACTAGCAGCTGAACTTGCAGTTGCAACTAACCCAACTCAAGCAACAATCGAACTTGCAACTGCACCTTCGTCAACACCTGCATCTAAGAAAGTAACTAAATCAATATCTAAGATGATATTTAACTGATCGTGTTGAACCTATATTTAATATTCGTATTTAATGGATTTGCATTATGTTTTTATATTAAATTGTTTCAAATATTGTAGGTGAAGAAAGAAGGAAAGTGACACAATCATTTTAAGGATTATGACTTATGTTGGTCTAGGAAGTGGTGCAAAAAGTTCACTTATAATTGAAGATAAGATTCAACCATTGTACAAGAGAATGATGTCAAGTTGGATAGTTGACTCCAAGTATTAAGAGTATGAGATCAACATAAGAACTTGTCTCCAAATATTTTATTTTGGATGTACCAAAAGATCACACCCAATAGGTCATAAGAACGAAGACTTTTCCTTTTTGTAATTGTCCTATTTATGTTTGTAATGATATTTTGGTGCAACATTCATTTGCCAATATTTTGGTGAGATTTATGTTATCAATTGGTGCCACATATTTGTGCCACTTTTTTTGTATGTTTAGGTGCAAGAATATGGTCTTATTTATATTTTATAGTGGTATCATTTTTTGTTTGTAATAAAATTTATTTCAAGAAGTTAATGTATAGTACAAAACATATATTTCTATTGATCGATTTGATTTCACTGTTAGTTGATTTAATTGAAGAAACAAAAGTACAACACGAACTTTTCGTAAAGAATAAAACTAAATTTTTTGCATTTTGTAGGGATCGAAACAATTTTGTTTTTTTATACAGAGACTAAAATAAAATTTCTTACATTTTGCATGAACTAAAATATTTTTTTATTTTGTAGATATAAAACTAAATTTCTCTCATTTTACAAGGATTAATTGTATATTTAAGTTTAAAATTATTAATTACTCAACTGTTAAAAACTAACGTGTTAGACACCATAGACTAAAACGAAAATATTTACATTTTGCAAAGACTTAAACTAAATGTTATTTTATTTTGTAGGGGCTAAAATCAAATTTCTTGTATTCTATAGACACCACTTACATATTTAAACCAAATCTATTTATTAATTGGGGATAAACTTTTTACATTGAAATATTATTAACTCAAATCTCAAATTCTGTCAAGAGAAAAAAATTCAAATCTCAAATTTGAAATCATTGTTACTATTTATTTATGTTACATGTAATTATTTTAAAATAAAATTCTTAGTTTTTTTTAAAATAAAAAACACAAATTTTCTTCACCTAATTATTCCCTCAACAATCTTTAAAATTTCCTCTTCTTCCCTCTTCATCTTAATCTTCAACAAAAAATTGAAGAAAGAAAAACCTCACAACTCTAAAAACCCCCCTTTAAACTCAAAATTGAGCACATTACCATTTTAACTTTGAATTATAATTGGTTAAATTACACTTAAATTAAGGACCTATTTGAAAAAAAACATAAAAAACCTTTTCGAGACCTCAATCAAACATAAAAAACTAAAATTGTAATTTAACTTTATAATTATTATGAACATGTGAAAATTGTAATCTAAAAATAGAAAAGTGTACTACAATAAAGAACAAAGAAGCATAATATAACAAACTTAAAATAACTAAGTGAACTTCTCATGTTTTGCAAAAGCCCCCAATTTTTATTTAAATAAGACAATATGTATTTTAAATGTGTGAATTGACTAATTTAGACGTGTATTTAATAATATATATTTTAAATGTGTTAATTGACTAACTTAGAAGTGTATTTAATAATATATGAGGGGATTGGAATAACTAAAAAGGTTATAGCACCAAAAGTCAAATATGAGTTGGTAGCCCTTCATATTATGTGTCTCATTAGTATCACAAAGAGAAAAGAATGCAAAAGGTGCATTGTTGTAACTTCCAACTCCCCCTCCCTGATACGTTCAAACTGAAAAGGTGATGTTGAGACACAAGAAAACATAAGAGACAAGTGATTCAAGAAGAATGATGGAGTAACTTGGAAGCATGAAGATGTGAACCAAGAAGAATATACCAACGAGGTAGAAATTATATAATTAGGCAGAGTCAAAACCATGTATGAAACAACAGATCGTTGGAAGAATTGATTGAGAATGAGATGACGATATTGGAAGCATGGAACGCACTTTGACAACTAATGACATCATTTTGATTAGTGATGAAATATTCAGAATGTGAAGGCCATTTTGACAAGCTCCTACATGAGTTTCTATGTGGTTTCAAAACTGAGATTGGTAATAGTAGAAAAGTTGGTTCAAGAAACATGCAACTTGCTTGATCGTAACGATGCATCCATTCCTCTTGATTTCTGGTTTAATTGGCTTGATCGACGTGGCTGTAACAACCTTTGAGCGAAAACTTCTGAAAACGAAGGTGTACTAGTTGTTTGCAATATATAGTTGAATCAAGAATTCTTCATATGTTTGAAATATTACCATCTTATTAGTCTTTGTGATTATGGCATTCTTCATTACTATCTGAATTGTGTATTGTCTGAATCTTCATCTTCTTCAATATCTTAATTTGAAAATATGAAGAAATCGACGATGAGTTCTCCATATTTTTCTCTCCATAGATGACAGATGGTGGATTAAATATCACAATGAATAAGCCTTCGAGTTTGGGACAGAAGCGACATAGTTAATGCTGACATCACCAGAAGACAATTGGTATTTGCTTAGATGCTATAAATAAGACGATTTGTGGAGAAATTATCAAAAGAGCTTTGGAAGCTTGAGTGTATGTATATTTATATAGAGAGCAAGTAACTAATCAACTGAATGCTAGCTAATCTTAATAAACTATCATAATTTATATATTACAACAGTTATGATGGACTACTCATAAATGATTTACTATAAATTATTGTTTAAAATTTCTCTCAAAATTCTAATACTATATTTTTCAAGTTAATAATTTTTATTACAATTGAGATAATTATTTATCTATCTTGGTTTGAGATAAAGAAAAAATGAATGTGTCACTCAAAATTAGTTCATTTCGTCAAACCAGCATGAATTAAATTAATGTCTCAATCGTAAAGATGAGGTGAGTCGTTAACTTATATTTTCAAAGAATTTCGTTAATCATTGTTAGAATTTTAAATGATTTTTTAAGTATTTGTCTTCAATTGACCATCTATCCAAATGCTCTATAGTAGAATTTGTTGTATAAAATTAACTATTACTAAAAACATTTTTTCGATGCGTGTTTCACCAAATTTTTCCACTTCCCACCGTGACATTCACAAGCTACAAACCATAGTTTCTACTTCGACATGGTTTTTTGTCGATTTTACAAACCATAGCTTATACTTCGACATCGTTTTTTTTAATCAATTTTGCTTAATGCCAATGCAGTTCCAATCATATACATATTCTTGATTTGTCTCGTAAAGGCGGCTCAGTTGGTGATATGAGAGACATTGGAGGAGTTTAAGTAAGAGGTCTCATATTCTATTTCGAAAATTAACATAATTTAACTAATTGCTAATATTTGTTTATAAAAAAGTATGTGATTGATTTCAATTCACTAAAAGTATATTTTTTTTTTCAGAGTCGGCCTATAGTCCGTATAAATTGAGTTAACCCTAAAATTTTAAAGGTCCTAAAATATTAATTATATATTAATAATATTTATAAATTATTAGATATTTTCCAGAGCAGAGCAGCAAAATGCAATTTATTCGCATGAAATCCTAGGATCCATTCATGAATATATGTTGAAAAATTAAATTTATCTTAAAATATCAAAGGAAAAGATAGTTTAAGTCGACATAGAAAGAGGTTGAATAAGAAGATTTTGATACGACGATGTAGGAGGGCATTACGTGTCACATTAGTAAGCGGTGTGAATGAAGTCACTCGTCTACTTTGTTCTCTTGTCTTCTTTTCTCGTTGTCATACATAAATCTCGATCACATACTCATTTTGTACAATAATCTCTTCCATGGCTTCCCTCAATCTCCTTCCTAACCACTCAACTTCTCTCTCTCGCTCCCTTCCATTTTCTTCTTCCTCTTCTTCTTCGTCTTCTTGTTTCTATCCAAGGGGTTTTGTTCCCCGTCACAATTTCCGCGCTCTCACTCCAAAAGGTAACAACCATCTTAAGCCATCCCTTGTTGTCAAAGCTGCTGTTGATGAGGCCCCTGTCGCTGAACCTCTTCCATTTCCTTTTGGGGAGTCTATCTCCTCCTTGAAGCTCAATCTTCTGGTAAAGTTCTTTTATTTTTAGTTACCTTCTTTCGATGTCGATTTTTGTTCTTTATACATTTTTCTTATTTTATATATACATCTTTTCTGAATTTAGTTAGTTATTTACACATGTTCGGCACTTTCTGCATGCTGATGGGATAGTGAATGAGTTGTTTGAAACTACCTTGTTGATTGCTGAGTAACTTGAAGTTCTAGAACTAGGTCTTGTTTGGATAAACAATTCAATTAAGCATAAGGGTTTCTTATATAAGTGCTTATATTATCTATTTTTATAACAAATGATAAATAAAATGAAGTCAATTTTTTTTTGTTTTAAGCTGGAAATTGTTTTTATTAACTATCCTATAGAGCTTATAGAACATAGGGTCTGTTTGGATTGACTTGTTTGAATATCTCTACTACTGTCATAGTCACTTGTGACTTGTGAGACCGATTAGGAGAAAATATAAAACAGCTTATGGCATGTTCATGAGCTAATTTCAGCTTATTTCCATAAATTCTCTAGGATAGGTTATGAAAACAATTTATAGCTTATATAAAAATATTTTGACTTCACTTTAAATCTTATTATAAAAATAGCTTATACATATTCACTTATATAATAAGTGCTTATACTATAATCACTTAACCTAGTTGTCTATCCAAACAAGGCCATAAGCTGAAAACAACGTATAGATATGTCATAAGTTGTTTCCATAAGCTCTCTAAACAGTCTCACAAATGCTTATATTAGTGTATAAGCTCAAATATGTAAGTCAATTCAAACATACCCCTAATATCATGCTGAGTGTATGATTAGTTATTATAACTTAAAATGTGGAAGAATAATGGGGAAGTAGTTATAGGTTGAACTTATCTATTTGACTTCCATATACAGATGTTAAAATGCCAAAAAAAATTGAGGGCAATACTTTGTGATCTTTATATTAGGTTACTGATAGTTTTAGTCTTAGCAAAAGCTAGTTAATGAACACGATTTTTCTACCCTTTGGGAGCATTGTTATAACTCTAGTCATAGATTTATTATTATATTTCTCCGAAACTTGTTTCTCATGTTTGATTTGTTAATGCAGAGTGCTGTTTCTGGACTAAATAGAGGTCTAGCTGCAAATGAAGAAGACCTAGAAAAGGCAGATGCTGCTGCTAAGAAACTTGAAGCTGCTGGAGGATTAGTAGACCTTGGAGATGACCTAGACAAATTGCAAGGAAGATGGAAACTGATATATAGCAGCGCATTCTCCTCTCGTACTCTAGGTGGGAGCCGTCCTGAGCCTCCCACAGGAAGACTCCTTCCTATAACTCTCGGACAGGTTCGGTACTGACTTCATTTAATGATATTGTGATTATTTAGTTTTGTTTGATTGCATTTTCTTTAGAGCAGGAAACCCTCAAGTTAAAAATGATGTAATATTTGTGCTAATCGTGCTTAACTAACTTTGCGGCTGAGCAACTTGTTAGATTATTACTAGTTATGATCTAATCTGATTTCGGTCCTATATATGTGCGTTGACCTTCAAAATACTATTCAATAATAAGTTTATCAAATTTTTAGTAATTGTTGAGTTGATGTTTTTTATTGCTGTTAGGTTTTTCAACGAATTGACATCTTAAGCAAAGATTTTGATAATATAGTGGAGCTTCAGTTGGGTGCTCCATGGCCTCTACCACCGCTCGAAGTAACAGCCACATTAGCTCACAAATTTGAACTCATAGGTTGGTTTTATTTATTTTTTAATTATCTGCATATGCATAGTAGCTTTTGCATGATTTCTTGAGATTGCCTCTTCATGGTGTGTGGTTTGTGATGATTCAGGATCTTCAAAGATCAAGATAATATTTGAGAAAACTACTGTGAAGACAACTGGGAATTTTTCACAGTTGCCACCATTTGATGTACCTCGAATTCCAGATGCATTTAGGCCATCATCTAATAAAGGAAGTAGTGACTTTGAAGTTACATATCTCGATGCGGATTTCCGCGTCACCAGAGGAGATAAAGGCGAGCTAAGGGTCTTTGTGATTTCATAAGCTTGTGGTTTTTGATCCAACTCCGGTGCCTGTCATCTTTTTGTTTTCGCTTTTCTGATAGTATTGTCTTGCTATATATATTCTTCAATATTGTAACATCGATAGACCTGACCTACACTATGGAACTCCTAGGGAACAGTGTACTTTTGTTTTAGTACAACATATTGAATCTTAAAGGAATATTTGTATATAGGCCGTCGTAACATATGGATGATGATATAAGCTGTTGAGATAACTCCTTTTCAGTTTCAGTCTCCAATTGCTTTGAAATAAAGTTTTATTTTGCGATCTAACACGGTCGTTCATGTGTCTTCATCGTTAAACTTAAGTTTCACTCTTTTTGTTTCGAATTTTGAGGTCTGGACATATCAAATTTCAGTGTCATTTTTAGTTTCTTTTTGTAGTCTACTTTGCATTTTAATGCATTCATCTTGAAATGGCTGTTGTGTGATTCCTTGAATTCATTGGAATTTGTATGCCATTCTTTCTTGATCAAGAAATGTTTGTGTCTTGGATACTAATGACTATTTTTATACCGTCTCTAAGGAGATTTAAATTTCGTTCATTATGGTTACAAGGTTAAACTCTATGATAGGACTATTAGTTTGCGATATTCCTATGCATGAAAACCAAACACCTTGGAACAAATTAAAATGCAATATTCTTGGTATTAAATGCTATATTGTTATTAGGCAAGCATATATTTTTGCCTTTTATTTAGAGGAGTTTGATGAGGCTGTGCTTTAGAATTGCTTTATTTGATTGAAGGTTACAAATGCACTTAAGACACAAAAGTTATGCATGAATTTTCAAGCATAATAATCTTTTGAATTGAAGAGTACGTGAAGCTCTTCAATAAAACTATTTATGTGTTGCAAATCAGGTAGAAAGCTAAATATTCTTTTATATATACAGTTGTTCTTTGAGTTTCGAAAAACTGTTTAAAAATTATTTTCAGTCACAAAAGATACTACTGGATTGAGTCGACAAGTTCAAGTCGAACGGCGGTGGCACGTGCATTCTCTCTTCTTTACAAAATTGAATACTCCTTGAACACACTCCAAGTGACGTACCTCCACTTTATAAACACCGTTGGTGTTTGATATCCTTTGTATGTAAAACTTCATTTTTTTCAATTCACACTAATAATGCTATGATTTTCAACATTATTTCCAACATATACCGTGCAATTTCAAGAGTCTGGACATTAGGTAGGTGAACAGTCTGAACATATGTCTGCAAAACATGTTTTTTATCTTAAAAATGTATTAACAACTCTTTGGACTCATGCATAAGGTATAAAGTTTCAATGGCGTAATGGCAGAGATAGAATTTCGATTCAGTAATCATAGTGTTCTTGCATAAGGTAATTAAAGAACTTAGTCTATATTTTATTATATATTTGAGTTTTTAAATAAATTGATAGAATAATATAATAAATAATTATATAAATCTCAATTTTAATTAATTTATTTCAAGAAATATTTAATTTGAAAAAAGAAAAATAAACTATTCCCTCTCTTTTCCTCTAAATCCCTACTCTTGAACATATCCTAAGGACATATATTAATGAATCAAATACAAAATATTATTTTAAAAGTAGTGAGTTTAATTTTTTCAAAATTTGAACATTGGCTTGAAAGTTGTATATTCAACCCAAATTTTTTATTTTTTAACATGTGTTAGTAGGAATTTGTTAACAAGATTCTTGATTTTAGACCTAAAAAAGTTTATGTATGGGGAAGTCCATAAACTCAATAAATAAAAAATAAAATTTACAAGATGAATTTTGATATGCTATTAGTATAAAATTTTATATTATTAAAAAATTACAAACTTCCATTTATATACCTCAAGCAATAAAACAAAATAAAATTATGAAATTAATTTTGATATGTTATTAGTGTAAAATTTAATATTATTAAATAATTACAAACTTCTATTTCTATACCTCAAGAATTAATGTCAAATATTTTTAGTGATTTAAGGATAATAGAATATTCTTACAATTTGAATGTATATAAATTAAATTCAATATTCATATTCATTTTTAATTGTAATGTTATTCTTGTAAAAAGTTTTAGACGTGATTATAGAAATAGTTATAATAAAAATAAAACATCTCTAATGTATTTAACGTTGTGATTAAGTATATGAATTAAATCTAATGTTAAGAGTTCTATATTGGATGAAACCAACCTAAAAATATATTTTGAGAGGTTTGTTCAGAAAAAATATAAAATCTTCCTATAATATCATTTCCAAATTCTATGATTCAATTCAATTTTACCATTGATAAAAAAACGCATCTAAAATAAAGTGTAATTGAAAAAAAAAAGTTTTAACTATAATTTATCAAATATTAAAATTTGCATAAAGATTTTAAAATTTTTCACTATATATCGTGACTCCTACCTTTTGGAATAAACATATAGACGTTGGAGACTGTAACGGCTACATTTTGATTAAACTTCAAAACCCTTGTTTCCGTGTGTGACTCTTTACTTTCTCTCTATCTTCGTCTTCTTTTTTTTTCTTCTTCTTGCACTTTCTCTAAACTTGGTCGTAGATTCAACACAAAAAGGTTCAATCTTTCGTCACTTTCTTTTCTGGGTTTTGTTTCACGTTCATGGCTCCTACACCTTCTTCCAAGCAAATCCACTCGACCCTATTAAAAACTCCACAATCAAAGCATCGTCTCAACTTCAATGGCTTCAAAGCAACACCATTTCCATCTCCAAATCCCAATGTTGCCACCAACAAAGAATCCCCTCCAGAACACCCAATTGAAGTAATTGCCAGAATCCGTGACTACCCAGATCGAAAAGACAAACCTTTATCGGTTCTTCAGACCAGTTCAAACACTAGATCTATTAGGGTTCGTGCTGATTTTGGGTATAGGGATTTCACCCTTGATGGAGTGTCTGTCTCTGAAGAAGAGGATTTAGATGTGTTCTACAAGAAATTTGTGGAATCAAGGATTAATGGTGTGAAATTGGGGGATAAATGCACCATTATGATGTATGGTCCAACTGGTTCTGGAAAGAGTCACACTATGTTTGGATGTTCAAAGCAGGCTGGGATTGTGTATAGGGCTTTGAGGGATATTCTTGGAGATGGTGATGCTGATTCTGATGGTGGTGGTGGTGGAGATGGAAGTGATGGTGATTCTAAAGGAACGTGTATTGGGTTGAGAAATTTTGTTCAGGTTACTGTTTTGGAGATTTATAATGAGGAGATTTATGATCTCTTGTCCACCAATGGAGGAGGTGGTGGTGGAGGATTTGGATTTGGTTGGTCTAAGGGAAATTCTTCAAAGGTAATAGAGTTCATATAACATAACATGTTGCATCATCACTTGATCTGTTTTTTTTTTGTCGTTGATTCTATAGGTTTTTGTTCTTCAGATCATATCTGAGATTTTGCTTTAGGATTTGTTATTTGGCTTAGTTTCACTATATATACTCATGAAGTTTGCATGGTTTTACTTATTTTCATAATTTGTACAAATTTGGCTTGCTAAATTTACTCTTTTTTTTAGCTCAGTTTTCTCAGGATAAAAAAGGTTATCTGATACTGGACTAGTTATACAAACCAATATTAAAAATTAGATGTTAGTTTGAAGTGCTAACCGAACCGTTTTTATTAATTAATTTTGTATGTGGTGGACATTTGGATGGTGACACTTTCTTAATTCTGCAATCTGACTTGTAGGTAAAACTTGAAGTGATGGGGAAAAAAGCCAAGAATGCTACCTATATATCTGGAAATGAAGCTGGGAAGATCTCAAAAGAAATTCAGAAAGTGGAGAAGCGAAGGATCGTTAAAAGCACACTTTGTAATGATAGGAGTTCTAGAAGTCACTGCATGGTATAGTTGCTTCGGAAGGTGGTTCTAATAAAATTTATTAAGTTTCTTTGATTGGTAATTGATGATTTGTTTTCGATTCTGCTCAGGTAATGCTTGATGTCCCAACGGTGGGAGGGCGGCTAATGCTTGTGGATATGGCAGGATCAGAAAACATAGAACAAGCTGGTCAAACTGGATTTGAGGCTAAAATGCAGGTTATTTTTCTGCCATATTGTTTTTCTTTCGATTCTCTACTAAATAGAAGCTATAGCGGCGTTAGTACAAAGGAATTTGAATAAATTGTTATTGTTCCACATTACGCTATTTAGAACAAAGTGTTGTTAAATAGAGGCGCTAAATAATACTATAGCTAGTAGAATTTGAACAAACTTCTATTTTTTGCGATTGATAACAATGTTGTCTATAAATTTTTACAGACTGCAAAAATTAATCAAGGAAATATAGCACTGAAGAGAGTGGTTGAGTCCATTGCAAATGGTGATTCACATGTGCCTTTCAGGGACAGCAAACTTACCATGCTTCTGCAGGTAATGATAGTTTTTCAAATGAGTGAATTGTTGTAATGATAGGTATTGATAATTGATGCAAGTACTTGTCTATTTTTCCTTTTTTAGGATTCCTTTGAAGATGATAAGTCGAAAATTCTAATGATATTGTGTGCAAGTCCCGATCCTAAAGAGATACACAAGACAATCTCTACACTAGAATATGGAGCCAAAGCAAAATGTATAGTTCGCGGCCCTCATACCCCGATTAAGGAGGAGGAATCTTCTTCTACCGTCATTTTGGGATCAAGAATTGCTGCAATGGATGAATTTATCATGAAGCTACAAATGGAAAACAAGCTAAGAGAGAAAGAGCGAAACGAAGCGCACAAAAAGCTGATGAAGAAAGAGGAAGAAATTGCTGAGTTAAGAGCGAAAATGGAAACAGCTCCTGCAAGTGAGGAGGAGATTAACCTAAAGGTAAACGAACGAACCCGCCTTCTGAGACAAGAGTTGGAAAAGAAGCTGCAAGAGTGTCAAAGAATGACTAATGAGTTTGTTGAGTTGGAGAGGAAGAGAATGGAAGAAAAGATATTGCAGCAGCAGGAGGAGGTTGAAATCCTGAGAAAGAGACTGGAAGAAATTGAGCTGCAGCTGTGTCACAGTACTTCAAGGCAAGAAGGGTGTATCGAGGAAAACCAATTGAAAGACGTGGAGCCAAGTGGATTTATGAGAAAACTACTCCGCGTTTACAAAAGCGAGGATGATCCTGGAATGGTGAAATCAATGGATTTGGACATGGATGATCAAGAACCTGTTGTTGTCGGTGGAGTTACCTGCAAGAGTGGTTACAATGTTATGCAAGATGTTTCAAATCAACCTTGTCCAATTACTTTAAATGGCGTACAAGAAGATGCTTATGCTTGTGCACCAAGCTTTGGTCAAAAAGCATGTCTAAGCACAGTTTATGAAGAAGAAGGTGAAGGAGAGAAGGATTATGAGGATAAAGTGGAAGATGAGGAAGTTGAGAAAGAAGTGATAGAGGAAAAAAGGGTATGCATTGTTAGCCAAAGTCCAAAGAAAGAGGATTATTGTTTTAAAGAAAATTCTGATGCTGACAAGGAAAATAATGGTTCCTCTAGACTACTGAGAATTCAAAACATATTCACTCTTTGTGGAAACCAAAGGGAACTCTCCCAGTTTGGAACACCAATCCCTACAAAAAAGAGGTCTGATGAAACTTTTGATCTCAAATTCTCTCCTGTGAAGTCAAGTGAGAATGTTTTAAAAATGTCCAACAAGGAGAACCTGGAACACTATGTTGTTGGAAATTAACTTCAATTTACATGCACTGAAACATGAAAAAAAGTTGTACAATATGTTATTGATTGGATGTGTTTTTTTCTTCCTGGAAATGTGATTTGATTTACCTATTTTCTTATTAATACTAGTATTTGTTTCTGTGTTTAATTGTTATACATTTGATAATTGATTATTGTATTTCTCTACATCCCTTTCTTTCCATTCCTTATAGCTACTACATCTTCCAGCTACTTGTTTTTCGAGTATCATTAATAATTTAAATTTGACTATTAAACCACATGGATCAAAAATAAAAAATATATATAGAAAAAAAAGATGGAAGAAAAGTAGTGTGGTATTTTGAAGTGACAACAAGACCAAGTAAAATAAGATAATGATGATACAATGTGATTATAACAAGAGAAGAATAAAATAGATATCCTGCTCCTGAAATCTCTCTCTAAAACTGAATTATTTATTTATTTATTTATGCCAGCGCACACTATTAAATCAAGTAGGTGTCTACTGGACGGAAGATCCAGGCCCAGGCCCAAGATCCGTGAAAGATACGTCAGTTAAGGAATCAGCTTTGGACGACCTTCGGGTTCTAGAGGCCTTCTTAGTGGAAGAGTCCTTGTCCTTGTCCTTGTCCTCAGACGTCGTCGTTTTGGACTTTCTACGGGGTTTGGTAGTTGGAGGCTTGTTGATGTCTTCTTCTTCAGTGGATTGACGTTGTTTTCGAGAAGATTCTGAGGAGTGGTGTCGTCGAGAGGGCTTTGAGGAGGCTTCCTCTCGTGGTGGAGAGTTCGTTGAGGATTGGCTATCTGATGAACGTTGCCTTGACCTTCGATTATGGCTTCTCTTTCCATCTCCTTTTATACTATTTGCATCACTATTATTACCACTATCTGCACACACTTATATTCATTAATTTTAACTTATGTTTCATTGGACTTGGACTATGTAAAATAATTAAATCATCAAACCTTGGCCTTCACACGTCTTAGCAGCTCCCGGTGTTTCTTTGAACTCTGTCATCTGCAATTTCACATTTAATCAATTAACAATTAATCAAGTAGTTTATTTTATGAAAGAGATCCAATTAAAATTGTACCCAGCTAGGTGCATTTGCCTGGGCATCTTCACATCCAATATGAGCCAAATGCTTTACATCTGTTGGGAACCCAATTTGTATCTCCTTGTCATCCTCCTCGTCTGCAAAATTCTTATCCTTTATTTTTGTTAAAGGAACAATTCAACCTTAATTCATTTCCTATGTCCTAAATTAACCTTACTTTTCTACCTTCTCCTCTCAAATATATGCAATTTTTTTGTGATAATAGAAGATTAGACTTACCAAATATTTGGGATATGTATCTAAGTCCTTTAAGGAGGCCTTTCATCTGCCCTTTCACTGCAGTTGAGGACATTTTTACAGATGCACCTCCTTGATTCATTTTTCAGTACTTTAAACCTTGGACTTCAAATATGTTCACACTTTCAATCTTCAATCGTATCAACTACAAATTTCTGAAAGTAAAAAAAAAAAAATCATACAATTGATCATCCTTTTGTATCATCTGACATCAATTTCCTTACTAATTTACCAACCAATAATCATATATCTCATAAAGTCATTCCTCAAAGTAACGTGAAGAACTACTTGCAATTCGCCTAAATATATTAACCAAGGTTTTTATTGTGAGTCGTGACATTTATTTAACAGCTAAGTTAATTTTGTTCTACTCAAATTGTCTTTTTATATTTTTTTTTTCATATATCTAAGAAAAATCTTTTACTTAGGTAATTCTCCTCCAAAATAAAATACAAATAAAAATGATTTTTAAATTATTTTTGCATATATATTATTTCAGAACGAGTGCATCACAAAATTCTACATTATATATTTCTTCCTATTTTTTTATTTTTTTTGCATGAAATTCTACAATATGTTTGTTAATAAAGAAAACAACAAAAAAAAGGCAATATTGATACAAGAAAAATGAAGCTGGCTATGTACCTTGAAAACAAATGTTGGAATAAACCATGTGAATGTGATGATGAATTTGTTGGTCTAAATTCCCTCAAGAAAATATGAATGAAGAAGGAAAGTTGTTGATAATGAAGAGAAGATTAAAGTAGATAGGCATGCATGGAATAGTTGTTGGCTGGGATGTTTTGGAAAGAGAATCCTCCAATCCAAACAAACCAACCAAAAGAGGGGAGAGTTTCAGCGTTGAGGAATATTAATTGAAAGCGCACTGGATTTTGATCTACCGCCCCCTATCGGTGGCCATGCAAATCAAAACCAGTCACAATCTACACCTTTTTTTTATGGACATCCAAAGATGTTGCAATCTAATTTTCATTTGCATTGCCTACCTATATTTGGGATTTATATTGCCAAACTATTTTTAGTGATAACATATGCGACATATACGGGTTGAATTGTGAAAAGTGTAATTGCATGGCATTTCTCAATTTGGTCTCAACAACCTAATTAAAAATACAATTACAACTACTACTTTTAACAACAACAAAAACTTAAAGGAAAATCATTACGAATATCTGTGACTGTGGAAATATTGGTCACTATATACTATTTTCTTTTTTGTTTGTTACAAGCATGTGTGATATACTATTACTAGCATCATATTTCTCAACAGAGAAATTATATATTTAGACAAAAATTTCATATCATATTTCGACATCCATTTAGATGGTTAACACAATTTAAATATGTAGTTAATTACATTCAATTGATGATTAATAAATAAATCAAGATATCACAATTTTTTAATCATTTAGAAACAATTTATCTTGATTTTAAACATCGTTAATCACAATTTTTCAGGTGTTTAAATACATGATATTTATTAACTCCGATTTTTATTCAAATGTACACTTGAAATTTATGGTTACTGATATCAAAATTGTAGTTAATTATGTTTAAAAGATAGTTAATGATTCGTGAAATGTTATATTCAATAATCAAATACTAGATATAAATTAACCACATTTTTAAAATGGATTAACCATTCAAGTTAGATGTCAAAATTCTATGTTAAAATAACACAACTCTTCTCATAAGTATTGATACGACAAATAATATATTACATTATCAAAGTCCCTCGTCATATATATTCAAATCTCTGTAGTATTATCTTATCATGAAATTAGATGGTTAACGAATAATATATAAGACGAGTGGCTTTGATGATGTAAAATACTTTATATAAGGGGATTCATAAACTGAATAATCATTTGTTCTTTTAGTATAAAGAATCAATTTAGCCACATGCAAAACTACAGTTCAATAAGTTCGTTTCTTGGCAAATCGCATTTGTCCCAACATTCCACACCACCAAACAGAATACAAGTCATTTGTATGGTAAATTACTATAAATCATTTATTTTTTTTATCATCGAGTCCATTGGTTTGGATGCCAATAGAGAAATATTGAGCTTTAAGACTCAACCAAATAAGAGAGTGAAAATTCAAGAGCCATTCATCAATAGACTTCTAATCATGAATCCATGCTTCATGAAGCCTTCATATCATCCAAGCCAAATCGAGCCTGTGGCAAAACAACAAGCTTTTAAGTTTCAAGATCCTTTAAGAAATTAATATCTTTATCATGAAACTGTTGTCACTATACTAAGAACATGAACATGCATGCATAAAAAAAACGAATGTGATGATGCATGCATGAAAATAAAGAACATGACGATGCATAGAGTTCAGCGTCATTTTTCAGGCCATTTAGATTAATGTCAGCAATCATCATCAATAAGCTAAAAGAACTATCAAAGACATTTTACCAGAAACTTGTGATTCTCTTCAAGGAAAGGAGAAAAGGTAATACAAAATTGCTCTATGTCAGCGTTAATATCACCACCGCCTTTTATCACCTCCATGAATTTCTTCCTATCGGGAGCAAGCTTCATCGCTACCTGTAGTAGGTAAAGTATTTATTTATGTTACAAAAGCGTGTTACCACATACTACATGAACACTGCAAAAAAATAGAAAACAAATTCATTACAGTGAAGCTTGAACTTGCAAGCCAGCCATGCCACTTCTTTAGAGTCTTGTTATAGGAATCTGTACAGGCTTGTGACATTGACCAATCTGCATGCTCAATTAAGTTTCGGAACAGTGCCACCAAGAAATCCATAGCTCTGAAGATTTTACAGGTCAGAGAAACAAATGTATCATAAATTAAAGGAAGCAAGTAAGCGTTTGCTGAGGCCTTTGAACACAAGATAAAAATTAGAAAACTAACAATCATCCTGAGCTTCATAAGCTCAAAATAAATTAAGGAAAACAATAGCTTTATAATTGAAACTATTGAAAGGATCTACTATTGAGCTGAAAGATAATAAAAATAATATAAATCTTCCCTAACACCTTGAAAAGTGACTCAATCAGAACAAATAAGAAATTCAGGCTTTTGATCTTTAGAAGAATGAACCAAACTTGGATTATGCTGATACACAACAAAAGTTACTGGAGAATATCATGGCAGATTTGGGATGGTAAAAATCCACACACAGTAAACATTCTTGAAATTGCATGTTTGCACACATAACTGTGTTTTATAGAATCTATTCGTTATGTCAAGTATCAATATCACGTTGCAATTTGGTCCCAAATTTTGGAAAGCATGTGCCATGACATGACTTCTGTTATCAGATTTCTTGCTAAAAGAATCTTATGCATATCTTGATACCCTTTTTTCCGGATTTTTTTATTTTATTTTGGTATGTCCATTTACTCATGCAAAATAAACTCTTCCTGGAACATTACAATGTCAAGAAAGAGTTTTCTATATAACAGATTTGAGAAGTTAGAACGCCATACCAGAAAGAGTTACCAGTTAAGCAGTAATTGCTTGGAATTCATTACCTTGTAAGCCAAAGAAGTCCATTGGTACAACTGGATGATGACTTGGCAGTTTTAGTTTCAACCTCTATTTGTACCAAACTATACAGGCAGTTGAATTTGGTTGGATTTGATGAATATTTAGATTCCAATCTCTGCATTGAAAGTCAATATAGTATAGAGTAAGAATACATAGCATCTGAACTATAGAATCCAATATTATTTAAGTTTGGTTTGGCACATACGACATACCAAAAGTTGTATAAAATATAAAGCATAATCATATATACACAAGCCAGCTACGCATGAATTTGAAAAATGAGTCTACACGCAGTTCAGACTTGATGGTATGGTTAAGCCATATAAATAAAAATATATATTACATCAATCTAAAGCTACAAGCAATCAAACGGTAACACATATATACAAAAAAAAAGACCATAAGATCAAAATAGGTGACAAAACATACCGATATATTACCACCTATGTCGGATTTAACAAGGGTCATAGCAGCTCCAAATTTATCTGTCATAAGAAAAACACTAGTTTAGTCAACAATGGTAGAAGTACTCATATTATGGTACATTTGAGACATTGACCAAACATCAAATTGCAGCAAAATGATTCGCAATCTATCGTGTTTAAGTTGTGGAGTTTAGATTGTAATGAACTATGTTTACAGATTAAAAGATATGTAAATGTTTTTTAGAGTGAAGGGTTCACTATCCTCCGGTTTTCTACTCCTTTTCATCTTAATGAAATATTTCCTTATAAATAAAAAATATTTGAGCACTCAAATAACCGAGAGACAGGTCAAAAACAGTCTACAAAATGTTCACATATTGCTAAGGGATAAAAAGGGGACACGTCACAAATGCAGTTATATTGCATATACAATTCCATAACATAATTAAAGAACCAAATTTAAACAATAAAACATACCATACAATCATCTGAGGAACCTGACATTAAAAATGCTAGTATGAGATGAATATAAGGAGGAGTAAGGTACAGGGGAAGGCTCAATAAAGATACCATCATGCATACAATGGTCTTTTAAACTGCAGATAGTGGCTATTTAGGTTATAGGCTTCAATGCTGCGTGGACTTTATTTGGCATATTAGATGAAATTCATATTCCACCCATAAAATCCCTATTGAGTCATAACTGTTTTGTCTATGATTTTATATGTCATGCTAGTAAGTGGTAAGACTAACTACCTTTTTTAACTTTAGAATTTTGATAACTCTATAAACTCTAGATAATTTTTAGTGAGATGGAGAGAAGCAAGTGACCATGAGAACAAAAGCCCGTCATGGAAAAGTTCACTTATATGCATCTGATCTTGATCAAAGAGAGTAAACCCCCCATAACCATATAGGAAATGTAGTATTGTTTAACATACAGTAGATTATTCAAAAGGACCATTCTATGTTCCCCTCACAAAATAAAACACATCAAACACTAGTATGTTGAATAAACAGGTTTTCCTTTCACTATCCTGGTCTTGCAACAATAACAAAGTAAGGGACCTAGATCATGTAATGTACCTATAACAGGAAGTATATGCTTGCAGACATCCAAGAATGGCTTGGACAAAATTTCTCCCTGGTCAGACTTCACATGCTTCATTCCTTCCAATGCAGGAGCAAAAACAGTCCCTTCCATTTTTGTGCTTTTCTGCACATTACATAACCATAACTCAATAATAATATAATATGCAAGTAAAAGTTTAACAGACGAAATCTACAATAAGCGACCCCTATCTTACCGCACACATCTATATGATATACTCTTTTCTTTTGTTTAGATGGTAAATTTCAAAATGAGAAATCGAGAAGAAAAACACAAAAACTTTCATCAATTGCAGGAATGATTAAAGGTAAATAGTATGGGAAGTATACAAAAACTCACACCACTAAAAGAATAGATCGAAATGAATCGATTTTATCTTAGATTATCCTAACAATCCATCAAAATCATAAAATTAAGGTAATGAGTTATAGACTGCAGTGAGTAGTCTCCATTTTCCATAATGCTTATAATTATGTGTATATAATAACTTGTATCAGATCATCAAAATTTAGTTTGCTTACATAAATGAATTATAGTTTTGGCCATAACCGACACATCGGATCGAAGGCCGGAATACCTCTGCACTGACACCTCGGATCAAGGGCATGTTATGGTGTCCGACACCGAAGGCCGGAATACCTCTGCACTGACACCTCGGATCAAGGCGTGTTACGGTGTCCGACACCGACACGACACTAACACCTTAATTTAATTCAATTAATTCATTTTCTTTCTACCAGTGTCGACATATCAACGTCGTGTTGTGTCTAGTTAGTGTCCGTGTTATTATTTGTGCTTCATACAGTAATACCCACTGAGACTATTTGAATGGAGGTATCATATCAAAGAACACATATGAAAAAGAATCTGAGCTGCTTAATTTTTCTAAAATATCAAAAATCAAAACTTAACTGAAACAAAAATTGAAATATCTTTCAATACGGACAAGAATCAAAACTTTAATCTTTATTTGTAACAATAAAAACCTAGCAAAATGCAAAAGTAGGACCAAACCCGCAACTGAATTGAGTTCAGGAGCATTCCCATGAACTAATTTTCCCAAATCTCACAACTTTTCAATGTAACAAACATTGATCCGTGAAACAATTACAATTGAGGAAGACTTACATGTAAAAGAAACTTGAACAATGAAGACCGCGATGATCTGAGACCGACAACAATCGCAGGCACAAAACAAGTTTAGTTATAGGCAAATGTCTTTTCATTTAATTTAATTTAAGGATTTAATTAATATAAAGCATGCATTTTTTATTAATTTATTTCTTGGTTTTGTTTATGATTTGGATTACAAAATCGGAAATAATTGGGTGGAATTTGGAATTTTAATTTTACAATATATTTTTTTTACTAATAATTTCACAATATCTTGAATTTTAAATAAGTAAAATATTTATTTTAAATCTTTAAGTTTTAAACAAATGTAATTAGTTTGGACGTATATTAATTATTTCTTTTAAAATAAATATACTTTTTTCTTTTGAAAAAAATAAGATATTAAATGGTTAATCAAATTTAAATAAAAATTATTTAATATAATTTAAATTTAAATGATTAATAAATTTTGATTAAAAATAAATTATATAGAAAAACTCGAATACAATCCTTACTCAATCAATACCTAACCAAAATTTATTTATTTATTATTAAAACTCTAAATTACTGAGTTCATTTATAAGAGAAGTAGATGATTAAAATCACATCTTTCCTTCATAACGTGTTAGGTTTTTTTTTTTTTTTTTATATTAATAACTCATAACGTGCACAAGTGATTCATTCCACTGAATAAAATAGAATAAAGTATATTAAATTTATATAATATATAAAAATAATATATTTTAATTTTAAAAATTTAGTCATAATAAAAATAAACACAAAAAATTTAAACTATTTTATGCTAATATGTTAAGTTTGAATTGTTATTTTCAAGATACGAACAAGTTGTTCAAGATTTAAATAAAAAATACAGAAAATTAACGTCGTTCAGAAAATGACTTGAGAAGAACACCAAAAAAAGTTGTCAATTATTAAAGAAATAAAAGCACTATTATAATAAATTAAAAAATAAAGTAATTTATGATCTATTCCATTCCTCCCATATTAAAAGGAAACAAAGTCGAAGATAAGTGGCAGAACGAGATGGAATCTATTCCACCCTACTCAACATTCAATTCCATCATATTTTTAATAATCCAAACAATAGAATATAAATCTCTTTTATATTATTCCATTTCATTCTATCTTATATCATTTATTTATTTTTTAATAAAATAATTAAAGTTATAAAAGAAATTATAAAAATTGTGTATAAAGTAAATCTTATAATAAATAACATGTGTATTGTGTATCTAGGGAGAAGTCACTTTAAAATGACTAATCCTTAAATACATGTATTTCATTTTAGACCTATTCTAAATATATAGATTTGTGCTACATTTTACTAAACCACAACTATAAACTTACTTTTTAAAAGAAAAAAAATCGTACTTAAAATATAGATTATACATAATTTAAAAATTACATGTACTAATTTTTGAACAAAATATAAATTCAATTTGTAATAAGTTTAGTGATTTTATTAATTATATATATATATTTTTTTTTTGTTAAATTACGTACCATCTGCGTATAACTTTAGAAATTAGGTTCTTGAATTTTATGAGATTTAAATTAACAGTAAAGTTTTTTCAATACAATCATATGTCATTGTGATTGTACATTGTTTTATATAAGTATATACTTTTTTTATTCTTATTCAAAATAATAAAAATAGAATTCATTTCACTGTACATTTTTTTGTTTATGTAACAATACAAAGAGAAAAATATGTTTAATTTAATTGGCAAAACACACCATTTATTTCTTTAAGTTACACGAAAATATCAAATTAATCTAACTTTTTTATATCAATTTAGTCCTTTATGGTTATAAACATCACAATGTTGAATTATTTTTAGTAATAACATTATTTCATTCATTTTTAGCTAGAGATTTTTTAAAATGATACTATGAGTTTTGTATCAATCATATAAAGAACAACATAATAAATTTCCATGTGGTTTCATGACATAGATTGAGAGAATTTTGCGTTTAACTTCAAGAACTCTAAAATCCAACTCACTCAATTCTATTTTGTTTGATTATTTTTCTAAATTTTGATCGAGAGCTTATGCTTTTATGATTATTGCAATCAAATCCTATTAAGAATTACACAAGTTTATTGAAAAAATTAAGAGAATTTTTTATTTCAATTTTGCTGGTTTGAAATTATCATTATTGGTGTACATATTTACAAACATAAAGAACGAACTTAATACTAAAAGAAAGATAAATAACTAACTTGTTAAAAAAAAGATAAACGACTAATATGTTATTTTCGTGTAATTTTGTCATATGTACCCAAATAAAGTCCTGCATCTAGAAGAACTCAACCCAACTTTTTACCAAATATTTCAAGATATCTATTTTTCTGAATAGTTAGGAGATCTATGTTGAATTGTTAAAGATATTTTTATTGAGTAGGAGTGGCTCAAATATATATTATTTTGCTATTTCTTTGAATGATAATATATATGTTTGATCTCTTAGTGTGATAATCCTTTGTAATGTTTTATATAAGACAATTTATAAATTTTGGGCGAATCAATTGAAAAAAGTCACAACCAACTATATATTAGAGAGGCAATTTGCCTTTGTTTAGGTTATATGCATATTTGATAATGCTCTTATTCCTATCGAAGTCATTCATTCAATCCATGCAACGTAAAACAAAAAGGAAAGCTTAATGTGATCAATTGAATTGGAGTTTTGTGTGAGGTATGCTCATCAAATTAATTTTGGATGTTAGATTGGTGTCTTGGAAATATATTATGGCCAACAATGATCTAGTGGGGTCTGTTCATCTTAAGTGAGACATGAAGCAAGGAGATCTCTTACCACTTTACCTATTTATTTTGGTTGTTGAAAGTCTTTCAAAGCTTATTCAGCATGTGGCTGCTGGAGATGACATTTAAGGAATACAACTTTTTTGACAGCCTCCATCGCTAACTCATTTGTTCTTTGTAGATTGTTTTCTCTTTTGTAGGTCTACGGTGGATAAAGCAAATAAATTGCACTATATTTTAAATATTTAAGAATATTCCTCGAATCAAAAGATAGATCGTATTAAACGTGAGGTGTTGTTTAGCCGTATTGTTTTTGACGATGTTCGAGCAAAGAATGCTAACCTTATAGGTGTGTTTCAAAAAATTGTTGATGTCATGGATAATCAGTTGGCTATGTTAGATTGAAGATTTGGAAAGCATGTAATTTATGCTTTTGAAAAATGAAGTGGATTAGGAGTAGTGCATTATAAGTAGAGCTTGTGCCATGTTGGAGGAATGATATCATACTCATGCGTTGCTCCTTTGGTATACCCATTAATTCAACTAATGTTTTAAGGTGGGAAGTTCCTCCAACATGTTTCCTCAAATGCAATGTAGACGTTTCCTTTAACACTTCAATAAGGATTACTAGCATGGGTGTTTCTTGTGAGATGAAAAAAGTAAACTTATGAAGGCATTTTTGTTATGGTTTTCGATGTTCTTGATGTAAAAGAAGAGGAGGTGAAGAGATTGCTTCTTGCTTTGATTTGGGTGTGAGAGGTTGAAGTGTCAACAATAAATTTTGAGGTTAATTTGATACAAGTAGTTGACTATGGGTTTCTTGGTTGTTTGTTTATAAAAATTTGGATTTACTATTTGATAATTGTATGAGTCTCAAAGTCGTTTTATTTTAGATTGGGCATTATCCCATCACCTTAAATATTTTCTATAAAAAAAGTTTGTTCGACTATAAATAATTATTGTGGTTGCTCACACATTAGCTAAGGCGATCATATTTATGGCTAGTCATCATATTTTTTAGATCTTAGTGTCTTACCTTCTTGTATTGACATGTTATAGTTATTGATGAAATACAATGATTTTATTTTTTAAAAAATAACTAATATTTTGAGACGAATGGAGTAAATAATATTGGGTTCGATTTTTACATTAAAAAAATATTTATTTTCATGAAATTTAAAATTTAACTCAATCACACTTTATTTGCAGTATTCAGTTAGTTCAAACTTCATAATAACATATCAATTTCGATTCATTACAAGTTTAGTCAATGACTTGATCATGAACATCATAGATCCGAAGACATAAGTATTTCGGTCTCTTGAATTTAGTCACATTTGTAGGCAATTTACTTTTCTATGTTATCAATTTGAGTGTTGTGAGTCTGTTCGCAAATTTATCATTTTTTAATTTTTAATGACATTGAATTTGTGTTGTTTTCGATATATTCTACCGATTTAAATAAGTGAAAATATTTTTTTAGTAAATAAAATCTCAACCACACCTTATAATTTTTTTATATTTATTAAAAAAGGAGGTGTCTGTAGAAAATCCCAAAAACAATGGAGAAAATTACAAAACTTGATTGGTTGTATTAGTAAAGAGAGGGTGTAAGTAGTAAATACGAAAAACAAATATGAGTGAGTAAAACCATTACGAACCCAGGCCCGAAAGAAGGCCCGAACCAATATAACTCGTTATAAAATTAACACAAAACCCTAATTGTTAACAACTTCCACCCTTCTCCGTGTTTGCCTTTCTGCAATTCCACAGCCGAAAATGGTGAATCCTCTTTCTCCTTGATCTATCTAATAATCTCCATTTGTTATCGTTATCTGAATTAACTTAACTCTTTGTTATGTGTTCAGCCTTTCAAGAGGTACGTTGAGATCGGAAGGGTTGGTCTTGTCAACTACGGAAAAGACTATGGAAAGCTTGTTGTCATCGTCGATGTCATCGACCAAACTAGGGTAACCCATCTTTAAATTTCGAACCTTTTTTCAGATTTAAGCATGCCCATTTGCATTATTTCTCAAAAACTATTTTGGTTTGTTTGTATACAGGCACTTGTTGATGCACCCGATATGGAGAGGTCACCATTGAATTTCAAGAGACTTTCTCTCACCGATATCAAGATTGATATTAAGAGAGTTCCAAAGAAGAAGGATCTCATCAAGGCCATGGAAGCTGCTGGTAGGGTTTTTATCTATCAAAATTATTATTATTATTACTTTTGTTGATATTATTTTCTCGAGTTGTATGTTTTTTATTTGTTGAAATTGTTCCTTAGGTTAATTGGTTTTGTTTACATTTGATAGATGTGAAGAGCAAGTGGGAGAAGAGCTCTTGGGGTAGGAAACTGATTGTCAGAAAAAGAAGGGCTGCCCTCAATGATTTTGATAGGTTCAAGATTATGTTGGCAAAGATTAAGGTATGTTTTTTGTTATTATTGTTGTCTTTGATGATTTTGGTGAAACAATTTTATGTTAGTTAAGGGGAAGAATTTATTTTATTT
Source organism: Cicer yamashitae (assembly GCA_037974755.1). Lineage (NCBI taxonomy): Eukaryota > Viridiplantae > Streptophyta > Magnoliopsida > Fabales > Fabaceae > Cicer > Cicer yamashitae. The sequence continues at coordinate 3,135,555 of JBBPBQ010020324.1, forward strand.
TATTTTATGTTAGTTAAGGGGAAGAATTTATTTTATTTTATTTTATGTTGTTAATGTGTGTCTTGACTGTGCTCATTGTGATGTTCATTTTTTGAATTTGTGCAGAGAGCTGCTGTTGTTAGGCAAGAACTTGCTAAGCTGAAGAAGACTGCAGCTTAAGCATTATTTTCAAATTTTGTTATCTATTTCCTTCCATTTAGTGCAACTTGGATTTTGGATTTTTTGTATCACTAAGTTTGGTAAATGTTTTGAGATATTTATATTTATGTTAAGAGATTATGTCGGTACTCAATTTTCCATTGTTTTTGAATGCTTATTTTTGAATGTTGGTTTATTAGTTAATAGATAAATCTAGCAAGTTAGAGCTTGAAATTTTATTTTTGTTTAGTTTTGGCCTGTCATTGGAAAAGGATTCATTTGGTTCTTATTTATAGTTTGATTGTTAGGATTGGTAACTCAATTTTGCTTAGATTCGATATGGTACCATGGTAATTCATGCCATGTTACCAATGAGGCTTGAGTACTATTACAAGTTCTCTGATACTTGATTAACCTCAACGTAGAGTGGTTTTCTATGAAATTGTGTCTTGATCAACATATCTTTAGGACTACTCAGAAGTTATATCCCCAGAACTGAATGGTTAATATATGTTTTGGCTATTGGCTTCCAACTTTTGTCGTTGCTTTTTATAAACTTGGCTTGTCGTAATATCCATATGAAAGTATAATTCAAATTCTCGATATTTATATAGTTATTTCTGGTGCAAATTCATATAAGTTCGAAAACTGTTAGTATTGTTTCTCAAGCATAAGTGCAACAAAATTGTCATTTGTATGATGTGGCTAAATGTCGTCAACGAGCAGATGATTGTGCTGGTATAGGGATGTTCAGCTAAGTGTTTAGTTATGATTGCAACTTAAAGAGATAGGGATAATTTATCAAAATAAATTGTGTGGTTGTGCCGTCGAGTTCTGTTGAGAAAACTTGTAATGTGTGGAGTGGTGGTGGTGCTCCGGTGGACGAAACAATGTTTTGCTGGGATAAAGCACTACTCACGTCAACACAATTTGTGCGCTGAGTAAATATAATTTGGAGTGGCATTGCTCCGAAGGACGGAACGTGTTTTCTCAATTAATTGACGTTCAATACTGCCCATTAAAGTTAGTTGTGATAGGATTTTTGCGAGTTTGAAGTTTTAAGGGAGGCAAAGCAAAGATTTTTATGATAAAGGGAAAAGTAAAAGGAGAAGGGGAACTAATGGAGGAACTCGTAAATCCATTTTGGTAAGAATTTTTGTAGGGTTTTGAACAAATTTAAGATAAGATTCATGTCTTTATAATTCTTTCAAAATATATGATGTATTAGTTATATGCTTGTACTCGCAAAAATATTAGGTTTCTTATTTCATACTGAATTTGCTATGATAGAAGAGTTGTGACAATTCAGTTGAAACTAAAAGATGAGGGGAGCTCCTTTGTGGCAGTTTTGTATTGATGCTATAGAGATCACCTTGCATGTTCTTCCTGATTGTCCCTAGGCTATCATTTCGTGGTTATTAGTTTGTAGTTGTGGCAAAATAACGAAGCCCACCATTCTCAATTCATTAGACTGGGATAACCTTTATTTGAAGATTGCATTTTTTTTCATATCCCTCTTCTTCTCTGGAAAAGTGGAATTAATATGGAGTTTGGCCTAAATTTAAAAAAAGTCTAATCAAATAATATTTTACTGTGTTTGAACTCGAATTCTCTAAACTGATTTTATTTTTGTTAAAATTTATTAATTACTTAAATTCAAATATTTATTTATGTGATAAATATTTAAATAACTGCATGTTATATGTCTAATAATCCCATGTTAGACTTTTTTTTGTTGCTTAAGGTATTTTTCTTTTGAAAGCTAGAGATTAATTATTTTGAGATATGGAGATCTATTTATATGACTGACTTCTCCAAACAAATATTTTTCAATATCCATCGGTTAAAAATCGAACCACTGACCACATGATTGAGTTATTTGTCACCTGTGATTTTACAAATACAATGTTAGACTTTTGACTGCCTGAAAAATATGTGTACTTTCATATTACATATTTTTTAAGGCAACAATTTTAAGTAGCTTTTGTTTTACACATCCAAATATATAAACTATTTTTATATCTTAACTTTTTATAGACTCATTTAATACTTTATTATCTTTCTATTTTTTTTATCACATCCCCAACATATTACGTCATTATTTCTATTGTTTTTTCTTATTCAAGTGATCAAATAGATATTCGAGTGTACATCAAATATTTTCATATAAAATTGACTTAAAATTAAACCACCCATGGGTATATAGAAAATAATCCCTTAAAAAAGCCATGCTTATTCAACAATGCAATTAACATATTGAATGATATACATTCAACACTTTGAAGCACCTTCACGAAGCAACTAAAAGACAATGAATATTTATGTGCCATGTGTCATTTCTCCACCATTTTCTGTAGTCCTTTGCCGTTCACAATTATTTATTGAAAAATGTGTGCTGGACTGGACACCCGTAGAGGTGTATTGGACACTTACAGGGGTGATGTAATATATATATAATACGTTGATAATGTGATAGAAAAAAAAATATAAGTAAAATGAAATGTTGAATGAGTATGTGAAAATTTGGAATGTAATATTTATCATTATTGTTATTTATTTTCTATACTTCTCATTTTCAATCTTTTTGTATTGTTTGTAGGTGGATTTTTGCATATGGTTTCAATAAGGATCAAATTAATATCTTTATATAGACTATCGAGAAAAGATATACATAGAATGAGACAAGTTCATATATATATATATATATATATATATATTTTTAAATAAAATAAATGAGTGTTCACTATCAAGTATCAACCATTGGGAACATAAAATTTGAATTTCAGTTTTTCTTGCTTAAAAAAAAGTACAGCTTGACTGTAACATGTTATTCAAAGTCCTCTTAACTAAATTTAAAGCTAATTGGTTATTTCAATTTCGTAGATTGAGAATCCCCAAGGGTATATATCTTTGAATATAAGTTTTTCTTTTAGGACAATCTTATTATTCTAGATTCTGCATGTGCCCATTAAAACAACTTTGTGGCCAGTCCATTTGTTACTCAACACCTATATATTGAATATTTATTACCAAATGAATTGAAGTCCCTCTTAATCTCTAATCTTTATCTAGGATACTTGATTTTCTAACTTTTCTTGTCACCTTATGCAAATATAAGATTATTCTCCCCTTCAATTTCTGATCAAACAGTAGTGAAATCATGAGATTCAGAAATCTTCATCTCAAGCTGAAGGTAAGTTAATGTTCTTTCCCCATTTTTTTCCTATTACATTGAGCTTGTACTTAATCCATGCGAAGACTAATTGTTCTCCATTTAGGGTATGTTTGGATTAATTTATTTGAACTTACTTATTGATATAAGCACTTGTAAGACTGTTTGAGAGAGTTTATAGAAACAACTTATTACATGTCTATAAGCTGTTTTTCAGCTTGTTTCCATAAGCTCGACATGATAGCTTATGAAAACAGCTAATAGTTAGATTTTATTTTATCTTTTGTTCTAAAAATAACTTATACACAAACACTTATAAGAATAAACACTTATAATGTAAACACTTAATTAAATTGTTTATCCAAACTGATGCATAATTAGACTAAATGAAAAGAGTATGTAACTTAAAAACCAAGAATGGTTTCTGCCCTTTTATGTTTTTTTGCTAAATCATAGCAAGAGCTAATCTAACTATTGATTTGGACAGGCATTTAGGTTGAAAAGGTTTTTACTAAGAGTTATAGGCAGAAAGAGAAAGCTCATGCCTGCAAAGAAACCTTCATGGATGGTACCAATAACACATGGTTATCAAGTGGTGGAACATCATATGATCATAGATGGTTTTGATTACTCTGACTTTGATTCAGTTGTGGTACAAAGAGAGCAAATGGATCAAACAGAATTGTGGTATTTTGGAATCTTTGATCCATTAATTGGAGACAAGGTCACCAAGTACATGCAGTCTCATTTCTTTGCAAAGAAGTTTCAAGAGGTACTTTGAGTAAAAAATATTTTGATCATCTCATAAGCTAGATTTGTATTATTGCCTTTAAAATGGTTTTTTTTTTTCAAACTCTGCTTCATTTAAATATTGGTCACTTTATCATTAAAGATTCTTAAAAAATGCATCATTATTTGTTAAGAGGGTCTAATGTGAAGATGGGTCTTATGTGAATTTTCACTGTTTTGTTCTCAGTTAAAAGGTATCTAAGTATGTTGAGAAGAGTGAATATTTATAAACTGCCCTTAGCCTCGTTTCACAAGCAATACTTATAGCCTCGGTTCTGGTATCTTCTGTTTTCCAATGATTTCATTATGTGCTAGGCTCACATATGGAGAAAAAGCAAAGAAATGATGAAGAGAGCTTATCTTGGTGTAAGGGCAAAGATGAGAGAAGAACATAGATATGAAGAGACATGTATAATGGGTTCAGCATCTGCTATGGTAATCAATGGAGAAAAACTTGTAATAGCTAATATAGGAGATTACAGAGCTGTTTTGTGTAGAGATGGCATAGCTCATCAGTTAACTGACACATACCAACAATCAGCCAAAAGACATTGGTCTCGCAGAATATTTTCAGGTATCCAATACTAAACATTTGTTTGGCTTTGTTAGAACTTAGAATGGATGAACTTTGTCAAAGAAAAGAAACCATAATATCTAATATATTTTATTTATGATCATCAATAAATGGATGTGATCAGGAAATGCAGTAGCTGCAAGGCATTCTAGCAACTCAGATTTTGTCATCAGAAGTGAAAGTATTGATTCTGATACTGAATTTTTGATATTAGCAAGCAATGGCATATGGGAGGTAAAGTACAGTACATAGAGTATTATAGTACAAATTTCACTATCCATTCTTTTTTACACTCTCACACATATTTAGACAAGTCATCCATATTTCTTAATTTAAATATATTAAACAAAAAGCAGATATCACGTTGCTTATTAAATGGATGTCAGATTTGTAAGTTAAGGCTAGTCCATGCATATACTTCAATGATAGTAATGATTTCTTGAAAGAAAATTGAAGTTATTAATAATGAACTATCCAAATTAATATGTGTAGGTGATGAAGAACCAAGAGGCAGTGAACCTAATAAGTCACATAGAGGATGCACAAGAAGGAGCTGAATGCTTGGCAAATGAGGCATTAAATAGGATGAGCAAAAGCAACATCTCATGCTTAATCATTCGCTTTGACTCGTGACGCCTCACTTTATTCAGTCTTGAATTCCTGATCAGAGTCAAAACTTTGTATTCCAAATTGTTCCTTAATTACATCATTGACCCTTTATTACAGTATTACTATTGATCATAGTAATGCTAATTGTTACAGCATGGTTCAGATTATTACACATTCAACTGACTTCAACAATTTTAGAACAGAAAAAATAGCTATAATGGAAAATTTTGAAATATCATGCACATTTCAATTTTTTTTTACGAGTACAACAATTTGGACTATGTTATTTAATTGAATTCTATAACTCTTTTTCTACTCAAGTACAACAAGTGCAAGCAATATAAAGACATGAAAGTAAATCAATATAAATGGCAGCCAAATCCTAGATGTGGTGGCCCACCCAAAGCTTAAAAAAGAGAGAAAAAACTTGAATTTGGATTATGCACAGCCAATGTGGCTGCAGTCAGCAGCACCTCCAAACCGTTTGATCAATACCATCCTATTTTGATCATATGATCTCAAACTTACCGACTATATGACTGCACACAAACCTGGTCCAAAAAAATTCAATCTTGTGAAATAGTAAAAGAGTGGGACTGTGTTTCGCAACAAATGTGTTATCGTATCAAAACAAAAAAGCTCAAATATTTGTTCTAGTGAACATGGAAGAGAAAAAAAAACATCATTCTTAATCACTTGGGGATATATATCAACAACGTAACATGAATATACAAAGATCAATTTCATAGCAATACATAACTCAGTTATCTTTCTCTGCTCCTCACATTTAAGACCAAAAATAAAAATCAAGCTTGGGACCGCATCAACCCTAACAACAACAGATTCCACTCTATCAAGCCATCATTATCTTTTTTTCACTATTCTTGCTTCGAAATGGTGATAACAACGAAAATGTGCGAGAAGCTGCACAACAAATGTCCATAATCAGATCAGTAATCTACATTATAATGTAAGAGGATAGGGATATATAAAAAATTGACTCAAGTCCACTTAGTAATTTGAAAATGCATTGAGTGCTTACACTTTTGCTGAGTTGTGCTGGTAGTTGGAGTTTCATCTTGAGAGATCAAATTCTTTAAAGTATGAACTGAAGATGACATGGAAAATTTGATGGTCAGTTTATTATGTACACATAAATAAAATTGATATGTAGGACTTCTTTAAAACATTCTGTCAACATCATTGAATTAAGGTAAATGAATATATATCAGAGGATACTTTCAATTGTATAATCATTAAAAAATTGGACTAATTTTTACAAGATGCACACTATTGTCATAATCTCGAATCATCAAAACCATAGTTTAGTTCTGTGCAAAAACTCTTCTTGGAACAAATTTTTTATAGCCTTTAAATGGCTACCTAAGAAGGAAAAAGAAGGTATACAATATGTGGCTACCTTCGATAGAGGAATCGTTAATTCCAATCTCATCTGCCTCAGAACCATCAATACTGACATTATCTGATTCTGTGTTGCGTGTAGCCGAGCTATGACTCTTTTTCCCAAACTTCAAGAATCGTCTGAACCCTTTCGGTGATTCCTTTACGCGAGGCTTCTCCGTTGCTTCAGGAATCTTTTCAAGGGTTGAGTTTCTGTTGTCATACACGCGTGCTTTAACGGTGTCTGCAACAATTGCTGCAGTTTCTAAACTTGTGGGAGCTGCTCTGCCGTACTCACTATTTCTTGTACTGGGATCTTCCATAGAAGAAACTCGAGCAAATGGAGCATGATATGTTTCCTCAGCAATACAAATGCTGGCTGATTTTGAAGGTTCTTTTTCTGTACTATCCATTTTAACCTGGTTTTGGAATATAATATATTCAAAATTAGTTGATTCACTAAGAAGTTATCTCATCCAAGAAGAATTTGGATAAACAACACCACCACATCTAAAATCAAATTGGAATTTCTTGCACAGAAGTTTTAAAATCATATATTCTAGAAATTCTAATTATCATAGAATTTAATAGACTCAGCTTCCGTACATAGTATCTGAAGTGCACAATTTAAAGTACATCATTTTGCTTAATGAAGCACAGATTATAGGAAACATAAAATTGAAATATAACAACATTGAAGGATTATAGCTTGAAGCTAAGGCGCTTCGCAATACTCATGTTTACTGCAATTTATTTAAAATAGGATATGCTGTTAGATAGTAGAACATTTGGTCTCATAGTCAAAATATTTTTTTATGCACCTAACCCCTATGACAGTATGAACTAACAAGGTATTTAAATTTTAAATCATCATCGAAGTAAACATAAGTTGTTGTTAACATACCTCAGAGGAAATGGGTGGCAAGTGTGACTGGCTCTCTGAGGTTTCTTTATCTATTACATCCATGCTTACTGGTGAAACAGGAGCACGAATGGCAACATAATTGGATGCTGTCTCAGTTTTCTGTGTCACTTTATCACTATCATATTCTTTCTCTGGGGCATAAATAGTAGGTGCAGAAGGTTTCTCACACTCAAGCATTACAACAGTTTTATCAATTACAGGATTTTCATCTCCATCATCATTGGACGAAATTCCTGTTTCATTTTTCTTCAGCATGGTACCTTCTGAATTCATTAAAGACTTGTTACCATTCAACTTTTGTGTCTTCTCTTTGACTGATGATACGTTTTGGACAATTCCGTTTGCTTTAGATGTTCTAACTTTTAGTTCTGGGAGGGCTGCTATCTTGCTTTTGTCATGATTCACAATAGCAGAAATCTTTTTGCTCTCCACCGGTCCATCAGATGCTTTAGTCTTTGATATTGTCCCTGTACCATGTGCCTTAACTGAGGAAGTCTGATGAACGGAACTCATTTTAGGTTCTGACAATCTTCTAATCCGTGCCATTGATGCCTTTGTATTAGTTGCACTATCACCCTTCTCTAGCTTAGATTCAGGCAAAGAAGACACTGATTGGCTTAATTTGTTATCATTCAAGTGGCCTCTAGTACTCAATCTACTGGTTTTTGAGGTTTTCAAGGAATCAACAGATCCAGCAGAAGTAGTTCTGGCGGGGAATCTTTGAAGGGGTGAGGATGGTCCTGGTTCTGAATCACTAAATTTTGATCCTTTATGAGAGCTTGGTGAAAGTTTAGTTGGAACTTGCTTCTTGGTAACATGAGATGCCACTGGCAACTGAGTAGTGACTGTGCCACTCTTGGCAGCGATTCTCTTTTGCCTCTCCATCTTCAAAGTTTCTATGCGTTTCATCTCTTCCTCTTCCTAGTTATTATTAAATTAGAAGGAAAGAAACAAACAAATGAATAGTTTTTCCATTTAATATAATTAAAAACCATGTTAAGGTTCTGTATACAAGTTTCACATCCATTTTAAGCTAATTGTATGAAATAGAAACGCAAGTGGGATGGGAGGCTAGGAGTTATGGGAGTAGGAGTGAGTACCTTCTCTTTCTTCATTTTCTGGAGATCAGCTTTGTAGTTCCGTAATTTCTCAGCACGTGCCCGTGCTTCATCCAAAGGACTAAGTTTAGAAGTCTTCCCTCTCCTTATTGGCCCGGCGGTCTTTTTTTTATCAGAACTATTTGGAGTAAGTTTTGATTTTGGCTCCTTATCCAACCTCTTAGATCCTGGTTTAGCACCAGCCAATACCTCTTTGTTTTTATCTTGTAAAGCACCACCAGCTTGGGCCTGCATTTCATAGTCTAAAGCAGGGTCGTAACTCATCGATCCCCCTTCAGCTCCTCGTTCAGGCATCATGCTTAACACATCTGGCTGATAATACATACGGTCAATCCCATTTGAAGGTTTTTCTTCCTTTTGATGCAACTCAGAGTCTATGTCGATAACATTTCCTGCATAATCATTACCTTGGATTGATCTATGATCCAATATGTAGGAATCATCATTCATATCGTGAAACAACTTCCTTTGCAAATTATTGTTGGTAATTTCCAGATCCGAGGAAGGATATGAATTACCAGACTGACTTTCTTGTTTAGGAACAATGAAATCATCACTAACAGCCCTCCTGTAACCACCGCTTCTTCCATTAACTTCTAAAGATTGTGCATCATCTACAGACCAGCTATCACCAGACTGCCCTGCCCTTGCAGATAATAATAATTCATCATTTGGCGCCTTAGGCATATGGGATAATCCTTTGCTAATGCTATGCATATCTATAGTACGATTGCCTTGAACTTCCTGCATCTCCCGCTCATTAAAAACTAAAGGATCATTGACTGAAACATGTTTTTTCCTTCTCATGTCATCAACCTTTTCCATACCAAATTGGTCTTGGTCAATGGCATGTCTATCTTCATCAACATCTCTGAGTAAACAATTTTGGAAAGCTTGCCAGTGTCCTCCATCTGCATCCTTCCCATGGTCCATTTCTTCCTTATCAGACAAATTCAACTTCAAAATTTCTTTTCCGCGTCCCTTTCTTTTTGGGGTCTTCACATGCTCCTGATTATCAACATCTTCATCGGTTTCAGAGGCAGCATCTGAATATGATCCACTTCCAGAAGAGTTTTCTTTCTTTGTTATGTAATTGATATTCCTAATGACCACCATACCAGATTTCTGTCTTCCTGATCGGCTACCCTTCTTCCTTCGATCACTTGTGTGTGAACTTTCCCTCTCCATATCCACTTCATCCTGCAACCTTGACTTTGAAGCTTCTACATCATATGTTTCTGATTCAGTATTGCTGTGTCTACTATCCATGGATTGCCTTCTGAAACCCATATGTTGACCAGCCATTAATCTAGGGTCCTCCATGGGTGGATAATTTGGCTGCATATATGGACTGTTTCCAGGATATGTTTGATAGTAGGGTATGCCTTGCACTGGATATGGCTGAAAGACTGGTACAGCACCTGGGGGAGAATGAACAGGCCAAGGAGGGAACATGTGATGTGGAAATTGACCATGCATATTATCCTGGTGGCCTTGACGGTCCACTGGAGGCACATCTGGAAAAGTGTAAACAAAAATCTCAAGACACATTTCAAAACCTATCACATGTACTGCAGTCCATTTTTATCGAAGCAACAATTTGCATTGCTCACAGCATCAAAATCTACATTGCACTGTTTCAAAACAACAATATGCATTGTTCACAGCTCATTGAAACAAAAAGGAAACAGAAATTGTGAAAAGAGGCGCTTGTCCATATATGCGCATCTGTGTATGTGCATATTAAAAAGAGTAACGAGCTAGCTATTATTATATTGTATACATTAAGTCCTGAAGAATCTGTAAATTCACAACTTCACATTGTTCTGGACTTGCCAGGTACCTGAACTTGCTTTCCCATTGTTCTCTGGGTCCAATTCAGTATGGGATGCGAAGGCCATATTGGGAAGTATAATGCCAGAGCCATTTAATGCAGTGAAGTCTGGGCGGTTGGACATCATTTCAGCAGCTTCGATTTCAAGCCATTGTCCATTTTCATGTTTTCTTTTCCAAAGATCTCTAAATTTTGCAGATGCATCCCTGATAAGTGACACAAATTAGCATCAGCAAGATTGTCCAGATGTCATGTGTATGTTACAGGACAATGGGAGAAAGAACACAGCATTTGACCAACCAATATTTAAGGTCAAATGGTGTATGAAAAAACAGAAGTTATCTTACATCAATCGAGATGCTCCAAAGCATTCAGCAAATGACATCAAGGCAGGTATATAGTCGATGTCAAAACCAGCAGCAACAGCGCGTGCAAATGCCATGCCTTGCTCTTTCTGCAGCACTGATTTGCGCGTCTCTAGGACTTTCAAAAGTTGAACTCTGAGAAAATGTGGTATTATTGAATATAAAACATGAACAATCTGTTTCACATGCTGAAATGAAGTTTTATGAATAACGAACAAATTAAGAAAAGAGCAGCATATTTATCTTATCATATTAATGTGCAATTATGCGAAACAAGCAACTCAGTCCACCAGAGCTTTAGTAATTTATAACAGGGCAGAAAAAATTGCCCCAATATCTTAAGCTATGATGGATGCATTTGAAATAATCTCCAATTGCATACCAGTTCAATAATCCTAAATAAAAAATCATAGCCTTCCAACATGCTGCTTTTAAAGCAGTGCTGGATAACCAATTAATCTCGAGATGTAAATATCATGTTATCGGAAAGCTTATGTAAGATTCACCAAAAAAAAATTTTCTTCCTTACTCCTATCAGAACTTGGTATTTTCTACGATGAAAAAAAGGTATCCAAACTTAAAGCAAGTTTATCAGAATTTTGATGGACTTTTTAAAGTCATGCCAAAGGCAATCACCAAGGTTTTTATCATTTGCTTTATTTACTACAAGCATATCCAAGCATGAAACATAGTGGATACAGCTTCAAGTATGCAAGGTGCGGAATGGACATTTGTTGAATTTAATTATTTGATCAGAGACAACACTTAATTAAAGGTTATAATTTTCAACTATGAAAGATAGTCTTAGTCAAAAAGAGAAAGGGTATTAAAGGAAATGGGTTTTACTTTGAGTTTCCTTCTAATGTGGCATGTCCATTTGCCTCAGGTGGCTGTGCATCAGGCTGAAACATAACCATACAATTTGAAAAACAAATTAAGTAAATCAACGAATATGGTATTTATTATTATTTTGACAGCGAATATATTTTTTATTAAAGATATATTAACCTTGTAAAGTACAATCGCTTTCTCCTCGTTAGTATCATGTTGGGTCTTCCTTCCTGTGCATGGCAGCAAGTTTTGTTAGTTTTAAACCTTATATATATCTCAGCAGAGCTTTAAATACACCCAAATTTGTTCAATACAAGTAAGTTGTTCTTAATGATGATTTGAAATAGATTTGTTCTTTCAAAAGTACCTTCGGTGGTTTCTGCCTGTTTTACTTGGTTTTCTTCCACCTGTAGAAATACATGATTACCGAAACAGTCTTCTAATTGCATACAATCAATCATACAATAAGGCTTGGTATTTACTTACAGTGCTAATCCCCATAGAATTATTTCCTTGAATCGCAATTGCCTCTTCAATTTGTAAGATTTCAGATTCTGTAGTATACACTCGTTCCAATATCTCGGGGGTGTTTACAAAGCGAACAAACCTATAGATGCGTAGAAGATTAGTCGCAAAAATTGTAATTGGGAAAATTTACGTCTCTAGATCCACACCAAATGCTGGATGCAATAATACAAATGATATTTATGAAAACATCAATTATGAAGCTACTACGCTGAACGCATTAATTAACATTAAAAGTCAAACCTTTCAACAGTTCCCTTGGTAAACCATGTGGCATCACTACCACCATCTGGCTCAAGAACAATTGAATAACCACCCTTGTCCATCTGATCCTGAGCAGCCTTCAAATGGGAAAGAAATGGGTTGAGCAAGCCAGAGGCAATTTTCTCCTTCTTTCCATTCACAGTTATAACCAAGTCAAACCTGATTTATACAGGAGAAAGAGTGAAAAATCAAAACCACAATTCAATCTACAAACAGTGTATAACTTTTATGAACAAGCTTTTGCATACATCAATTGGTAACAAAAAAAAAATTACAAGTAAAAAAACAAGGGTTTCTAACTTTCTCATAGTTAGTGCCCCTTTCTAATTTTGCATTCTAGTACTTAATCATAAAAACAACAGCACGATGAAATCCATAAAACTTCAAATTTGATCATATACAAAACACCCTAAACCAAAAACAAACTGGAGAATGGTCAGAAAATTTCCATAAAATTTATGATTCAACTTGCACACATGTTGCAAAAACCATATCATGTTGGTACCAATTGAATCAGCAAACTTGAAAATAAAACATATCTAAAGCACTTGTTGCCTACTAAAGAAATAAACCTAAAGCCACTGGCATCCATAAACAAATTCATCTACACCAGAACCAACCTTGTTGAAGAAACTCAAATTTAGTGGAAGAAACTCAACAGAATAAATATTCAACCCATTAATGAATGAACTAATTACCTTGTTCTAGTGGGTGTAAGCTGAAAAACAGCTGAATCCAACCTTGTTGAAGAGTTCATTGTTTGTCACAAAAAGAATAACCAAAACAACACAGCTGAGACTAATAATCCACCAACAGGGTTCACAATCAGATTACCAATCAAAAAGGGTATCAAAAGAAAAAACCAAGATAGGTTCAGTGAAAAAAAAAAAGACAGTCTTTTTTTTACATATTGAAGAAAAAAAGAACATAAAAGGGTTCAGTTTCAGGACAGAACAAAAAGGAGAGTTACTAGGTTAAGTGAAAAATGTGAAAAGGAGAGAAAGGATCCAAAGATTGTTCTTTGTTTATTGTTCCCCAACGCCAACCAAAACCTATCAATTTAGAGAGAAAATGAGGGAAATTGTTGAGGGAGGGTATAACTGGAAATACAATAAAATTGACACAAACAATTGGAGGCGCCGATGTATGACAGTGACAGGGTCAGACAGACAGATCTGTATTTGTTGCTTCATGGTGTTCCTGCAAATTACCATATTACCCTCTTCTCTTATCCCTATTCCTTGTTTGGTAATTGACTAATTGTCTAGCTGGTAACCTCTTTAACCTTTGCGTTACATTATTAAAGATTAGTCACTTTGTTTTAAAATCGACTTTAGTTCAAATATGGAAGTGATGAATAAAAAAGGAAAAAAAGAATGTGACTTTATCTTATACAAGTTGTGGTACGCAATCATTTTAGTTGATAATATTTGAATCTTAGTTTATTTATTAATATAGGCTGTTTGGGTTGTTTCCAATTTTATAAACTATAATAAATTAACTATAAGTGATTCTAGTGCCTTAATTTGCAAGTTCTCTCCAATGGGGACCCGGAAGCATTTTATGTGAGTTAAAAAGTTTAACCCAACATTTGGGTTGAAATCTTGTATCCTATCACATTAATGTGTACAAGCTCATGCGCAATATCTTCAAAAAGGAATATAATATCATGCGGAAGACACACACACAAAATAACGATGGATGAAAATAGACTACTAAGCTTGTCATGCGTGGTCCTCAATATGGTTGGTATCAAGACTCGGGAGACACTATTTGACAGTAACTTATAATTTATTTCTACATAATGTCAATGTCTTTTATTTACGGGTAATTATGAAGTTTATTTTGTTTTATTTATAATTTTTTAAAAGATTTGTTGCAGTTTGTTAATTATGGAATTTAATATGTTTGTTATTTTTGGAACGTTGTTACATACTTACTAATTATAATTTTATTATATTTGGTTATAATTTTATTAGTTTTCCTTATATTTATTATTTTATTAGTTTTCCTTATATATAAAGACTCAGTTTAGCTTATTTAAAAAAAATATATAAAATGTACTATTTAAATACTTCAATGTGAAATAGTCTTTTAGGTAAGGCCAAATTTTTTAAAAAAGTCAGGTCATACGGAAAAAGAAAAAAAAAGCGTATGATAAGCCGTAGGTCAGACTCCAACCTAAAATATTAATCGTAGATCAGGCTAAGACCTTTCATAGCCTAGACTGGCCTATTCTATTTCCACCTCTAGTTGGAATGTCCAAATGCCCATGCATTTTCTTCAACTTTTTGTACACCGCATGACACGGGTTAATTATGTAAAAAAATGTGGTAATTTTAGTTTGAGTAAATGATTAATTCAAATTACGGTAAACGCAGTTAATTTAATTATATGATTAACCACAATTTTTTACATGATTTTTTTTGTGAAAATCGATATCCTCTGCCGACAAATGTGAAGTTTAATTTATTAAGTCGGATAGGACCACAAGCAGCAAAAAATATTTGAACTATACAAGCGCTCGTTTTCTTAGGCTCTGTTTGAAAATTTTAAAATGGACGGAATGAAATGGAAGAAAATGGACTTGAGTGAAAATGAGTGAAGCGGAATGAAACGAAGTATTTTTATTCTATTATTTACTTATTTGATGACGGAATGGGACATAAATGTTATGATTACATCTAATACACCCAAATTAAAGGAGAAGAAAAATGATGAAATGTGATGGAATCAATTCCATCATGTTCTATTTCATTCTACCCATTTTCTAAAAATCCAAACAACGGAACCTCAATAATTACCATTATATTTCACCTTATTTCATCAATCCAAAGTCTTAACTTTTACAAGAACGCCACATATTTTTTGGTAGAAGGGCGCCACATTTTTTACTTATTATTTTTTTGATTACAAGAGAAAAAAGAATAACCAAAAAAAATAATAAGAAGTATAAAAGAACTAAGTGATGACAAGTCAAAACATGACGCATGTTACCTAATAAAACTCTCTAAACTCACAACTCCTTCTTGGTGAGGATATATCTGTATAAACATCCTCTTCGTGAAGAATGCGGTGGAACGATATCTCTCACTCCTTACTCGTGATCCTCTCTAACATTTTTTACTTATTACTTAATATAGTATTTTTCAAAAAAAAAAAGAATTACTTAGTAGAGTAAATATTAAAATATTAAAATTTTATATAAATAAAATTATACCATTTTATAATGTATATGTATATATAATATAGTCTTTAGAAGCATAATTAAATATTAAAAATCAAATTTTTAAAATTTTCAAGAATTATAAAATATTGAGAAAAGGGATATGCATTATTATTATAAAATAGTTTTACAAAGATATCTAATTAGATTTTAGTACTTTGCCACATCACTCTATTTTAATAGTATGACATATAAAAATAAATAATCTAATTGAATGTTAGTATAAAATCAATTTATATTCACTATGTGTAGCCATTAACTTTAAAATATTTTCAAAACTTTTTGTCATGATATTAATAATATTAATTACGTGGTACTCAATACGTAAAAATTATGGTACATACACTTAATAATATTTCAGTATACAAATATTAATTATTTGTCAAGAGTTATGATCATAAATGTGTTTATATAAGTGGAGTAATTCTCACTTGATAACCTGATTTTACAGAGTTATGTTATATCCAACTAAAATTTTAAGATTATTATATGTAATCATTTCAAAAAATAATATAATGATATTATGGTAAAATATGATTCAAGAATCTCACAGCTTTCAATCTAGCGATGCTCAGGGAACAAGGATGGCGAATCATGACAAATTCGGAATCTATTTAAAGCACGTTATGTTCCAAATGGCAACTATCTTAACTCTAATATTGGAATAATAATCCAAGTTATGTGTGGAAAAGCATTTGGAGCGCAAGGTTCATAGTTCGGTTAACGGTGGAGTATTGGAACCAACACTAATATTCCACTTTGGGGGTGAATTTTGGCTACAAGATGAAGCTGTTATTCAATCACCATTTCATCTAGCAACTCACAACATTTTAAAAACACTATGGCGCATATGTCAGAATTGTGTTCCTACGAGGAAACAGCATGACTGGAGCCTACACCAGCAAGACACCAATGTACCTGTTGTACCAGAGACCACATGATGGAAGAAGCTTGCTATGAGACCCTACAAATGCAATATTGACGCGACGTTCTCATCCCAATCTCAACGTGTTGGACTCGGAGCTTGTATTAGAGACGAGAATGTATCCTTTATTTTAGCTAAAACATAATAGTTCTCACACTTGTGTTCAGTAGATACGGGTGAAGCTCTTGGTTTATTGAAGTCCCTTAAGTGGGTTCATGAGTTTCAGATGGACTCAATTACATTCGAAATAGATTGTAAGAAGGTAGTTGATCACTTTCATAATAACAAATCTGATATCATTGAATTTGGTGTCATTGTAAAAATGAGGCAGCTCATACTCTTGCTAGAGTAGCTCCATCTCTAGCTAGTTTCCAAATTATGATTGATGTACTCACCTGTAATGAGCATATTCTTATAAATGAAATGCTATAAGTTTCTTTTCTTAAAAAAAAAAAAACTATTAAACTCATTAATATGATATATGTTCTCTTAGTATTCAGGAGGTTGGAGTTGCTTTAACTGAACCATAGGTGTTACCGTTGTCAAATTTGTTGAAGGGGAATGATTACAACTTGGTGGATGAAGGGGAGACTATAGTTATGCAGGTCTGCTTTTTGCTGCGGTTAATTTCGAATTGTTGGAGTTGGCAATTTGAAGGATTTGTAATAGATCCTACTTTGTGATTGTGTGGAAATTCTTCAAAATAGTCTTATTAATAATTATTTGTTAATTTTATTAAATGAGAGAATTGAATTTATAATTTCTTTGTCAATCAATTTCCCTTAAATCATCAAATCATTTTATGACTCATTTAAAAGATAAATAGTTGTTTTCTACTTTGATGTTGAATTTGGATCTTATTATATATCATAAGTTTAGTAATTTTTGTACTCTATTTAATAATACAACTGTTTATCTAAAAAAAAATTAATACTATTATATTAATGTTATGTCAGTTTCATATATAAAACAACCATTATTATATAAAAAAATCCCATAAGAAACAAATAAGAGTAAGGGAAGCAACAAGGAAAAAGCATAACAATATTATATGAAAAGATGAATGTGCTATTTGCTGTTCAAGAACAGATTCCTCTTCATTTTCAATGATTGAGTGGGTTAGTTAGTAGTGATGCAGGTCCATTCTTCATCATATCTTAGAAGATGTAGATTCCTCGCGGGTGTGGTTTAGTGCAAATGATGCGAGTTTCGTGTAGGATTTTAAATCATGATGCTTAGATCCACGTGGGTGTTATTAATATATTTCTTTTGTCGTTTAAAAAAATTACCCAGATTAATCTTGACAAGTTGTGGCATGCATGCTTGCAAATTTGCTCTCAAGAAATAAGATGACATTTCCTTTGTTCATTAGTATTCTCCCAAATAAAGTTATGACAAATTCTCTCCATCACATCACAAATGGAGTTAGGAATCTTCTTGATTGCATAAAATATTATGGGATACTAGCCAGCAAAGATTGAGCCAACGTAATACGACTTGCAAAAGACAGAGAATCTGCTTTCCAATTAGATAACTTGTTCTTCATGCGATCAAGAATAAAGGAGAAATAATTCTTAATACCACAATGATAAAACATGGGGTTTCCTAAATAATGCCCCGGATCTTGGGTTTGTTCTATTCCCACAATGTATAATTAACTGCGCATAATTAACTGGATCTAGCAAGTTCATGTGAGTACTAGGCGTGATATTAATCTTGATAACCATGGAAAACTTCCTGGTCAATAGCTGGATGGATCTATGTGTTGATATACAGTGAATTGCATTGTTTTGTGCTTTCTTTCTATTGTCACTCCAAATACACTCTAGAATACACAACCATCACATTTATTATGAGTTCGCTTCCCAGGAGCTTGTGAGCGACATTTTGTTATTTTTGCCAAATTTAACATGTAAACTAGAATATTGTTGTTAACTTTTTATTCTAGTTTTTTTAATTAATTTTTGCATCGCACGAGTAGACTTACAATATAATATAAAATTTACAAAATTGAGAGTCATAGGTCATTATATAGAACTAAATAATTAACACGACTTTTAATTTATAACATTACAATATATACATTATGAATATTTCTTTAACACTTAGTTAATCATGTGTAATTGAATTGAGTAGATGATTAATTTTAATTACGATAAAAAATGTGATTAATTCAACTATATAATTATCTATTTTCAACGTAATATAAATTAATCATCTACTCAATTGAATTAATTATATTTTTATACACTATTAATGAAATGTGACATGCACGAAAAAGAAAAAGTAGGTGTTAATAGTTATTTTAAAACCAAAGTGAATGTTGGCGATCATATCTCTTCTTAGTAGCCCTCCTCCCAACATCAGAAAGGCATCTAAATTCAATCTTTTCACGACTTCCAGTGGCACCACTACCACCAATAATCTTTGAACACATTTCACTTACAAATCCTTTTGGTTTTCCCATTTCATCATCATCCTCAGAATCAATCAAAATCTCTTCAGCTGTTGAACCATCCCAAAGGTGGCTTTCATCCACATTATTATGTGGCACTATATTTTTGTTATCGGAATCATTGCTTGTGGGAGAAAATGAACTAGATGATGAAGAACCACCTGGTGATGCAAATTCAGAAGATAATGGGCTAGCTGATAATATTGATGATGGAGAATTAGAGTTCACTGAACTACCAAACCCTTGTATTTCATTTGTTATTTTTAGAGCCTTCAAACGTGCTTCTTTTAGAGATTCTCCACCCTGCAAAAGTTTTAGTATTTCGTTTGATAGTTTTTGCATTCTTGATCCCCAATTAAACCTGAAATAAATTATTAATTAACAAGTTGATTCATCATAAATATTTAGGAATCAAAACTAAAATTATGAAATTAACAAAATTAGAGTAAAATTATGTAATCATAGATCTAAATCCTCTATTGTACGGTGAATTAGCTGTAAGAACCATTAATAAATTTAGAAAGAAAAATAAACCACTGCATCATATTACAATTGTAGAGAAACTAAAATAGTAATCATTTACATAAAAAGTATATTAGAAATTATCCAGTATTACATTGATCCTAGTGGAATTAGACTCAGATTACTCACTAATGAAAAAATTAAACTAGGGAGTGAAATTTAGAGGAAAGAAAATGTGATGTTGGGATTTTATTATTTTAAAAGGTTACCTACCCTCTATCATCAATATGAGTAAAATTTCCTAGTTCTTCAATAATTTCTGCATCACATTGAAATTCTTGAGCAAAATCTGAAGGACCATGTGTGAGCATGAATTCTAGAAGAACTAGTGCTTTGTAAGATTGTCTCCATTGTTCCCAATCAACATTGTACAACCTGCACTTTTCAATATTATATGGTAAATTTTGAAATTCCAGAGGAGTTTCATTTTTCTAAATTTGAAATATATTTTTTTTTATGTAACATATATATACCTTCTATGAAGAACATCAACAATCCTCCAATATTCATCAATATCAAATGATGCCTCAGCAATTTTAGTCATTGTTTTGGCATCAGGGCTACAATCATCCGTATTTGTTGCTTCCTCAGCTAGCCTAATTAACAAAAAATTATTGCTATCTGTTTAAGGCTCCTTGATCATAATTTATTAATAAATAAATAAATATGCATTAACAAATTAAGAGTCATATTTTATTTTAGATTAAACATATCAACTTTTTTTTACCAACTTTTATTTATATTTAAGGTAAACATGCATTATGTTTAAAAGCACATAGAAAACACATGTAAATACATATATACTTACAATTCTGCTCCTGTAACATCTGTAAATGTCATCCTAGCAGATTTGTATTTTTCTTGTAGGAAATTTGTTGTTTGCTTTTTAATTTGTTCAAGCAGTAGGCTACCCATTACAACTATTATGTGATGAAATTTTCAACTGGTTGATTGTGAATATTGTTATCTTAATGTATGAATTTTAGTATTTTAGAAAATGGTTGCTACAGTTAATTAATATAAGCTAAACAGTCAACAAAGAATGAAATTTGGAGAAAAGAGGATAAACCATGGAAGTGTGTTAATTGCATGCTATAAGAAGATATTTATGGATGGCCAAAATTATAGCTCAGATAATGCAGGAACAGTGTTGATTAATTGATGACAAGAAAACGTGAAAAGGAGAGATTGGACCAATATTAGAAAGTTGACCAAATAGGTATAATTTATGAATTATCCTCTCACCATAATTTTCATACAATATTGGCTATACTGAAAATTAGGATCTTCACACAATGCAATGCAAACCATTAAGACTCACACCGTTAATTTAAATTCTTCTAATCCTTTCTTCCTTGGTTATTAACTTCTTCCCAATTTGCCTTTTCAATAAAATAAATTATTCCCAAGGTTTGGCGATTTCTGAATTAATTAATCATTTAAAACTAGTTTAAATAACTGAATTACTAATAAGCCCCATTCTTTTTTGCACTCTTATTAAAAAAATTGATATAGTAGAATAGTTAATATGTTTTTTTTATGTGTTATTATTCCAAAACTAACATTTGTATTTGAATGTATTAAATTTGACAAGACAAAATTATAGTATTAATAAAGGGGAAAATTGCATTTGCTTTGCCAACTTGTTGATAGACAAGACAAGGTGAGAGTTTTAGTCTGTTTCGTTTGACTCCTATTTTAAACATATTGATGACAGGGCACACTAAAATAGAGTCGATTGGTCCGTTTTGCCACCTAGTAATTTAGTTGTTGCTTTTTTTTTTGTCTTTTTTACTGATAACCACCTTAATAAAAAAATAATACTGAGAGCACAATTGGAGATTTTTTTATTTATATTATTTTTCATCTAAAATTATTTATTATATCATATATTAAAATTTATATACTAAAATATTATTTTTATCGTAAGGCAATAGGCGAACACATCAAGAAGACAAGAATGATTGAAAATAGAGGTGGCATTACGAGAATGTCGATCATTTATTATCGTTTTTTATTTTTTATTTTTTTACAATTAATGATTAGTTTAATAAATAAAAAATAATTAAAAAATCAAATTATATTAATAAAATCAAATAAAATACATTTAATGTATAAAAAAAAATCAAAACA
Source organism: Cicer yamashitae (assembly GCA_037974755.1). Classification (NCBI taxonomy): domain Eukaryota; kingdom Viridiplantae; phylum Streptophyta; class Magnoliopsida; order Fabales; family Fabaceae; genus Cicer; species Cicer yamashitae. The sequence goes on from JBBPBQ010020324.1 coordinate 3,157,361, forward strand.
AACAAATATGGTATATTATTTTAATAACTCTCTCTTATTTTTTCGATAAATTAGCAATTTTATTATATTGTGTTAACAACTATTTCCTATATTTTCTCTGGTTTTTTTTTAATTTATTAAATTAATAATTAATCATTTATTATAAAATAAATAAATAAATGGCAGTTGCATCCATAAGATGCGACCTCCTATTGAAAGAAAAAAAATTCATAATCACATATTGAAGGTAAAATAAAAGATATTTTAATATATAAATTTTAATGTAAGATACAATGAAGAATTTTGAATTAAAAGAGGATATAAATAAAAAATATACCACAATTGGTCAGCGGCATTTGTGGACAAATTTTATATTTATTAAATATTTTTTGACAAGTTTATAATATTAAATATGGTAATAGAATTACAGTAGTAATATTTATCTTAACTCAAATGATATTGTTATATTGATTCGAACTTAAGACTTTGCAGTTGTATAAATTATGAGTTAATTATAATGATATTTATCAGGTTTCATCTAAGTCAAAAAAAAAAATTATGGCTATAATTTAACTTTTAATTTGAAATAATTTTGAAAAAAAATATTGAAAAAGGAAACTTGTTATTATTTGTCAATTTGAAATGATTTTTTACTGTCAAAAAAATTGAAATACTTTTGTTTTTAATAACTTTATATATTAAGAATATTGATGAAAAAGGTAATTAATATATTACTAGGAGATATCAAATTACGTTGAAATAGTTACACAAACAATTAATTTCATTAATAACATTATGTCAAACAAATATTTTACAAATCAATGGTTGAATTGAAAATTATTATCATATCTAATTTTTTGACAATAATCTAATATTATATTTTATGCGAATAAGATTTGTTAAAATTAATGTCAACAGTGTGATTGTATATAACGATAAATTTGACGTGTCTTTATAACTAATAAAATGATTATATATTAATATTAAAATTTGAAGATATTAGCTTTGTTTGTTACAACTTAAAAAAAAGGTTTAATTGCAGTTTGATCCCCCTATTTTAGCTGAATCACAAAAATAGTCCTCCCATTTTATTTTTCCTCAATTTTAGTCCCCAAGCAGAATTTCGATCCAAAACTTGATGAAGTGTTATTTTTTTGCACTTATTTAAGCCACACCATACCATTCATGATCATAGATTTCATATACAATTGTTGTACTACAAGATCTTGAGGCATGGTGTGACTTAAATAAACGCAAAAAAAATGACACTTCGTCAAGTTTTGGACCAAAATTCTATTTGGGGAGCAAAACTAAAGAGAAATAAAATGAAGAACTATTTTCGTGATTCAGCTAAAATAAGGGGACCAAAACTGCAATTAAACCTAAAAAAAATAAAGTATTACATATTTTTGTTATAACATTTTTAAAGAGAATTTAAAAATAAAGTTTCAAATGAGAAATTGATTTATAAAACTTATCAGGAAAATTATTTCGAGTATTTCATCTTTTTACTACAACATTTTTGGATGATAAATTTTTTAAAAAATGCTTAAAATGAAAAGCTATTTTGAGTAGTTTATCATAAAAATCAATTTCATAAGATATCATTTCTTTTAAAATGTGATTTTAATTATATTAAAATATTTAATAATGAATATCTAAGTTAATGATGAAATTAATTTTTTAATCTATAGCAAATGAATCCAAAATAACTTCTACTATTTTTGAGTAAGTTATCATAAAAATCATTTTTATAAATTTAAAGTTAAAATCACTTTTATTTTATTTTTATTATTATTTTTTCTATATATAAAATGGTAAAGAAACTCACACATACCTTATGGATAAAATCACTTTTATTTTAATTTAAAACAATGTGCCCATAATCTATGATGGTAATTTTTAAATCAACCGTTGATTTGTTTATGAGGTGTCAGCTTAATGATAAAATTTTGACATTATAACCTCAATGGATAGTGTTCAAATCTCATACAAGACAATTACAAAAGATATTCGGTATCACAATTATTAATAATAATTTATCCCTCCCCAATAACCATTTAAAAATTCAACGATTAATTTTTAAAAATATTTATCTATATAATGTAATTGATTGATTTAAAAAAATATTTATCTATATAATGTAATTGAATGAGTGTAACTCAAGATCGACCCAACAAATATGTAGGTCTAAAACAAATATGAAAAGTGAGGCCTTTTACAAATTAACTACAATAAAATTTAACTTTTTAAGTCGAATTAATTTTTACAATATTAAACAATATACAATTAAATACTAAACACTGTTTTTTTCTTTTCAAACACATTTTTGCTATTTTCATTTTTTAAAATAAAAATGAGAAATTAAAACAAACACACTTTCAAAATCTTGAACAAAAAATGAAAATATGAAATGAAAACAAGAAAGATTTCTACAAATCATTCGACCCTAAAATGTATACTAATATAATAATTTGTGTCATGTACGGGCAATATTTTTTTATTTATTAATTTTTAAAATTTAGTTATAAAGTTTGATATGTAACCAATTGTCCTTATAAAATAATTTTAAAATGATACTTATGTGTGCAATTATTATAATTTAAAAGAAAATATACAACATTTGTT
>JBBPBQ010020324.1:3168914-3225657 GCA_037974755.1 Cicer yamashitae
TTAAGCTTAATAAATATGACTTAATTTTGAGTTTTATTCTGTCTATATTATATCTCCCTTGAACATTTACTTCTTATAAAATATATTTCATCCATACCAAAATAATTGATCTGTGTATAAAAAAAATTGTACCAAAATAATTAATCATTTCAATTTCTAATGCACTTATTTTAATTGTACTATTTAATTAATATTACTTAATTGCATCATTTCCAATATAATATTATTATACATTTATGATATTAATAATGCACCAATACCTAAGAAAGATAATATGATAAAAATAATATTATTTCTCTTTAATTTATACAATTTTTTTAATACGTGTAGAATAATGATTTAATTTATTTTAAAATGGATGGAGTAATATATTTGAATAAGAAAGTCTAATTAAAGGAGGTTGTTTTAACGATAACATCTATCTTTTTTCTAGACTAATGGATCTATCTAAGTAAATTGTTTCTTAAAGTATTGATTTTAAAAGACGGTTATGAATCTCTCTGTTCATGGGATTTATATTCATCCAACTACATTAATTCTGAAATCTTTAATATGTAGTGTTTTATTTACAAAGATAGGTTTTGGAAGATGATCAAGTCTTAGGGATTGCTCCACCGGCATCCTTTGCGAAATGAGTACCAATCGCCACAAAAGCAACCATCGCATATATGACGGTTGAATCAGGTTTGAGAATCTTAACAGGTCCATGAATATATAGAACCATATCCCATCAAAAGATCAGCACAAGTTTTCACCACCGCATTTAAAACATGACCTCAAAGAACGCCGCAAAGAATAGTTCTTCAATAAAAAAACTCAAATTAGTCTTAAAGTTATTAAAATGTCTTTAATATCTTATGTTATAAGTATCATGAACTATTTTAATAGTAAATTATATATTTTAAAAATATTTATGATAATAAATTATATTTTTTTGAAAACTATTTTAATAATTCGAATATTAATTTAAATTTTTGACTTATTTATGAACCAAATATTCAACAACCTATATTTTCAAGTATCCTATATTTCAAGTGAATTTATTATTATAGGATTTTAATATAAATATACGTGTTCTGTGAGAAACTTTTTATACTATCATAAATATGTTTTAAAAAATTCATTAAAATATATATATTGCCTTAACAGCGGTGATTAAAACTGCATGCATGATAATTTTGTAAATACTATAAATTGCATTTTTATTTTAAAAAGACTAAAGTTGAAATTTTAAAATTTTATATAGACTAAAAACATATTTAACCTTTATTTTACGGAATCTTGACGAAGCATTTTATTTTATGAAAATTGTCATACTAATTTGATAATTGTAAAATGATTTAATTTTTCTGCACTAATAATATAACACTTTTTTATGCATGCATCAAATCATTCTCACGAAGTATATATTTTAATGGTTAAATAAGATATTAGTTGTTATAAAATTTTGAAATTTTGATTTTAGTTCCTATAAAAAAAATAGAATTTTGTAGTCCTGCTAAAAAGAAACATGTTAAATTGTCCTTGAACTTTTAAATTTTTTTGCAAGCAAATTTAAAATATTATAAAAAACTCCTCCATAAAAACATAAATTTTTTAAATGTCATAAACTCAAGATAAAAGTAACGAAAATATAGACTTAAAAATCGAATTTTTGATTTCATTTTTTTGTGGGTGATATTTTTATAATGTTGACAACATGTTTATAAATAAGATTTTTAAAAAGTGATTTTGACTTTATATTTTTTAAAATGGTTTTTATGATAAATTACTTAAAAATAGTAGAAGTTGTTTTAGACTTATTTGTTGCCGATTAAAAATGTTAGTTTGACATTCAATAACTTAAATATGATAACCATCATTTTAGTCCTAGAAAGTATAGAACATTGTCATTTTGGTCCCTGACTTGGCAAAAAACTTCAATTAGTAATCGAATCATCAAAATGTCATTCATTTTAGTCCTTAACGTTATAACAGTCACGAACTATTTTGATAGTAACTTGTATATTTCATAGATTTTTATGATAATTAGTTGTATCTTTTAGGGATTATTTTGATGATGCGATGACTAGTTTAAGTTTTTTGTTTAGTGATCAAAACAAAAACGTTATATACTTTCAAGAACTAAAATAGTGGTTTACACACTTAAATATTATTATTAGAGATTTTAACATGATAAAAATTAATTTTTAAGAAAAATATATATTTTTCAAAAATGATTTTTATGAAGATTTTCTCAAAATAGTTTTTCATTTAAATCATTTTTTAAAATTTCATTATAAAAAAAATGTAGCAAATAGATGAAATACTTAAAATGACATTTTAAGATAACTATTTAAACCAATTTTTCATTTGAAGCTTTATTTTTGAAATTCTTTTTTAAAAAATATTATAACAAAAACATAAAATACTATAAAAATGATTTTTTTAAAAATTATAAACAAACGAACCATTTATATGAACTAAAAATTTATTTAACCCTATCTTTAGAGATATTTTAGAAACTAACAAAACAAAGTGACATCTTATTAGAGTATGTTTGGATGAAGGAATTTTTTGAGGGAATATAATTATTTAGGGGAATTCAAATTCTTCAAACAAACTACCTTGGATAATAAGTTTGGAGAATTTTCAAAATCAAGGGATTTTATGAAGTATTTTGTCAAAGCTAAATTTAGAGAATTTCAAATACCACTTAAAATCTAATAATTTTAAATTCCCTCTTTACTTTATAATATATATATATATATATATATATATATATATATATATATATTATGAAATGGTCCCTTTAATTTTTGCAAGTTTTCAATTTTGACTCTATATGTTTCAAAATTTGCATATTAGTCTCTATTTTTTTTTGCGAATTGATCCTTAAAAAATTTCAAATTTTACAATTTAGTCCATAAAATTGCAAAATAGTCGGCCAATTTAAAAATAAAAGAAATTCAATTGAAGCATGTGAATTGTCTGCAATTTTAATTTATCTAAAATTTCTAATTATCTCATCCAAATACATTTAGAATAATTTGATTAGATTTATGTGTAAATTAATTTTACATTTTCATTACATAATAATTAATCTCGTAACAAAAATATTGACCTATACTGCTAGATAGAAAATAAAATATTTTTTAAAGTGAGAAGCGCAACATAAATGCTAAAGTTTAAATTAATAATGGTTGAATAAAAATAAATGAATTTGGATTTCCAATCCATATCTTTCCATCCCTCAACGAAAATAAATTTTAGCCGTTAGATTAATGTAATACCATGAAATACAAAAACAAAAAAGTGATATTAATTTCTCTTTTTGAAAAAAATCATAGAATAACTTCGTTCAAATAAAAAGTTTAAAGCACAAGACATGCCCAAAAAAAAACAACAACGGTTACAAAACAACATCAAAAAGAATCCTAAACAAAAGAGGTACAAAAAACAGAACAACCCGTCAAAACAAAAAGAAACATAAGTACTACACTGTCACAACTACTTAACTATCACCAATACCTAGACAAAGAACATATTGATCACAACACATAAATAATTGATAATTGAAACCCTTTCTATGAGATTTAAGCCAAGACCATGAGAGAAGCTTAGCATCTTCAAGAATTCTTTGAACATTCACAACTTTCAAGTTAAAAATCACCCATCGTGAGCTTTCCAAATAGACTATGCTATCATCAACCAAATATAAATGATATGTTCGACAAAAAAACATAACTTTAATGAAAATACCTATAAAATGGAGAGCACAAGCTACACACTGGTTAGACATAACACTAGATGCACTTAACCAACGCAAAATACCAACTTATATTTCTCCAAACACCATACAATCAAAGAAAAATTAATTTATTGATTCAACAACTTTACACCACTAACATAAAGATTCACATGTGCAAATAAGATGTCACGTCGTACCAAGTTAATTTGTGACGGCAACCGATTACACCACAAACACCAAACAACACAAAGAAAAACTAATTTATTGATTCAATAGCTCCACACCACTAACACAAAGATTCACATGTGCAAATAAGATGTCACGCCGTACCAAGTTAACTTGTGACGACAACCGATTACACCACAAACACCAAACAAATAAAGAAACCTTTAAAGGAGAAAACTTATTCCAAATGATATCCAAAACAGGAAAATCTATCATGTTACTCAATCCTTTACTTGTTAAAACCCGATAGATTTCTTTGACATTGTACACTCCACCACAAACATTACCCCAAGCATAAGAATCAACAAAATTATCCTATAAAGAAACATTTGCCAACACATTCCTACACTCCCCTACTACCTCACCTTCCCATGAAACAAATGTCTCCTCCAACGCCACCCCACACCTCCCTCAAACACATGATCAAACATCTTAGCTACTTTAACCTATATGTCTTCCGACTAACTATATAACCTAAGAAACCACTCCACACCACACCTTCACTATTCCAAACCTTATACCAAAACAATGTAGAATGCATATCCCCGACCGTCTTACTCAACTTACCCATAAACCAATTTGTGTTAGACACACTAACCCCGCCATCAACCAAGCAACAATCATTCCATCACACCAAACTATAAGATCTATGCATGCCCAACTCGCCACCCACCACCTCATATTTGTGAGACAATACCTTAAACCATAAATCCTCTTTATCAACTCTTAATCTCCAACTTCATTTATCCAATAAATTTATGTTAAAAACTTTCAAATCACAACCCCTAAACCTCATTCTTTTGGTAAACAAATTTTTTTCCAATTAATCAAATGCACTTTATGAGTCTCTCCATTTCTACCCCATAAAAAATTAAAAAGAGACTCGGTTTTAAAAATGGTACATGAAGGAGTTTTGAAGAAAAAAGAAGTAAACCAAAAATAACTTTTAATAAGGTGATCACCCAGGGATAGGCTACGAGACTTCCACCTAGATAGCCTTATTAAGAACATGTTTCCAAAAAGACAACTTCCTCGGATTATCCCCAATCGGCAACCCAACATATTGAAGCTGTTTTAATCAACAATTCTTGCACGTTAATACTCACAAGTAAACTTTCATAAAAATTTACTTTTAATTCAGATACCAACTCAAATAAAAATATATTTTCCTTAAGTGCTCTAATATTTGTCCAACTCTTTTCCTCCATAATCAACATATCATCTCGACAAACTGCAAATAAGAAATACTGAAATTATTGTCATCCACTCTAAATGTTTAAACATTAAAGTATTTACAGAAGCACTAAACATTAAATTTAATCCTTTAGCAACAATTATAACTAAGAATGATGAAAAAGAATCACCTTGGCATAACTCACATCTCAAAGGAAACTCATTAGTAGCACTCCCACACACTCCAAAAATTCACTGCCTCCATTTTCATGGAAAGGTCATGCTCCCATCACTAAATCGAAATAATTTCATTCAACTGAACCGTAGGCTATCTCAAAATCAACCTTAAATAAAATGAACTCTTTATTTTTCTTCACCTCATTGACAACTTCATTAGCTATTAATTAAATCTCATCATGAACTTGTCTATCACAAGCAAAAGCCGACAAGGTCTCTGAAATGACCTTCCCAACCACCTTTTTCAACCTATCAGCAAAACATCTTAGATAAAACCTTATTTATACATGCACCCCCACAAAAAAGTAACTAGCACACATTTCACTATTTTAGAAATCAACCCTATAAACGAGCAATTGGATCATTTAACCTCATAAAATCCAATTTGATATCGTCGCAGAACTCTTTCAAGTAAGTTTCTCGTTTGTGTCGTTGATGGTTTGCAGCAATGGTGTGGTGGTTCCAAATAATGATTGTTTGATCGCTTTGCGGATGTCTTGTTGAGTTTTCCTGCTACCCCTGATTTCAACTATGTACTCAAATTCAACACATAAAATTGTGTTATGTATATAATTATATCAAATGTTATTCAAAAAAAATATATCAATTAAGGATGGGATAGGAAGGCGTGATTGTTAATGTTGTTTCATGTGTTTCATTGTTTCCCTTTGTGAATGAGACAATTTCATTAAAATGTGTTTGTGTTTTTGTTGCATTTAGTCTTCTATGTGAAGAAGCTAAAATTGTATTAAAATTACTAACCAAGTACAAGATGTGAACATATTTGCCACAAAGATACACCAGTTGTGTATATGATAGAATAAACACAAATTAGCTCACACAGTAGGAACACACCTACCAACAAATTCGTCAAAATGAAAATATGAAGTACCATACTTGCTCAAGTGCTTGACGGTTGACACCAACACTTCATATTCGTTTGTAACACCAACAATATAGCTTAATTCACAACAGACAAAAAAATCTCCAATGCAAATTCAGTCAGCTCAATTAAGCATCAATTAAACCAAATTCATGATTTCTTGCATCTTCAATTCGATTGTGGTAGCCCATACCAATTGCACACAGTATAAGCAAACTGTTGACATATAGCAATCAGATCTGATATGATTGTATTTATTAGTTGATTTTCTATTTAAGTTTATTTGTATTTTGGAAAATAATTAAATCACTCTGATTTGATTTATTTCCTAATTTATTTTTATTTTATTCTGCATTCATTAGATAGTTGGCAGCACTGTATATAAATATATTTGTACGGTTTCAGTTTCAATAACAATAATAAGAAATTTTCCTTCCCTCCTGTTTTAACCTAGCTGCACCCTAAAACACACAAACCTATAACAAAACACAAACCAACTCATTCGGTCTTATCAGATTATGATCCTACACCAACAGATTAGCATAAATATTGTAGAATTTTAATGATTCCATATAATTTTAAACGAAATAAACTATCAGACACTTCAGAATAAAACTGCAGGTTTCTCGTTAAACCTAATGCGAACTAGCTGCCTTCTAAGAAAACTAATAGACAAAGGAATCATAGATGAATAGAGAAATCAAAACCCTTAACATCCAGCCTCAGCCAGCTCAACTCCACCACAACCTCCACGCAACCAATATCATCCTCAATCAATATTCCTCTCCTAAGCAAATTGTCTTTTGTTGGTAACATGTTGTTAAACAACCTCCAAACCAAAAGTACAGTCTTTAAAGGAACCAATGAATTCCATAATATATTGATTGAAGGGAGACATTGAACCAATACATCACTCGTAATGATATTGTAGGCCTCATTAACTGCATAGACACCAGCCTTATCATTGTTCAACACCCACCGATCACGCCCACCAGAATGCCACGATAATTCAAACAAAGGAACAAACATAAATAACTACTAAATTTGTAGAAAACTTTATCGTGGTTTTTTTCCAAAAGTTATTCCTCACGATGCAAGTCAAATTATGAAACCAAATTTGGTGGATGCTTATCTAATATATGAGGATAAAATTTCACTTACTTAGACATGATAACTTCTCATTTATAAAATGAACTTCCTTTACCAGTTCTAAGAACATAAAAAGTACAAGATTATAAAAGGCCAATATTATTATTACTCTTATTATTGTTAAAAACAAAAGCTGCTATACTAGGCTAAATTGTAAACAAATATACAAAAAAATAAAACAATGATTGAATATATGTTATTCACTACTCTTCCACACTTCTCGCAAAAGTTCATATCGAACAACCTTACGACCTCCCTTTACTACTGCAAATTTTTTCTTAGGATCATCCATGCCAAGAGCAGAAAGTGGTGAATCTAATTCATCAAGTTCATCATCACTTGTATATAACTTTTTAAGCACAAATGATCCACTTCTTAGTGAAGGGGTTCCCACTTCTTGAAGCATACCCACAACTGAAAAAGCTGGAGGTGGTGCATAGGATGTGGAACCAGCACTGCATGGAAAACTTGTTATGGACCCTTCATCATCCTGAATATCCTAAAATCAAGAAAATAATAGTTACATTTATATATGTTTTTGAGTTTAAAAGACATGCACTGTGAGTATAAATCAGTATTAGACTGACACCCTAAATGATAGTCCACTATTTTGCCACATCACTCCACTCTTATATGTATATTTTCAATTTGAGATTGTATAATGACAAAATAGTGAATTATTATTGGTGGTCAATGTAAAACAGATTTAGACTGACATATGCGACTTTAACTCTATTTTTCACTCTATGTTAAAAGTTAAAGGGCTAAAACAATGCATAGGCAGACACAGAATGTAGGCATTGATATAATCCACTGACCTCATCATAGTTATTGCCTGTATTCAAAGAGAAAGAAAAATCATGCAACAAATTAACCAACCTCATTGTTCAAGGCCTCGAGAACAGCATCCGGAACAGGTCCTGGGGAGAATTCATCGGGAACAAAATTGTAGACAACCTGTTTTATCAATGATATGCCAAATCTAGGACATACCTATAGAAGTTTTTTGCAAAATGAAAATGAAAATCTATTTCCCAAAAAGTAGAAATGAAAAACACAACTCAACCAATCAAAAGTAATCAAACCTCTTTTCTCATAGAGGCGTCTGCAAGCATATCAAAAGGAAGCATCATTAGATCACTCAACGCATTCAGGAGAAGGAAAGGTTTGAAGGACGATTCATATTTTGAGTCATCATTTTCATTTTTGTCTTCATGAGAGTCACAATCATCAATGCCAAACAAATCTGAAAGCCATCTTGACCAGTCACCGACCTGAGTATAGACAATGTGAAGTTACCAAGAGTACGTTCATTACTTCATTACCAAAGATGCACAGCATAGAGCATCACTGATAACATTTATTTAAATATATGTCATCATCCAACAAATTTACAAGGACAGTGCAAGGAGTATGTCTAAGCAAACTTAAAAAGGATGTGTTTTAAGCCGAGGGGGTACCCAGGAAAAGAAAAACTTCATACCTCTAAAATAGTGTTGACTATGAATGCATCAAAGATTAAAAACTTTGAATTTCAAATTTTGAATGATGTTAATGAAATCAAAAATCATATTCTCAAAAGATCAAAAGTTTAGTCACTCACAGCATTCTTAAGTTGAGCACCAGCCCCAAAACCTGATTTTCCAGCTGCAATAGGAAGAACCTTAGAATCACTAATAGGGTCAGATATAGGATCTGTTGGCATCTCATCGGCTGATTCCCGAAGAATAGCATTGAACATCGCCACATCAAGTCTATTAACCAATTGTTCCATCACCTACCACCACAAGAGAAGTCCTATTTCAATCAGCTTGCATTTCAATTATTTAAAAAGATAGGAACAAATAGCAAATGTCATCATTAAGAGAAAACATGAACATCTACATTATCTATCCAACTTTGAACTTTTCAAGAATAAACTAATGATATAACTACTAAACAGCGAACACGAGGAAAAAAGCCTATGTTTCCCTTAACTGTCAAGAATCAAATAACCCAAAAGCAGGTCCGATAATGGTTTTTATCTCAAAATAAACGGGGATTACTCATGTAAAGGCCTTTAATTTCAAATCATGGACAAAGCAGACCTTATGTAGAAATTTAAATCATCTATGAATAGGCATGGTGAGGATTGAAATTATGACCACATGGCCAAAGAGGTTCCATGTCATGCCAATAATCAAATCAACAAGAACCTTAGGATGTCAAGTATCTTCCAAAAATGGTTTTCAAAGTTATCTCTAACAATAAATATCCACTAAACCCAATTTCCAACATTTTAAGATACGGCTTAAAAATCAGAGTGAAGAAGACATCAACCAAGCTAGATGATTTGTCATATTATTTAACATATATATCTACATCCATATACATGTAAAAAGAAGAATATAAGAATGAATCCAGCATTGAAACACGTTGCATCCAAAATACAAATGTTAAATTATACCATTCTAGATATCACTGGCAAGCAGCCACATTCAAGCCCTCCGGCTCGAAGAGGACAAAGCCTTTCACATGCATCCTTGAAAGCTCTTTTCCATAAATCAATAGAAAAGTTTCCTTGATCTTGATCACCAATAGTATATCTCTTCCCATAGGTTTTCCTAGAGGTAGAGCTTTTAGCTGCTGAAGACTGCATGTATGGAGTCAGAGTCTGAGGACAACAAACACAAAAAAGTATCAGTAAAAAGTACAGGGCCATTCGGCTTCAAATCAAAGTTTCTAGAGAGATGACGAAGATGCAGAAGATGGTTTATGATTCAACCTGCCACCATACTGACTCAACAATTCGAGAGAATATCCACGCTTCAACCTTTTCCAATGCAACTAAGAATGTCTCTGGGTCCAGCCAGCTATGCAAACATTCTTCTGTATTTTCTTTTTCTTCCTTATGTAAAGTATGATCATTTCCGTAACATTCATTGTGGATGCATGGACCGTCACCAAAGTGTATACTTTCAACTCCTTTGCTTACAATTGCTCTCAGAAATATCAGGTTTGAGAACCAGAATGTCAACCTATTCACGGTTACAAAACAGTAAACTAAGAACCGGTGTAAATTGCATGCAAATGATGAAAACTATGTTGAGGCCTTCTTGAAAACGATAATCAATCATACAAACTTCAATAGATACAGTAACAACCAATCTTTATCCCATTTGTTGGGATTTATTACATTGATAAAACAGTCATTATGTTCTAATAACAAAAGTCGTGTTTTCACTAAAAACCAATTTCGAACTTTATATCAAAGCCTTTTTTAACTAATTGTCCTTAAGTTCTATTTGTCCACCTAATTTAATTATTCCATTTGACTATTTTTCTTCTTGGAGACCTAGTTCTCTCATGAACAGACCACCTTAGATTAGTCTGAATCGTATTCTCAAATCTCAATTGTATTCTCCTTAATACTTGCTTATCCAACTTTCTCTCGAATACATTCTGTTAGAATATTAGAAAATATCTTTTATATTATATTAGAGTATCTTGAGTTATTTCCTATGATCAATTTATAATCATAGAGATATTTTAGAATATCTCTTATTATTATTGTGATTTGTTCCTGATTGAGGATTGAGCCTAAAACTATTATCAATAATATTTGAGTTCTTATTATATTCTCTCCTTTTTTAATCTAAAATTCCACAACTTCAACATGGTATCTAGAGCTTCTTTCGATCCTCCTTGAACTGTCTCACCACTATTCCGCTTCCGAGTTCCTAACAATTTGGGAATATAATTATAGTTTCTCTTTTCTGGCATGATCATTCTTTTTTTCAGATCGCTGTCACTTCCGCCTACAATCACCGCAGCTGGAAAAGTTTTCCAGCAAGTTTTCCGACATAATGCGGAATCTCCCAATCTACACAACCCAGATTGTTCAGGACAAAAGTTTCTCCACGCGCACTCATGCGCCTCCAAGATCCGCCGCATTCATCTTGAGAGCCAGCCTCAACCGCAGGTGCGTCTGTCCACAATGTTTCAGTCGTCCATATTGGGTTTTTCCTCCTAGTTCCAGATCTGTTTTCAGTTTTTTATTTCGAGCCACGAGCATACTGGCTGCTTCTTCTTCGGTGTTTGTCATGCAACCATTCTTACTAACAGATTATATCGGTGCTTCTATTCCCACTGACGATCATTCCAGTGATGTCTCTTTTCTCACAGATGAATCATATTAGTGATGACTTCTTTTTCCGTTCATGGTCATTCAGACGGTGTCTTTTATTTTCATGACTCACTTTAGCTTGACAATTTGTCCTAGATGCACTGGCGGCTGGCCCCATCTTTGTCCCAGATGTACTGGTCTCGCCTCTATCTCCCTGAAGCACGCCTCTCTCTCCTTGAAGCAGATTCATGTTTAAATACTTTGGATCTCCGGTATTATTGGTTTGATGCTTTGTTCGATTGCTTGCCATGAATTTCTCTTAGGTTGACTATCATTGAAGCTATCTAGCTAGGCTATCTTTATAACAATTTTCTCCGACTTCACCTACATCCTTGAGTTGTCTTTTTTATTTTGCGGAGCAATACACTGTTTTCTTGTAACAAGCTAAAGCTTAGTAAGTTTTAGCTTGAGGGGGGAGTGTTAGAATATTAGAAAATATCTTATAATATCTTTTATATTATATTAGAGTATCTTGAGTTATTTCCTAAGATCAATTTATAATCATAGAGATATCTTAGAATATCTCATTATTATTATGATTTATTCCTGATTTAAGATTGAGTCTATGTATCTCTATAAATAGAGATTAGTATTGAGTATTTTGTAATCAAGTTAACATAAAGCTATTATCAATAATATTTGAGTTCTTATTATATTCTCTCCTCCTTTTATCTAAAATCCCACAACTTCAACACATTCATTCTCAATATTCCTTTTTATGTATGCTCAATAGAAAAGAAAATTCTATATAGGTTTTTCATAGACAAGGAGCATTTTCTCCATATCTAGGAATAGAAAGTTTGTTGTCTTAGGTTACACTTTCACCAAAAGCTATGATGCAATTTAGAACCATAAGAATCGTCGGTGTATGCTCCTGAACTATTATATCATTTCAGCATAGTTAAGAAAATTAAGAAATCAATTTTTATATACCTTGGGACATCATTCCCACATGCTTTAGAAACCAAAACAAATCCTGAGATAGTACTCTGGGCTGCACTAGCTATTTTAGCAGGGGAGCCAACTCTATGAGCATGGAAATAGAATCTAGACAACCGCCGAGCAGGTGCATGAACCTTGTTTGAGGAGCCGTGTTCAGCAATAACTGAGTACATTGAAGCTTCAAGAGCAGCAGCTTCCCTCAGCTCTTCACGAAGCCTTTCAACTTCAGCCTTCAACTCAGTATTGTCATTAAGAAAGCTTCCATTCACATTAATGTCTTTATGACAAGCAGCACCAACATGAACACCATTTTCCTGATCTAAGTTCTGACTCCTGGTGAACTGCCCATAGGTCTCAATAGGTTGCAAAAGAAACTGTTCATTTCTCACATCATCTGCTTTATCATTCGTCGAAATAATTGTTGGATGTTCATGTGGTTTTTTACTTGGCAGAAGAGTATCACTACATAATTTTCCTGCCCTTGTAGATTCATCATCTGAAAAATTATTATCAAGCACATTTTCTAAAATTTCATTACTTATAGTAAACTGTTCTTGTCCTCTTCTTCGGTTGTCCATTTTCTCTTTGCCCTCCATCACACCAATGTTAAAAACATTGCTAACTTTCTCGGGACTATTTTCTTTATATCTCTGGTTTTCTGAGATGTCTTCTTGATTTGTGCTATCCTCTGGAGTCACTTGAGATTGGGAAGATATTTCGAAGTGTGATCTCATACTTGATGAAATGAATGAAGATGGAGATTTGGCTTTGAATATATCACCAGTGATATCTAGCGAACGGGATTGTTCAATGCTTTCTTGAATTTCAGAACTGGCATCAGCAACCTTGATACTTCCCTCAGAAATTTTATGTAAAGAAGGCCTGCCATTTTCGGCATTTTCCGTATCCGAGCGTAGAACCATAGACGAAGAGGGAGATTTGACGCCATTGACCTGTGTGGATGTTTCAGCCTTTGTGTTTACAAGTAAGCTAGAAGAAGTACTTTCTGAGGGTATAATACATTCTCCATTAGTTCCCTTTGTTCCTCCTTCACTGATTTTGATGCTGTCTGAAATCAAATTTCAACAAGCTAATAAAAATGACAGACTAGAAAATTTAATCTCTGCTTACATATTAACAGTCCAGAGATCAGGTAATCAATATAAAAATTATAGCATCTGTAATACGTCTACATAGTTCCATATAGTTCCTTCACTATGTATCTAGTAGTTAAGTACAATTCAAAAAGAACCAGTCAACAAATTTAGAGTTCAAATATTTGATCATTTTATGTGGAGCTAAAATGACACTAAAAAACCAACCTTATAATTTTTTTTTTTTGGTGAAGAAAAAATCAACCTTATATGATAATTGATACACAAATGTTAAATGAGCAATCAAATATAGGATAAAGTCATCCCATTTCCTAAATATGCTAAGACCAACAGAACATGAATTGCAGCAGCATACAAACAAGCACAACTTAATGCAAATGATCAACGCATATGTGCACATTGACAATTAAGAGGAAAAGAAGCAACCGATACAACAAGTCTATAACATCATAGTAGTTTTTTCTTGAGCAAAATCCAGCTAAATAGAGTGATAGAGAATTTGTGGTCAAATGGTCAATTACTGGCAAATCATAACAAAGGAATATTGTTAGGAACCCAAGAATTGGATTCCTAAGAAAGAATACTTTTATTGAGAGATACGAGAGAAATCTTTCCTTCAAGGGTTTTCCCTTCATAATAGAGTTACTACTCTATTCAACAATTGATTACAATATTCAAAGATGAACCTCTCTAACTCCATAACCTCCCTATTTATACAAATAGCCTCATAACAACCTCAACCAACTAACTAATTATTATTAACTAACTAACTAACTCTTAACTACTCTAATATTCATTAACTATATCCTATCAAATATAATGTCCATAAAATGTATAAAGCAATTAATCACAAATATCATTTATCATTAAGCACAATTAGAAAATAAATCACGTTAGTACTTTTTAATTAAGAAGGGGCAAACCTCCTGTAGTATCTGAAGCAGATATGATAGTTTGCAAGGGATTTGAAGGAATGTCATCATTTTCATCATCAGTAAAAGATGCAATTTCAACATCATCATGGTCATCATCATCATCATCTTTAACTGACTGTGATACAGATTCACTTTCTTCCTTTTCTAGTGACAATTCCTTTGAAAAGTTGCTGCTTGGTGATGAGCTTGAACACTCTATATCAAATGGCTGAATATTAACATACAGAAACGGTTGCGCCGAGTTCCTGAAACTCTTCTTGCAGTTCAACTGAACACTTATGGCTTTAGCTTCCTTAATAATCCCAAACTCTGCAAAATTTATAACGGCTGATCCTAAAAGTTGACTCTTCACTGTCATATCATACAAGTGAAACTCTAAGTAGTTCTTCTTGAAACTTTCGTGGTTTTTTCCTTTCTTGGAAGCCTCTCTACACATAAATACTGAAAGCCTGAAAGGTTCATTAAACTCGATTTTCCCATTACCGACATTCGAGGCAAGAGACCCTGAAACTCGGTCACCATTTTCCCATTTCAGGAGCACAGATTGAACAGACCTAAGTGATTGTGAAGGTGGCCATGGTTTGATCTCTTTAACATGGATGTTGTAGTTAACTTGGATTGAATTTGAAACACTTTTTCTACTCTTTGTTCTTATTCCCAAAACCATCTTCACAAAAAATTACAACTACTACTCTTGGTGAATATATGCTGCTGACTCAGTCTAAAAGATAAAACCCAGAACAAAAGTTAGAGAAAAAAATGAGGATTTTCTATAACATTCCAAACATACTTAACTAATTCATATAGTAGCAAAAAGAACCAAGTTTAAAAGTAACAAATATTTTATAGTAAGTTTAAAAAATGATAATTGGCAAGAGATGGTTGAAAAATAAAACAAGCCAGCTATGAAGCAATGCATCAAGTCTATTCTTATTTCATTACTAATATAAAATTTTGAAGCAATGCATCATGTGTTGTTATAGAAGCCATGATTATTCCTTTTAATTAATTAATTAGTAAATGAGAATTGAAAACGGAACAATTCACATAAACATGAATGGGGGAAGAAGACAAAAAGTACCGAGTGGAATGAGGTAAGAAAGAAAAAACAATTAATTAGTTAATTAAATGAAGAAACGCATAATAATGATAATGAGGAAAGAGTGAAAACCTGATGAAGCTTGAGCTTAGCTATTAAGTATGTATTAATATGAAAGTGATGAAAGGAAAACAAGAGATGTAATGTAAAATGAATAAAATAAAAAAGTAAGGAGCAATTAAGGAAAGCAGTTGAATTAAGGAAGAGAAAAAGAAGGTAACTTTGAACGAGATCAAGGAAAGTTAGGTAGAATGAAATTGATAGTGAGTGGAAATAAAAGAGAGAAATGAGGATTGTAAAAGGAAGAAGAAAGTGATGATTGTGATTGAAATTGAAATTGAAAGATGAGAGGATTTGAAAGAGCCAATGGGAATGGTAATGCGGATTGAAAAATGAGAGGGTTAAGAAAAAAGGAAAAGTAAAAAGGAAACAATACCAGAATTAATTGAAAAGTAAAGCGTGTCATTTTCAGAACACAACACAACAATGATGTTAGATTAGATTTTATTTTCTTCACTCCGGTCCCATCTCAATATTATCTTCAATTTTTTATATTTTTTTTGCGGAAATTTTATTTGATTTGATAATACACACTACTTGCATTTTTTTATGCATGTGAAAATTTTATTTAATAATTTTCATTTAACAATCAATTTCAAAGATTTCCTTTCTTTCTTTAAGTGTTGTTTGTTTACAATTCGGCTAAATCGGCCGGCACAACAGTTTGAATCTCTATAAATAAAGGAACTTCGCATTTTTAAGGAATTCTTTTTAACCATTTATGAAGAAAAAATAAGGGATACAAGTAATTAGTGTCTTTTTTTACTAAAAAGAATTATTGATTTATTTAAATTTCTAGATTATATTGAAAATTATATATGTCGCCAAAATTGAAAACCATAAAATTGTCAACAAACTCAGAACATTTAAACCTAAATTAATAACATAAAACGACAATATATCTACAAATGTAACAAAATAAAAATGATAGAAATAACAAAACAGAAAATCAAACACTACATCAAGACAAAGAATAAAACAACATTCAACATAAAGGATTTACAGCATTTCTTTCTCTATTGTGTGAATAGATGAATTCATCTTCAAAATTGTAAGATTGGATAAAAATAATTTTTTAATTTCATAAATTAGCAAATTTATTCATAAAATTATAACATGTTAATTAAAATGGTTCATAAGTTAACTTTTTTAGTCAAAGGCTATTATCTAACCTGACAAATAAACATATAGTTTGTATACATGGATTCCACATTAATATTACATCACTAAAAATTTGTGTCACGCTAAATTCATGTATTTTTTTACATTACAAATCTTATATGCAATTTATGATGTGACATTAATTTGAGATTTTTAATGTGTCGCGTTATAGCTCTAATAGTAGAAGTTAATGGGGTAAACTATTTTGACAGACGCATTGCAATATTAGGGATGAACTTGCCATTTTGTAAAATTTTGAAACTATTTCAAACGATGCACACCATTTCGAGTATATCAATTTGTCTAAGATAACGAAATTTCAACTTACTGATTCATCTTTTATCATCCTCCTGCAAGCTAGAGCTTTCATACATATCATACCTATCACCTATCTTAGATGGTAAGGAATGAAAGCTGTAGGCAGTGTGAATGTCAAATTTATTGTCACGATGTAAAGGAACCAAAGTACTTCAATGGAGTATATGAAAAAGATATCGAGGATGGAGAAATAAACCCATTTATTTAAAGATAGGAACCGAAATAAAACATTATAGTTACATGTTTTTATATTTCTGGCAAAAATATAATGCTTAACAATACAGCCAACTCTGTAGACTAACAAGTGACGACAGTATATGTCAACATGTTAACAATTTTTTGAATGAAATTAAATAGACAAACTAACTTGTAATGCTTTCAAATTCTCAAAAACTTAATTTAGTCATCTTTTTAAAATTTCATAATGTGATCAGAGTTAATTCCATGATATTGCATTTGCTCTTTCACTATCTAACAAACTAAAGAAACACATTGAAAATTTAATACAATTAATTGAGATAAATTCTGTAAAAAGAACCACAAAAACAACCAAAACTCATCAGGGATAAACCAAAAACCCTCCAGTTTTTTTTTACAGAAATTAATTCGATATGGATTACTGTAAAAAAAAGTATATTAACAAGAACAATAAATCTGCACCAAGCTCGTACCCTGTAGCTATTCTCAATTTCTTACTAAACAAATTTCAGGGGAACCTCTCCAGAGCACAATATTAGACATCTACCTCCAAGACCAATACCTCTCCAAATGCATACTGCTCCCATATTGTTCAAGTGGTAGAGTGTGAAGATTCTTATAAAGCACAACTTTAGCCTTTGATTCACCTACATTAATGATATCCATTTAGGTAGTGCAAGAAATACAACATATTTATTGTTATGTAAATTAAGAATAAGATATAGAGTTTAATGGAGGTGCATTGTCAGTGTAAAATATTTGATATCGACATCCATTGAGTACTCATCATATTGCCAAATAAGCCTACATTGTAACTGTATTTCAAAAGTAACTGCAAAATACTCTAGGTATGTCTCATTTTCTCTAAAATATATGTGGCAAACACTACTCGACCTACCTAATTTAAAGTCAGAAAGGGGCCTCAAGTGATTCTTCCCA
Organism: Cicer yamashitae; assembly: GCA_037974755.1. Classification (NCBI taxonomy): domain Eukaryota; kingdom Viridiplantae; phylum Streptophyta; class Magnoliopsida; order Fabales; family Fabaceae; genus Cicer; species Cicer yamashitae. The sequence goes on from JBBPBQ010020324.1 coordinate 3,187,244, forward strand.
GACATCTCCACTGGCATTTGACATATCTTCGCCATCTTCTTCCATAGAAAGCCTAATATACTCTCTGTGTGCAAAGCGGTCCCATTCTGTCATACTTGGATCCTCGCGTTCCTGGATAACAAAGTGCCCTCCTTGTCATTATAAATTTGACAACAAATATTGCTAAAAGGCTTCACATTGATAGTGAAATACGATCTAAAACTTGCTTCTACCTGACGAATGAGAAATGGATCGCGAGTTTCAAATGCGATAAACTTGTTGAGATTGAAAAGAATGTTGAAAACATTTCCAGAAAGTTTGCTATTTTTCACATCTCGTAGTGTGATATATCCTTCATTCTGTAAACATAGGACGGTTACCATGTGCTATAATGCAGAGAAATAAAACAGAAACAACCAAAGATGCAAGGACATTAATAAAGGAGAGACCTCTGGTCCGATCATATCAACAATCTGACATAGTATATCTTCGAAAAGCACTGGCTCTTGGGCCATACATTCCATCCGATGCAACTGCTCCTCGTAAAAGAACAGCATTTCATTTGGTGTCAACACTCCATTTCCATCCAAATCAATGCATTTAAACCTACAACGATTTAGGGGGAAAAATCTTTTTAAAATTCAATTTAATTTAAAGGTCGAGGAAGAGTTTGACATTGGAACCTCAAGGAACGAAGTTCAAATCATCTTCGTTCAACTTAAAAAATATTCTTTAGAATAAAAAGGAAAATTAAAGAAAGAAATTGACCAGTTAAAACTAAAAAGTCTTAACAGGTTTTGACTCAGTTTTCACTGGATTTGGAATTAACTGGTTTTTTTTGTTAAATAGACCATACACCTCGGTAGCTGGTTCAAACCCTACTAACCATCTAGTCTAGTCCGGTTTTGAAAGCAGTGCTCCAATTATTATCAAACATAGACTGCGTTAATTAGAAAGGGCCAGCAGGCTTATGATTTATACAAATGACAGGGAATCGGTCTTCAACGCTACATTATTATTATTATTGTTACTACTATTGTTGTTGTTGCTGTTGTTAGAATATAAGAAAGAATATTTAATATCTTTACAATATTATCTCCAAATATTAGCTTCGGTAAAACTTAGTTACTATCATGATTTGTTTCTTGATTTACCTATTGATTTAGGATTAGGAGTCATGTATCCCAATAAATTGGGGCTAGTGTTTAGAATTTTGTATCAAGTTAGTATCAAATCATTATCAATCATATTTCGCACTAATTATATTTTTTCTTATTCTTATCATTACTCCATCTAAAACCCCATAACTTCAACAATTATTATAAGAAGTTTTAGTAGAATAATTGTGTATAAATCAAATGGTTAAAAAAATAACTTGCTTTCTTTTATTTTCCAAGTTGCCATATATCAGTCAAGACGTACGATTTTCTATGCGGCTAAAAGATCTCCAGTATTTGAGAAGGCTAGGGAGTATACCAGTATTCCAGACTAGGTTCAGATGACTTATCTTCCTCTGCAAGTATGAAATGAACAAAATCTTCATAGTTCATTTTCCCTTCAACTTTACTGCTAAATTTTCGCGGAACCTGTCTCAGTTTTAGCATAAGTAAGACAAAAGAAATTTAAAATATGAAATTGATTTGATTGATTGAGGAATCAGTTCTCCTGCTCAGGAATTTGAATAGATTTGCAAATTAAATTCCACATTTAAAATTCAAAATGAACGGAACACATTTTGTTTTTATTTGCTTTATCATCCTTAGAATGTGCAAGGTAGATAAACTACTACGGAAAACTTATCAACTTCAATAATTAAAACTAAAATCAAATCACATATATTCAACCAAGTTTGGGAGGATTTCTAAATAATCACAACATAAAGCAAAAGGATTCCGAATCAGTTCAATTTATATCTTAAAACATTCCAAATAAAGAATTTTATTCATAAATCAAATCAATTCCTAAAATTTATTGTTCCAAACACACACAGAATATGCAGTATGAGCCCCCCATAGCCATACACAGTAAAGCTAAACTTGGAGCGCTAACAAAGACGAAAAATACCAACAGACCTGGGAAAAAATTCGATCAACAATCCGATATGTAAGAGAATGGTTCCCATATTTAATAAGGTTCTCTCTGTCAATGAAAAAGTCGTGATCTGTGTCGAGCTCCCAAAATTTGCAGTAAATGACATAAAAATGCTCATATGAGAAGTACCTGAATAATGTAGCAAACATAAATAAGCAATGAAAAATCAAACTTTGAAGAGATGGCTAAGCTGGAAACGAAAATCAATCATGGGCTTGAACATCTTTGGAATCAAGTGACTCATGACTGAACATAGAGATAGCACAAAATATAGAAGCATAACAACATTGATATGGAATGGATCCATGTTAGAGAACTTACTAACTTAGTGATTCTGTTCAGTTAGTTATTCAGTTAGAATAACAGCTGTCAAGTAGATAGATTTATATAACCTTAAGTTATTTACATGTAATGCATTCAGATCTAGCGAACAGAGAAAACACAATAACAATTCATCAGATTCAGAATTCTAAGGATCTCCATTTTCTCTTTTCATTTTCTAAAATTTCCAGCATTTTCTCTTGTAACCTTGAATTCTATTACTGTGTTCTGGGCTTCCCTTGGGGGTTCTGCCTGTAAAGGCAGTTTAAATAAAGTCTTTACCCCTTGAATTAAGGGCCACAATTTGGGTGATGGAATCTGGGAGGGGAGACTGGTACTAAGTAGGATGATTAAATCTTCCAGTATTATTCTTCCAGCAGTTTGCTTAATTAGAGGCATAAGCCAAGGCAATTGATTCTATTAGGATGGTTAAATATGTTTGTACAGTTCCTACAACTTTTAGAAGAAATTGAGGCATGACCCAAAGGCAATGGGTTGAAGGGGAACCCTGTAGATTCAAGTCAACGAATCAGTCTCTACTCTCTAGTAAATGCAAGGTAAATTCCACTAGAGGACCGCAATGGATCTGACCCTTCCTGGACCCTGTTATGGTGGAGCTCTATAGAACCACGTTGCCTTTTTTAAAAAAGCCAAACAAGGCAATGAGCAAGGACAACAATGGAATGCTTTTAAAAAATATATATAGTTGATTTTTCAGACATTTTGAGCTAAAAGCCTTTACCTCAGAACTTTGTTTATATCCTCTTCTTCATCTACATGCAGCATGGCATCAATTAGGTTCCCGCGTTTCAACTCCCGCAGGGTAAGTCTGCCATTTCCTGATCTATTGATGTAGTAAAATATTCTATGTATGACAGTCTCAGCTGTTTCAACACACACAAAAAGAAGCATTGAGAAATAGCCGAGGAACTTTTTTGAAAACATAAAATATATGCGATGTAGAAAAAGAAAGATAGAATATGATAATCTTGTCAAACACTCTGCATTCTAGCATGCCCACCTCGAAAGAGAAGAATGAAAAAGAAAAGAAAAAACTAAGTAATTATATCTTTCTTAAAGTAACGAGACTTAAAAACAGAAACAAAATTATTAATCTAAATAATATGATCATACATACCATATCTTTCCTGAAATTCAGGCGTGCTATGCAAAAACTCCAATCCAGGATGAGTGGACAATAGTTCCCTCATGATGGGTTTGAAATCATCCTACATGAAAAATAGAAAACATAAACGCAATTCTAATTCTAATAAATAGCATTTGAGCAAGCCCTAAATAATTCATGTTGAGACTTGAGAGATAACAAACAGCAAAATACTTGGGAGTAGGAGTATGACAGCTTATAAAACAATGCAAACCTGTACAAGGTATGTTCGATGTGGCTGCTTCAGTATGGTAAATATTTGTGTCGGTAAATCCAAAGATAACATGTTGCCTCGAATCCAATAGTCAATAAATTGATCCCTAAAATATATGTGAAACGGGAGGGGCATCAGTCCAACAAAGACCAAATGTTGTACGAGAACAACTTCATACGATTCTAGTTACGATCTTGCTACCCTCTCAAGAGATTGTGTAAGCTCAGGAGAGGTTAGCAAGATCGCAACTAGGATCATACGATCCTCCCCAAATAATTACCTAGGGTCGAGAGGGAATAGCAAGAACGTAAAATGCAAGATCGAAACCAGGATCCTAAGATCCTACCAAATTGAATATATTGTTATGTTTAAGGTTTGCTAAAATACTTTATAAATGAAGTTATGGAAAATAAAAAATATTAATATTTGGAATTAAATGGTCAATGCTCCATTCAAATGTTGATCTTGCCTCTACCAAATAAAGCATCCCATTACTGTAAAACAAAAACTACCAAATACCATATTCATACAAAAAATTAATATATAACATGAAAAATTATGAGTTGGGCCCAAATAGTAAATAGCCCAATAGCACTCTCTCAAGACAGAAACAGCCTAGTAAAGATTTCTTTTCTCCCTCAGCCGCCACCACCATCAACACAAGTACTTCACAGTAGAGGTCACAAATCACAACTAAGCGGCGGCAGAAAGGTTATGAGAGGTAAAACAGAGCAGCAGCAGGAACAGAACGGGAGAAGAAAAACAAAACGAGGCACGACCCAAAAACAACCCACAAATGTTACGACATGGGATCGCGGTCTCACCATTTTTGCGAGACTTTTCGCTTGAGATATCAGCAGAATACGATTCTGCATGCGATCTGGATCACCAGGCTTGGGTAAAATCGTGAAATCGCACGATCTTGCGATTTAAATCGCGATTTAAACAACACTGATTGTAAAGCCAGTTAAAGAGTCCTCCAAAATAATTCTGTAATCACCACCCACAAAATAGTCAAATAAAAAATCAGGGCAGTATTTTCTCTGGGCTAGTATTGCCATCTAACATAAACGATATCATTAGAATATAAGTGAGATGATTGCTCATCCCCCCGCCCAAATTTTTTCTCACAGGATGTTAACTACACTACCGGAAGTGTGCTTCCAGTAGTGTATTTCAGTCAATTTATACACTCTCGAAATCCAACTTCCTGTAAAAAGCCGATAAAATGGGGTGGGGTTGGGGTGGATGAGCATTGGCCTATAAGTGATGGGTTGATCTAAGGCTAAGATCCTTTTCTTTCCTTCAAGGAAAAGGATGGAAATATTAGAAAATTAAAGTACATTAAGCAGTTGCAAACCCTATGGAGCATAACTTATTAAGCTAGAGAGTAAACACTTTTCAACTGCATATTTTATCTGCAAACATATGGCAGCCCTATTTGCCTTATTATTTATATATCAAATGTAAAAGAAACAACATACATAAAAAAAAGGGCTAAATCTAATAAAAATTCATAAAGCTTCGTGTGATGCAATGAATGATCTATTTAGATGGAATAGTCTAATAAGAAATTTGGTACCTTGTTATGGTTCCTGTAAAATTGACATCAATCTTTTTGAAAAGAGCAGAGGAGAAAAATGAGGGGAGTTTGCATATCTCTTTTGTGACAGACTTGAATTCTGAAATTAAAATAATAGTTTATAACAGAAGTTAAAAAAAGGACTAGTATTTCTCCAGAATAATGTCATAATTGAGAAATAGAACGTAAAAGCTCAGAAATATCATGTTCTCACCAAGTAATTGCAGACCATCCAAATGACCATAATATCGATTATCAATTTGGAAAAGGAAATGCTCTTTCATTTCATTTGGAGGTGGACGGCCATTTTTGAAGTAAAACTGCAAACATTCAAAGTAATGCTAATAAACTTTAATACAAGGAATTAATCCTTTCTAGGCATAACCAAAAAAATTTGAGGAAAGAGAAAAAATAATTAGTTGAGAAAATGATTTCAATAATTAGTCAACACAATGATCAATACCTGAGGAATGATCTCCCTTACAGGTTCACGGACTACTTTTAGTGGAGAACCTAATGAAGAAGGGCTAGATCTCTGTTTCGTGGTCCGTGGGGAACCAGATGAGCTGCGTGGTGAAAGTGGTGGTGTACTCCCAGCAGGAAATAAGGAAGGTAACGCGTTGATTGAAAGAGCATTTGTATTTGTTAAGTTCTCAAGTGCACTAAATGGAACTCCAGCCTTTGCGTCAGCAAGCAATGACTTAACCTGTGTTAAGAATGCATCAATGAAAAAATGAACATTGAAGGAAATATACATACAATACAGATATACAAATTAAACAGACAAGCAAGCAAAAAGAAGTGGCAGTGCTTTAGTAGAGGGGCAATTTGGAAATAGATTAAAACATATCTAGTCCTAGCACAGCATGATTTAGGAACTCAACAGCCTTATTAATAAATATACACTATTCATGAGACAGCTTATACCATTTATACAGCAATTTAAGGTTTTACAACAACCATTTAATGCACCTATCCTTTTGTGCTATCAAATGATTCTCACAGAACATTTATTTTATAAAGCTACAAAACTTAAATAACTCAATATTGAGCCATATATGAATCATTTAAGCCTCTGTTAGGATTGGTGTTCAGAGGCTCTATATTCTCTCACTACTGTTCAATTGAGTTGATGCATAGAATACAACAGAATCGAAATGATAATCACTCAAACAAATTAAGGCTTAAAACCAAATTACCATACTGAGGATTTTCTTTTTCTTATATAGATATAAAGTTTTCTGTCATTAGTATTGTTTTGGTTTGTTCATTTCAAACTTAAATATGTACTTCATCAAAAAAAAACTTAAATATCTACTGTCACAACTTTAGTTCAATTTCACTAACTGAAACCCTCCATAAAACAATAGAAAATTACTTTCAATCTGAACAAAAAGTAAAAACATATTCCACACAGCTCATTTTGCACCATCTCCATTAGTCAATTGAATAGTCAAAATTATTCAATCATAGAAAAGTATAACTGATTCAGTTGAAATCAACTATATATTAATGTACCAGGCGACAAGTATCTGGAAGTGAAAGCCACTGTGAGTATAGCTCCTCAGCAACATAGGGACTCGATTTCAGTGCAAATGGAGACACCTCTTGAAGCTGCAACATATCTGGGTCCAAAGACACCACTTTCCCAGTTTCCTCCACATCCATCACAGCACAATTTTATCTCTCATACACTTAAAAACCCTAATTCAATCACAAATTTGCAACTCCACCAAAAACCCTAAACCCCCCACCTCTTCAACGATCACTGTGATTCCTCAATCTATTCTTTTTCTACCAGTAGGGATAGCAAAACCCAGTTACTAAGTTAGCAACTTTCAGACAAAAACAATATGGGTATCCACGAACACCGAGGAAAGAAAAAAACCAATTGGTCCTTTCGTTTCATTCGAGCACTTGAAGAAAATGAACACGATACAGGATTGGAAATTCCAGGAAATTCGAAACCATGAAAGAAAGAAAGAAAGAAAACCCGGTTTTGCTGAGAATCAGAGAGGGAAATTTTTTAAGGGACGAGAAAATTCGAGTGTGAAATAGATGAAAAAACGAAAATGATTTAAAAAATAATAATAAAGAAGAGAGAGAGAAAAAAAATTAAACCCTTGTTTGGTTTGGAGGTTTGAAAAAGAAATGAGAAAGAGGGAATGGAAATGGTAGTGAATTCGTGATGAAAGAGAAAGAAAAACAGTTGAGCGAAAAAGTTGTATTTATCTGTTGTGTGTGTGTGTGCGTAATTAACAAAGAGTGAGTGAATGGGTAAATTGCAAATTTGCAATTAACAAAGATGAATGAAAATTCAAAAAGCTTTCTTTCTTCAATTTGGTGGACTAATTTTGAATTTTTGTTCGGGTGGGAAAAAGATAAAATAAACAGTTTTTATTAGGTTACATTTTATGCTTTTTACTCTGAAAATAAAAAATATTTAGATGTATATGAAAATTAAATATTTAAATTTTTTATTTTTATTTTGAAATGGTAGCAATTTTATCATTCACTAAAACCTTACCTTTTGATAAATTAAAAGTGCATGCACTTAAACTAAGAAAAAAATAAATGACTTGGAGTCCTTTTGAATTTAATTTCTTTTTAGAATTTAATTACTTTTTTATTAAAGATATCTATTGTAAAATTTATTTTATATTATTCTACACATAAAATAAATAAATTCAACAGAAACATAGTGAAAGCACAATATCCTAACTCCTAAGTCACTAGAAATAAGCAAAGACTAAGCATAATTGTAGCCACCTTTGCAAGGAAATGGGCATCTACATTCTTTGTACTGTTATAAACTCAACAAGATAAAATTGGTTTTGTGAAAAGTATGCGACAATTAGATATGACAATGGATAAGATCTCCAAATCCAAGTCAAACTGGATAAATGCACAGCAATATTTTTTCTTTCTCTTGTCCATAATGGGAGCCAACAATTCAATTCCATCAATGTACACTATAACAACATAGCACTCAGGCACGAAATATGGATAAAAAGGGTGCAAAATCTTTTAGAGCATTTTCAGCAAATTGCAGTTTCTTTTCCTTTTCTTCAGCAGAAACAAATAGAGAAAGTACTTATTACATGTAGCCACCATATATTAACATATTCCTAAAGTAACATGGTGTCTCTTCATGAATGTATCCATCCATGCTGAAATATTCATGGAAGAACATCAGAAGAGCTATAAGAGGAGTCTGCTAAAGCTTCATGAAGAAATTTCAATGAGCTTTTAGCCTTGGATGGAAATATACAGAGTAATCAACAAGGGTAGAGACATCTCTCAAAGGAAAAGTGTCAGAAGTAACAGAACCATGACCCTTGACATAAGTACAGAGTTCTTCATTTCCTTTTTCCTGTGCCAATTGACAGGAGTTCAAAGCTCCTGAGTGTATCATCACGACCCCCTCTTGTCCCAGAAGCACGAGTAAACGATGGTTTGGACTCTAAAGCTGGTTGAGTCCTCTGAGTAGTAGATAGTCGGCTACTGCTCAAGACCAGTCGGCTAGAGCGGCTTTCACTCGGTTCACCAGAGGAGTTTGGACGGCTGCTTGATAAGACGGGTCTTTTTGAAGAACTGCCATGACGAGAAGAGCTACGGGGCCTCTCAGAATCAGCTTGCTGCCAAAATTAAGCATTAGGTAACAAGCAAAGTACAGGCAGTTAACTCCATAATGAAGTTATAGGTAACTGACAAAAAACCTGATGACACATGTACTAACCACTTCTTTAGAAGATGGCACATCATCTGAAGACCTATGCCTGGAATGATCACCATGCAGACCATGCCCAGATCCATTCCTTCTTGCAAATGCCTCGACTGCACCTGAGAATCTATCCCGAATCTCTGGTCCACCTGAAATATAGGCATACAAATCCATAGTTGAAGAAAACCTATTTCAATGACTGACGGACTGAAAACAATACACCACTTTGTCGTGTACAATCTACAGACTCAATTTACTTAAACAGGTGAAAATCTTATCAGTTTAAAACTGATAGTAATGATAAATCACAGAAATAAAGACAATAGAACTTTAAGCAACATGTAAGACAACAAAACTATTTATCGGTATGGCAGTATTTTTTTTAGAGGGAAAATGAAAAGATTCCAGATCTTGCTGTCAAAGGAGTAAACCTGAAGGCCGTTCTATTCTATCTCCTGATTGTCCTGGATTTATGACTGGTTTCCCGCTACTAGGCTGTTGAAAATGCACCAAAAACAAATTGATTAACAAAAACCTTCAGTTTTGTTAGAAATGCAATGCCACCACTCTTCACGAGAAGATTATAACTATAAGTACTTACCCTGGTTCTGGAACTGGAACCAATTTGTGGATACTTCAATATAGTCCAATCAAACACATAATCAAACTGATAGCCTGCAAAAGAAACATTTTCAGAGCCTTAACTTTTTCTGCCGGGAAATAGTCAAATTTAAATAAAAATCCAAATTTAACCTTCTCGGATGAATAGGTCCCGAAAGAGTTTCTTAAGATACGAATAATCAGGCTTGTCTTCAAACCGCAACGATCGGCAGTAATGGAAGTATGATGTAAATTCCAATGAATGTGACTTGCACAGAACCTGCCTCAGAAACTCATGCCATAAATTACTTGCACCATATAAAATAGGAAATTAGTTATTGCACTTTAGGGAGCTAGAAATCATCCCAATTATTCTAAAGAAAAAACCTAGGTGCATATTCTATTAAATAAAGCATTCACATAAAAGCTGCTTGCTTGCAAGCAGTTCATAATAGTACCTCTATAGGAGTAAGCATTTTCTTTTCACTAATCTTGTCGTATTTTTGTTTTTTGGTGCCAGCTCTCAAACCTTGCCAAGGGAGACTGGAAAACAATTTCCCAAGTTAAAATAAAATCAGAAATAATATAATTGAAATAAGATCTTGCATTGCAATCAACCTTCCTCTCAAAAAGTACATGAGCACATAACCAAGTGATTCCAGATCATCTCTTCTGCTTTGTTCTGCGTGTATGAACAGAACGAAATATATTATAACTTCACAATCACTTGAATTTGAAAATTTTAATAAAACTTATTGATTAGTAGCTACAAAAATAGTCTCACTCACCAACTCCCAGATGAGTATTAACACTTGCATACCGCGCAGTTCCAGTTAGGTTTTTGTTTTCCCTGAACAGAAGTACCACAGTCATTCACAGAAGAAAAGGAGAAAAATGAGTAGGACAAATAATACTTTATAAAATAAACGATGAATAAACAAGTGATGGCTTCAGATGATGACACATATGGGAGGATTTTCTTGCATATGCAGGGAGCAGCTGAAGGTTCAAGTTTAGGAATATTATTTTGGATGCTGGTTCAGGTTCAAAACTATTTACACATTAGTAAAATTAAACCTGGTAGCTATCCCAAGTCCAGCAACACAGCAATCATTATGCATTCAAGACAAGGTCAAGACAACCCAGAGAATTGAAAAAACGGATATGAAGTGCCATTTTATTTTAACCTAAATGAGCTGGAAGACAGTTAAAAACATTAATCTTCAGAAAAAAAAATGGCAAATAAAAAAGCAAACAACATACTGGGCAGGGAACCACATGAAATAATTTTTGTAAACATCAAAAGGTAAAAAAGGAAATATTATAAGGGACCACATACTCAAGGAATGAAGTTAAAACATGCTGCAGCAATCAAATATGGTACCTATATGGTATATGCTTGTGTGTGTGAAGATCCCGATACTTTTTTGCAAGGCCATAATCAATTATGTAGACCTGCAATGTATTATAAACAATCATCACAGAATTTCAATTATTGATATTAAACACAAGAAACTGCATCATAAAGAAAAAACCAACTTAGTGTTTTAATGCATGAAACCAGTTTAAGAAGTAAGCAGAATTAAAAGATACATCAAAACTGACTTCCTTTAATCTGATTTTCATCTTAGAGACTTCTAAGTTCCTATGAGATTATTTGAGTCTGGATCTTTTTTCTTAACCTTCATGCTTAACTTGATTTCCAAGAATGGCTTATTATGGTCTCACCTTAAATTGACTAGGATAGTGTAGTCGGTTCTAACGAAACAACAACAGAACTACAAATTTTAAATTTCATAAACTTCTTTAAATATTAAGAAAACATAGGTGAGTTAAGTGTAACTACAAAAGGTGGAAGTGGCAGAGTGAGCAAAAATCAAACATATGCCGAAAAGAATACCTAAAAAGGTGAGAAATCAAAATGAAAGTGACAGAACTCAAAGAATCAAAGGCCGAGTAGCAAAAGTAGTAAAATACTTCAATTAACAGATTCCCTGCAGAAAAATCTTTCCAATCGTTTTGTATGAATGATGATTCCAACTTTTAAAACTACATCATATCTTAATATTTGAACCAGACGAAGGTACATGTCTGATTGGTGTAAAGCTTTTCTGCACATTTTTTTATTCTTTGACATATATATTGAGGGATTGAGAAGCTTAGTTACATTAATCTCTTGTACTTTCATGTATCGCACTTAGACTGATTAAATAATCACAATAAATAGAGGGCAATTCATACAGGTTGATAGGTCATGATAAAGTATTGACGCAAAAGCAAGGTCAGCTTATTTACAGCATTCATCTTCTGAAAAGTAAATAATCTATCCTATGGATACTTCACACTGGAGATCATTGGCAATTTATTAGGAATTTACAACAACATTGAAGTCTCCATCAAATCCACTAACTTGAATGATCCAAATCCAGTAGTTTGAATGTAAGAGCACTGATCGTAAACTTAATTTTAAATCACAACTGAAACTAGTTCCGAATGCAAGTGAGAAGTCGTGCATAAATGCCCAACCAGAAGGCTGAATTTAAATCAATGCAGGATACGCGAAGATACCTGATTTGCTTTACGGCCTAAACCCATTAAAAAGTTGTCAGGCTTTATATCACGGTGCAGAAAACCCCGGGAGTGCATGTACTCAACTCTGTTTAGCTAAGTGAATCAAATTGATTATTAGTAAAAGTACAATAGCTTTCAGTTAAAAGTATTGTGTTATTGAAATTAAAGTCATACTTACTAGCTGATCTGCAAGCATCAGAACTGTTTTCAGAGAGAATTTCCTATTGCAATAGTTAAACAAGTCTTCAAGACTTGGTCCAAGGAGGTCAATTGCCATGGCATTGTAGTCACCCTCAACTCCAAACCATTTTAAATGGGGAATACCCGCTTCAAAAAAAAAAAAGACAAGCACTCTTATTAATCAGATAAGCTCGTAAACTACTAATTTTAATTCATGACTGTTACTTAATCGCATGAACTCGTAGTGGGAAGAAAAACAAAAGAATGAAACTTACTTCCCCCTTGAAGAAGCATGTACAATTTTGACTCATAGTGAAGTTGAGGATGCTTGGTCTTCACAGGTTCCTGACAAAGGAACAGAAAGTTAAAAAGAATTGGAAATATTTGAAACAGCTAAGTAACAAATTGTCCAAACACAGGTTGATTGAATAGAGAAACAAAAATCTAGATAATGTTATGCTTTACAGAAACTCAACTTTGAGACATCATCACAGAACTAGTTGTTTAAAAGGTCAAACTAATTAAAAAATATGCTGGCCCAACAGATGTGGGTTGTATACAAATAAAATCTTAGACCGCTTGTTTTCTCTGTTTTCCCCATTTGCCAATGGATACAAATATAATTCAATAATAAGTATATAATTCGATAATAATTATATAATCATATCATATAATATATTTACTTCATGCCAAGACTCTAGGTACATTATATATCATTACTGAAATGGTCTTCAATCAAACATACTATAACCATATGGTCTTTCCATTTATTTGTATGTCTCTATGCGATTTTCACTAGTGTTGTCAAATTTCCTCCACGCAATGTTATCGATGGCAGATGATGGACAATGATCGAAAGCCAAAAACCTGCCATTTAGAGCCGCCATGGCACTGCCGTCCTTCAAAAATTGGCCATGGCAGTTGTCAAAAATCTGCAGCTGCAATCCACCATGGCCAATATTTGACAACACTGTCGCCATGGCTTTTTAGCATGGAGATTTTGTACCAGTCGCCATAGGCTGAAACACCTATTATATCTGCCATAGTCGCAGCATTATGTTTATCTGGCAGATTTTTTGCCATAATCCAATATATCTGCCATTGATAACATTGATTTTCACTGGTATCAGAAGTACCATGACAAAGGAATTTATCAATCTCCTTAAAGTTTTTCATTGTCAAAATTTCCAACTCAATACTTATCCTAAAAATCCCTTTCTTCTAAAGAAAACTTCTCAGTAACACAAAGGAGCATGTACAAGAGTTGAAACTATTTCCCTAACTGAAGATCAAGTAACCATTAAACAAAAATATAGCTACTAACATAGCCTTATTGACATCATGACATGCCTATTGTTTCGCTGAAATAACAAGAAAAATACCAATTACTTCACTTCTACAGCAATAAAACCAATCTATGCACTAGTAAAAAAGAAAACATAATAAAATTATAATAACTAACATCGCACCCAATAGAAATCAATAACTACACTCACCAGCTTGACAGCCACTTCCTCTCCAGTTTGTACATTAACACCTGAAACAAACAAAAGCATAGAAAACCAAACTATTATTCAAAGTAAACAAGGGTGCTAATGCTACCAAAACAATAGAGAAGGTGCATACATACCCAAGTAAAGCTCTCCAAATGACCCACCCCCAATCTTCCTCCCAAGCTTGAATTTTCCACCAATAACATGATCCATCATCACAAACCCAAATTCCTAATCCTTGCTAAATTACAAAAAAGCCCTCTACTACACACATCAATTGCAAAAAAAAAAATCTTTTGCCTGTTCCAAGTGTCTCAACAACGATTCATCTTGATTTCCAGCACAATCTCAGATCCAAAGAGATTTAACAAACATTGAGATCCAAAAGTGTGTAGAATAACTAAAAAATTCAGACTATACTAATGCCGATACCTAAAAAATAAAACCCCAAAACAAAAGGACAGAGGAAAAAGTGATTTTGATCAATGAAAATAGGATCAAGAGGTAGAATCTACAAAACCCTCGATTACACGCTAAATCGAAGCACAATCGCGATTATGGGGTCACTCAATGAAACTTCTTTTCCTCTTATTCGAAGAAAAATTCTAAACTAACGAAAAGGGTTGCGACAAAAATCGGAGTAAATTTGAGTCGAAAAAGTAGAAATTGGTGTATAATAGTGAATAGTGTGGAGAATGGGAAAGTGTAGAAAGAGAAGGAAGAAGGAAATTTAATGGGTAGGATATTTTTGGGCGGAGATGGGTATTGGATTTGGCGTTCCCTTCGGATCTGTCTTCGAGGACACGGCGTGAATTTTCTAGGAAAATTTCGGGAATCCGGGAAAAGAAAAGAAGAGAGAGAGAAGAGAATATGATGTGAGAGGAGGAAAGGACAGAAAATGGATGAATGACCAAACTACTTTCACTCTCATGTGATTTTTTTACTTTTACTTTTTTTCTAGTGTATAAAATAGTTTATTTATCATTATTGTAAATTTACACAAAATTGAGATTCTGAGTTGATATGACACCCGATCATACACCGGGCATTTTCCATACAAAGCAAAGAATTATTATAATCAAATCTGATTTTTTTTAAATTGAATCATTCATTTTTAAATAAAGTGAATAATATCAAAATTATTGGTAATCAAATGAATTGTTGATATTATTTAGACATATTAACTAATCATGTGTGATTATCTTTTACTTCAAAAATTTCTGAAAATAAAAAAACAATAAATTTATTTTTAAATTACTTTTTTTGTTTTAAAAATTTATGAAAATAAAAAAAACAATTTTTTTAAATTACTTTTATTGTTTTAAAAAATTTGAAAAAAAATTAAAAAGTCACAAAAAGAATTCATTACTTATCTTTTTTAAAATTCCTTTTCTATTTTAAGTAAAGAATTTTATGTATATAAGAATTTATTTTGACTTTTTAATTTTTCTTTTGAAATTTTTTAAACAAAAAAAATTTTTTTTTTTAATTTTCAAAAAAATTATAAAATCTTAATTTTTTAAAATTTTCAGAAAATTTTGAAGTAAAAAAATGAATTTTATTTTTAAATTATTCTTTTTTATTTATAAAAATTATTAAAATAGTATTATTTCATTTAAAAATAAATTTAAAAAATTTCATATAAATATAATTTATCGTATATACTACAAAAATGATTGTTATATCACTAAATTAAAAAACAAATAAATTGTCAAGAATTTTAAAATTAAAATGACCAAAATTATATTAAAAAAATAAAATTGTAAATTTGATAAAATAGATGGACCCAAAACTTCATTTTAGAAGAAAAAAAATTTTTTTTTTTTTTCATCTTTCCCTCCCGATCCAGTGTCGCCTCCCTCATTGTTTGCCTCTCCTTCGACTTCCCTTTTGCTCCTTCTTCAAAATTAAGGCAATTGGAATGATAGAATTTTGCATTTTCCCTAACTTCTAGAGGCTCTATAATATTCTGACACATGTGATTCCAGAAAAATATCAAAATCATTGAAACTAGTACTGAGTTGTTCGATTTGCTTTGTAACAAGAATAATGCTTGTATGGTCACTAAAATTTGAACATTTTATTAGAGCATATATAAAAAAAATAGAGAAAACAAATTAAATAATGCATAATTTTAAAATAATTAAAAAAATAATAATTATATGTAGGCCTCAAACATTGTATTAGATTTTTTTGTCGACACAAAAATTGCTCATAAAAGAGCTACTTCTTTCATGAATTGATATTGCTGGTGAGAGTAGCTTTTAACCTAACATAATATAGTGAAAAAGTCAAAAGGAAAATTATCACCCCACTACCCTATTTTGTGTAGGTTGAGAAAAATTGAGCATTACAATAGTAAAATGAGAAAGTAGTGGTAAAAAAAGGTATAGGAGAGAAGTGAATTTAAACGAAAGATATGAATTTGAATAAGGGGCTACGGATGATAGAATGGTAACAATTTTTTTAAAGGATTGGATGAACATCATATAGGTAGGGGCAACGAGAGCAAGGGAAGAGGAAAAGGGAGATAAATTTTTAAATTAAAAATTTTATTTTATTTAATTAATTTATAAAAGAATGTTGATTTAAATTTTATTTAAATAAATTTTATTTTGATTTAACGGTATTACAGTTTTTGTAACAGAAATTAGAATAAATGACTATTTCAAAATAAAAATTAAAATTAAAAAAATTATAATTGTAAAAGAAAGATATATTTAAACCTTTAAAAAAATATTATACTATTATAAAATGTATGTTCAATTTGTCTGAAAAAAATGAGTCGCCACTAATTTTATTTTATTAAAAAATAATTTAAATAATGATCTTGAATCAAAAAAATCAGATTTAATAGTTAATTGCGAGTAGAAAATGTATTACACTCAGCGTTGCTAATTAAAATTGCGTCGCTAATTAAAATTGTTATCCTATAATTAATTATATACAAATTATTTATTTAATTATTTATTTTATCCAAAAAAATAATAAAAGAAAAATAAATTGTTTATATTAATCAAAAGAGAAAAAATATTTTTGATTAATTTAATTTGAAAAGGAAATGCATTACTCCTATGTATCATTTAGTACAATAAAGAAATCACAACACACGTAATTGGTAAAATGTATTGTGTATTGGTTAATTTTATTTTTATTTATAACTATTATTATTGTTTTTTTTAAATAATAGTGATAGAAAAGAAATTAACACGAAGGACATAAAAAAAATGGAAAAAAAAGGAAGGTGACATGTTTGTTAATGGTTATATATGTTTTTTATAATAATGAATGTATATAAAAAGAAAAGGGCTTACTACCTATTTCGATTTGGGTGTTTTTATAAAAACAAAATGGAACTCGTGGGTTACACGACGAATGGAAGCGCGCTTGAAAACGGGAAAATGAGCAACCCGTGGAAGGGCTTGCGTTTGGAACAAAAGCGAAGCTACGACGGCGAGCATGGATAGAAAATTCGAAATATAGCCAGGATAATCTAAATAACCAACCCCATCATCATATAAAATATAGTTCAAATGGTCTACTATATTGACGAACTCTAACCTCTTTTTTTTTTCACACTTTTCCTATTTTGTTTTCACATATGAGTGTTGATAGAATATGATTAAAATAAAATTAAAAAATTAGTAATAATTCTCCCCTCAAATAATCTTGATTGACATTATCAATTATTTTTGACATTATCTGCGCGTATGTAAATCAAACTCTATTTGTGTTCTTTCTGTTTCAAATTATCAAATATTTTTTCCTTAAAAAATTCATACATTCTTTTCATAAATGTAAGATCTATTTATTTATTTTAGACTTAAATACAATTTTACTATATTTTTAGGTTTTTTTTAAGTTTATTTTGGTCTCTTTATTTTATATTTTTATGAATTTAGTCTTTGCACAAATTACTTTTTAGTTTATATGTTTGAGCTCCACAATTTTTTAATTTTAATTTTGATTCCTCAATTTTGAGGATTTTAGTTTTCTTTTACCTTTAATACTTTCTACTTTGGAAATAAATCAATTTGACCTCATTCGTGTATTATTTGCATTATCAATTCATGTCTTGTTCCCCAAATATTGAGTTCATTTTTTTGGTTGGTCTGTAAACTAGACGATAAATATTTTTAGAAACTCACACACACTTCAATTTGAATATAATATATGATATTTAACTTAATAATATCGACAATTGTCAGTTGAATTATAACTTTAAAAATATTGAGTTTTAATAGACACAGAATAAACTATATATAATCAATGGCATCTATATGTAATAGATTCTATCCACATGTATTCTGATCATGTCTTTCATATTGCACATTGCTTTTTAAAGGAATAAAAGTGTAAAACTTATAGAAATTTAGAGACCAAAATTGTAATGACTAAGTTTTACAAAAATAATGCGAGGAGCTTAATCGCAAAAAATAAAATAAGAAAATGAAAGATTGAAAATTGTAAATTTGTAAAGACAAAAAGTGTATTCAAGCTTATAATATTTCGATATGTAATAACAATTGTCACCTTTTTTAAGAAAAATGTAATTGTTATCGTTGGAATTCAAATGTGAATGGTTAGTTTTATATTGATTAGGAATTGAAGAAATGTATAATATATAAGAGATGTGACTCATATATCTATTGTCGGTTTTGAGTTGAGATGTGGTGTCAAGGTCTCTTGTAAATCTGTGAGTATTTGGTCCGTTGTTACTCTTACGTGCTTCTAGACAAGTGGTATGTGACTCACCCTTGAGGGAAGATCGTTGGAATTAAAGTATGAGTGGTTAATCTTACCTCCTATAAATGTAGAAAATCTTGAATATATAGAGGTGACCCATATATACAATGCCTTGAGGTTTTGAGTTAAGATATAGTGTCAAAATCTCTTGTGATCATAGAACATTTGGCTCGTTGTTATTCTCGTACTCCCCCAAATTTCCCAACAATTACAAGTTAATTTATAGAATTTCAATTTTTCTATTTTCTATTAATTATTTGACTTTTTGCTTTTCATATAATTTATGTTCAACTTTTTAAAGATTTTTAAATAATAATCAAAGTACAACTAACGGCGCATGTTATTTTTGGTTTTAATCCTTCTACTCCTGCATAAATGAACTCTAATAAACCGCATATTGTACCTCATTTTATGATTTATGGTCTATGGATAGTATGTTTTCTTTTTTGTCATTATTATATGTTCAATGTTTTTTAGGATATTTCGAGTTATCAAAGGGTTAAAGAATGGATTTGATATTATTTAATTAGTTTGTATTTGAAGGATTTGGAAAAACACAATTGTATAATATTTGAGAATAAACAATTATTTAATATTCCTTTATAAGATCAAATACTTTTATGATTGTAGAAAATAGATCCCGATTTTTATTATGAGTTTAACAAGTGGTGTAGAGAGTAATATTAATTGGTATTGTTTACAATGTTATAGTTATTTGAGTATGTTAGGTGAGACGTGTATGTGAGGCATTCTCATTAATTCGGTGCTATAATCTTGTATCAATTTCTTTCATAAGGCAAATGTTATTGTTATTAGTAATAATGTAGTATTTTGATGATTAAAAACAAATAAACTGCTATGCGATTAAGTGGTAAGTAAAGTATCATGAAGGAAGATTTCAAATTTTTTATTAATGCATATTTTGTGAACTCCATTTTTTTATTAATGCATATTTTGTGAACTCCATTTTAGAGAGATAAACTCTAATTTATCTCAAAGTTTTCTCTTATTTCTTCTTCATTTACTAGAAGGATAGTAGTTTTGAGTCATTTTTTATCCAAAATTACCAAATGCATTTGTTTTCTTTTTTTTAATTTAAATAAGTAATTTTTACATAGATCGCATTTTCATCAGTATTTTTATTTATTTATGATTTTATCGTTCTTAACGTGATTTTGTTTTGTTCGTCCGTCTTGTTTTAATGTTTGTTTTGTTTATATTGACGGATTAATTTCGATCAACTATAAATTCAATCAACGACTAGGTCGTCAACGTTGTAGATCCAGAAGTACAAATATTTCGATCACTTTGATTTTATCATATTATTTATAAATATTTTACTGTTTTATGTTATTAATTTAAATATTGTGAATTTATTAACAAATTTATTATTTATTTTATTGTATTTTTAACGATATTAAATTTGTATTTATTAACGATATATTCTATCAATTTGAAGAAATGTATATTGTTTTTTTAATTAAAAAAAAAGGTCCGTGTCTCACAAACAATGCAATCAAAATATATGATCTCTAATTAAAATGATATACTTAATGTCTATCTCTATTGGACTAAATGGCGGATTATTCTAATTCTAAATATGATTTTAAATTCAACTTCATCAATGAAAAAAACATGCGCTTTTAATTAAAAAAAACATGCGCTGATATAGTTGTTTTCTTTGACGAGTTTGGAACTCAATCCAATTAATTGAAATCTAACTAACAAGAAGATTGAGAAAAATAAGTACTCGTAGAATTGTTTTCTTTTGATGAGTTCACAACTCAACCCAAATTAATTGAAGTTCCAGCGTCATCAATGGGAAAAACATGTGCCGATAGAAAAATATGAAGAAGATCTTGACTCTATTGATAATGTGTATTTTCTTTTTTTGTTTTACTAAAAATATCGATATACATTAATTAATATTATAAAATATATTAATATAATACAAATTTAAATTTGTTAAAATGAATATGTGGACAAATTCATAATATACAAGTTAATAACGTAAAATGACAACATACCAGAAAGTTGCAACATTCTTACAAATATGATAAAATTTAAGTATTCATATTTATCTATGTTTTCGAATATATAACGTTGATGACGCTAAAATTTTTTATTGAATTTTTAATACCAAAGTGAACACCACACCAAACGAAAAACCAAAAAACATCACACTCAAACGATAAAATAACACAAAAAAAATTGTGAAACTATTTTTTTTATTAAAAAAATTTAGATAAATAGAATTTGGAAGACTCATCAAGAATAGGGTTGGCCTCAAGACTCAAAAAGCACTTAGAGAGTCACGACAGGTTTTAAGATAAATAATTATTTACTTTAAGATAATGTGTTATCTTCTTGTTAACAAGTAATTTAACACCAATTTTAAAAAGTAAAAATAAAAAATATTTTGATAAAATAAACAGTGGCATGACTTTATTGAATTTGAATCCTCAGTCACATGCAAATCTTTATTGACAAATAGCTACATATTATTATCATTATCCAATTACTATTACCACTATTCAATTATTTTTTAATAAAATTAAGTATATTGTAATTTCTATAAAATTATATGACTTTTTAAGTTTAGTTTCTAAAAAAAATTTAGACTTAAATATATTTTTAGTATGATAAAAATTTAATATTTTAATTTTAATCTCTATAAAATAAAAATATATCTTTTAGTTCCACAAAAGTATTCAACAAGTAATTTTAATTCCCGATGAAACAAAACAGATTTAATTGTTTGTAAACATTAAAATTTTCAAATGATTTTTCGCATGTATTTTAAAAATATTAAAAAAATTTCTCTACAAAAATTTAATTTTTTTTAACTTAAGATAAATTAAATATAAATTTTTTATTAAAAGTAACCAAAATATAAATTTAAAAATTGATTTTTAAACTATTTTTTGTAGAGAAACTTTTTATATTATTATAAATATGCGTATAAAAATTATTAAAAATATATATTGATTTAACAATAAAAACTAACTGCATATATAATAATTTTGTAGGGATTAAAAATTATATTTTTATAAAGACTAAAATTGAAAGGTTTAAAATTTATAAGAACTAAAAATATATTTAATCTAAATATTTATTCACTTTTAATCTCTAGAAACTAAAAAGTTCAATATTTTTTTATAAGGGTTAAAAATAAAATTTTAAAATCACTAAAATCTTATTTAACTTTTTCTGGTAGCCACATATATATATATATATATATATTGAGAGTAAAGATTTGATTCTTAGAAAATGGAGTTCTTGGAATCGAATAGAAATAAATAAAAAAGGCAACCTTACAAATTAAGTAATGTATAAAAAGAATGTGAGGATAGCACATTCTTAGCAGTGACTTAATTACAAGATATAACTTAAACTTGGACACTTATATCAGATTGCAGCTTAAAAAATTGGTAAACAAAATAATACACCACCCACCAAAAATGTAAACAAATATATACCTAGAGATTTTTCTACAAAGATAAATACCCCACTCAATCCAAAACCACAGTTTTAGAGGCTTCCCCTCCCATAACTAACAAAAGAATGTAACAGAGTAAAATAATCAGTATTCAACTTTGCATTTCCTCCTCCATCTAAAAAACCTGTAAAAAGTTATTGGTTTCTATCGCTGCAATTATTCGCCCTTCTTAGGAACTTCCTGTTGAGTAGGTAAGAGTTTTGAGAAGCTCCCTTCGACAGGTTGATTGGAAGCCGTAGACGATTCATCGTCTGTACCATGTAAATAGAACAATTTTTAAACAAGATAGTTAAGAGTTTTCAATCATTTTTTTTGACAATGTTAAGTTATTGTTGCCTCTACAAGTAGAGGTAAGATCAAGAGTCTGGATTCTGTAGCCTCTCCTGTTAAATAATCTCAATCGTTGGATTAATCTAACGGCTGAGAGATCAACACTCTCACCTGTCAGATTATTCCAAAAACCGAGATTTGGCTAGAGGAGCCAACATTACAAATAAGTAAAGTGGACCAATAGGTCTCAAGCAAATCATTAGTCATTCCTACTTTTACAGTATGAAGGAAAAAATACTCAAAAAGAAAAGAAAAACACTGAGCATATTCTTCTTACCAAATAGGGTTTTAATGGATGGCCGTTTAGGTTTTGTGCTCTTCTTCTTCAATTCAGCTGATAAGGCAACGCACACTCAAATTATTTATGGAGATAAAATGCAATGATAACTCAACTAGGAAACAAAAATGAAATTTTGGGGTCTCCCGGGAGAACAATAAAGACGAGGGCATAAACTACAATAATTAGCAAGGTTCAACAAAATCACAGTTTATTAAAGTGAATTGATGCATCAACTTCAAAAATTAGTTACCGATATTAGTTTTGGAATAAATGTATGCTTTCATATGCGGTGTAAAAATGAGGTAAAATGAAATTCATAACGAGTTGGAATAACATACATACTTCTATTTCTTGTAAGCAGCCACACAATTTTTCAAAGACATGTTGCATTAAAGACATCAATAAAATGGGTTCAAATAAGCTCTCAAGTGTTTATCAAACATAAAACAGTAGAATGCACCATCTGATTAAGTATGAAAAGGTCAAAGATACTTTGCACAAGGGACGTGCACAATCTGGACCATTCAAAATAAGTTACAGTCAGACTAAGGTATCATCCAATGGCTTGCATTGCATTGAAGTGTGAGGAGTGTGCAAGTTTATGCAACTGTAATTTACTTAATAAAATTTTCCATCATGTAGCAATAAACACCTCATGTTCTGCTACACAATAAAAGCTCACTTAACAAAGATTGAAATGGAATAAAATTGATGGAGCATTAGGCATTCCATTAGATTCATAAATGTCCCCGGCGCAAAAGAATCACCAAGTACTAGAAACAATATGTTGAAGATTAACTTTTTTATGGGGAAAAATGACGGAAGCAAAATGAATAGGTTCAATAAATATATAGATAAAATTGAAGATGTACAAACCAATTCCAGGTAGATGATCATCATTCACAATTTCATAGTTCTTATATGTGTATCCAACAAAGTTAACATCCTTAGACAGCATCTGCAGCAAATAACAAGTCCAAGTTACAAACCCAAACTTGAGAAAATGCATTTTCCTCGTCAACACTATCCATGAGTTTCAACAAGGAGACATTTGTATTCAGAGTTACTGTTACCGAGAGTTGTTTCAAATTCTAGTACCATCAAAAGTATATTAATTATCTTCAAACTAACTATTCTATTGGAAGTATGCTACAAGCATAACAACAAAAGCGATGAAAAGAAAATTAGAACGTGTTTGATATTGGGAAAAACCCAAGTGTCATGTTGACTAGAGGTAAAGCTTGAAAATAGTTTATAAAGAATGGACATTCCTCACTTTTCAAGTCAGTTTTGTGGGGTTGAATTACGCTCAAAATTTAATATATTATGAGAGTTTATCCGATATCCGTTAATGGGTTGGGCTATCTACCATATTATTAGCCGACCAAGCCTAATAGTGCTATGTTTGAGGGAGTATATTGGAAAAAACTCCACTCCAACATAGACTAAATATAAGGTTTGAAAATAGTTTATAAAGAACGGACACCTTGCAAGTTGGTTTTAGGGGTTGAGTTAAGCACAAAATCTAAGATATGATTTCAGAAAATATTTTCTGTTTTTATTTTCTATTTTCAGTTTTAGTTGCAAACAAAAATGAAAATGAAATCCAAACAGGCCCTTAATTAACTTAGTGAAAGTTACTCAAACTACTTCAAACAGAGAACCTTACTTCATGCTTATTACATGGCATGTTACATGTCCAAGATATTTATTGTTTCATCAAAAACAGAAACTAATGCAGATAGGCATTAGACAAATTACTAGATAGATAGACATATGATAGAAGCTTTACTTTTGATAAAGAATCCCAATGATTTCACAAACACATCATTTAAGGTTCAAAGGAGAAAAAATGAGCTGCTGAAAAAGCCTATAGTAATCATGCTTATTAAACTAACAATGCCACAAATACAATTACAAAAACTTTAACACACCAATTATACAAAGAATTCAAACAACAACAAACCTTCCTCCATGGCCCTGATTTTGAGGAAGGTTGGGATTGGTCGTCCACCTACTCATCAGAAGGAAATCAAGAGAGAGTGAGTGATACAGGGTTGCAACAACAGACAAAAAACTTTATATCCCTGAAAATAAACATAAGCATATATAACATACCTCATCAAATTTCTCAAAATTTTGAGTATCTAATTCATCATTGACTTCAGGAATAAAAGCAGCTTTCATTTGGTATAATTTATCCCATTCAACACCTTTGAACCATGGGTGAGCCTTGAAAAAAAAGACCAGCAAGTTATTTTGTTAATGTTGAACTGTAACCCAAAATAAATTATAGAATTCAGAAAAGAACACACCAAAACACCTTTATTTCATCAGCTCCTTTGGTTCCAAGCCTCTGTTCCACATTACATAGGAGTCTACTAATAAGATCCTTTGCTTCCGGTGATAGTTTAGCTTCCTCTGGAAATTTCAAATAAGCTCTCCAATTTACTATCTGTAAATTTGGAGGTAGGAGATACAATATGATGATAAAGATTAAAAACAATCATAGGCAGTAAAAGGAAGAAGATAGACACATTATCAAATGTTAATAACAAATATGTGCCGTGTAACTACAAATTAAGCTTTCTTTGAGCATAGAAGCCTACCAAAATTCCATGATTACAAAGTCCTACACATGTGCTAAACCTCAATCCACACATGGTAATTCATCAAAAGTTGATCCAGGCATTACCTTTCTACAAGTCAACATTGGTTCATCTGAATAAAAGGGTGGATACCCCACTAGCATTTCATACATTATAGCTCCCAAAGACCACCTGGAAGCATTAGAACAGTCTCATCATAATGTATTGAGAGTATACGAAGTTTATAAAAACCAAGAAAACTTGAAAGTAACAGTTTTGAAAAGGAGAACTAGAAGAAAGCATTATATAATATACCAATCACATTCCATGCCATATCCTTTCTTCAGTAGAACTTCAGGGGCAATATAATCAGGTGTTCCTACTGTAGAATAGGCCTGCAGTGTTGCAAAGTAAGAAAGATTTCAATTGCTGTAAGTCTTGAGTCACCATTCGATCATGGGAAGTCAGAACAAAAAAGTCATCAGATTTATATACACAATGAATAATAACTAGTAATAACAATATAAAGTAAGCATAGTTTGTTAGTTAATAGGGGAAGGAATAAAAAGAACTGTTAACCTGAAAAATCATAAGGAAGAAAGCAGCAATGTCTACTTATGTGATTTGACTTACAAGCATTCGCCTATTTTTTTGCCAATGCTGCAATTGCTCCTGCTGAGTCCTTTTAGGAGCCACAGGATGTCCATTGCTCTGAAGGGCTCCACTTCTGTTGTTTCCGGTAGAGAAGTCCTTTTCCTGAAGATTACTGCAGTCTAGTGGTTTACATAATCCAAAGTCTGATAATTTCATGTGACCATTTCTATCTAGCAGCAAGTTATCCGGCTTGATATCTCTGGAAAGCATATAAAATCAGAATATCATATCTTTTTTAATGCACAAGAAAATAAGACCACTGTAAAATTAGTAATAATAAAATTTCCGCAATGTAAAATTATTATTTACAGCTTGAGCTTACCTGTGAATATAATTATATTTATGAATTGACTCTATAGCTAGGATGGTCTCCCCAACATAGAACCTGGCCTCGTATTCTGTCAGGATATCCTTCCGCATGAGCAATGTCATCATATCGCCGCCAGGAAGATACTCCATTATAAGATATAAATAGCCTTCGTCTTGAAAGGAACAATAGAGCTTTACAATGTAAATGCTGTCAACTTCTGCAAGTAGGTTCCTCTCAGCTTTTACATGTTCAACCTAAACAAGGATATAAAAATAACCAATGAGCATAACAAGACACAATTCACATCAACAATCCGAGGAAGCCCTGATGATTTCAGTACCTGGCCCCGGCGAAGCATCTCTGATTTCTTAAGCTTCTTCATAGCATATACATGACCAGTTGCCTTCTCTCGGCAGATTCTGACCTATACCCAAATTAAAATTGCAAAAGGAGTATTAAATAATAATAATAATAATAATAATAATAATAACAACAACAACCATAATAATAACAACAATAATAATATATTAATATTATTGCAAGGATGATATGTTGAGTGATGTTACATAAGACAAACCACTAATTCCTATTTACACTAAATAAGAAAAAATGGAAAACAAAATAAGAGATGGCCTAAGACACTAACATGTTTTATGATAGAATAATGATGTGACGAGAACAAGATATTTTTCAGATATTCTAACAGGTCAAAGCAACATATAGAAAAGAACAGAAACACAGTTTGACTTCAATGAAAATAAAGGTAGACTATACCTCTCCAAATGCACCCTTCCCTATCATAGTCAGAAGCTCAAAATCATCAGCCCCCATCTTATGCCTCTGAAGTCGCATGTATTCTCTCTCCTTTTTCTCAAAATACTTAAGCAAGTTGTTCTGCTCTTCCTCAGAGACTTCAGCATCGGCCAACTTTTTTTCTATCATATTACGTCTGCGAGAATTATGTGTTTAGCATTACTAAGAGCTTACAACAATTTCCATTTGTAGATTTTATTTGCACTTACTCTATAAAAGTACATCAGTGACATTATAAGATAACTCAATATCAAAGAATACTAGTTGCTGTCTCGTTGGTATGGGGCAACAGTGAGCAAAGGCGTCAATAAAAATTCTCATTTATATTTTCTTATAGATGACTACAAATTGTTAAAACAACTATTTTACATGCTACAAAAATCATCAGTAACGATTCACCATCATAATGATCCAAAACTTAAGTTGAAGTGAACATACCGTTCTTTTCTCTCCTGCAGGTCCTTCATCTGCTTCTTATAATGGTTTTCTATGTACTGCTTCGCAGCTTCGACCTTCTGTTTGGTCACATTTGAAGGAGCTTCTTCATTTGTTGGTGGTTTTGACGCTTCTTTTGCAATGCCTGCAGTCTCCTTTTTGGAAGACTGCGTTTTGTCCTTTGACTTGAACTTAGGAAACCAGCAACTATCCATTTTATAAAGATCTAAACCCCGTGTGTTGTATTCGCTATTTCACCAACTACTAAGTATTAGAAGTTTTGTCAGCCAAGAATCTCATTTTATCAGAAAAGAAATCAAGGAGCCATTTTGTACCACGAGAACTGGAGGCACGTTTACTCTTACTTCTGTCCAAACAGAAAAATGAATTGGTAATGAATCAGTAAATTTAAGCGTCAACGTGTTTGTTTAGCTGATCAAAAGCAAGACTCCAAGAGACTCTAAGAGTCTCTAAGAGTCAACGTGTTTGCTTAGTAAGAGACTCTAAGAGTCCTTAAATCGGAATTAAAAGGTGGATACTAAGAAATGAGAATACACAAAAAGAAATTTAAGGGCTCATTTCAGAATAAAGAATACAACACAATTGAGAAGAGGGTAATCATAAATAACCGAATTTCAACAAGAAAATTTGTCAGAGCAAGTAAGCAAATGCAGTACTAAGAATGTAATTAAACCTACAGATCAAGGGATATATACTGTCATTTAATCGCAAATCTTCAATTTGCCACATCATATTCTACAGTTTTTAAACAAAAGCACGCATGTAATTATGTGTTGTGTTGGTGAGTTGTGATTTGTAAAACAATTTTATATGGATAGTGCATATCCATTAGTCCCTTAAACCTAAACATAAGATGTTAAGAAAAAGCGGAACAATCTGCAAATAAAGTTTCATAAAATGCAACCCATTCTCTAAGATCCAACATTATACAGAAAAATCAGACTTCAAAAATCTTGATCAAATTTGCAATATTTATGAAAACTACTGAAAACATGTTAACCAATTTCAGTTCAGGTCAAAATCAAAACAATCTAATATCACAATTGAACCTAAGATTAACTGTCAGATTTCCCAATAGCCTAAAACAACACAAAAACCATAGAATTGAAAGGCTTCAGCAATCAGCACCCATCTTCGATCCCCAATATACTCATCAAGCACACTCAATTTCACACAGTACAAGTCAAATCCGTCAAATGGGTAAACAGAAACACAGTCAATTTCACAAAGTGATTCCATAATCATCAACCAAAAATCAAAGAATTGACTTTCACTTAATTTTTCACATTTTATAACCAATAAAACAGACCCAAAAAGCCAAAATTCGAAACCAAAAGCAAAACCAATCAAACAACACTTGCAGAAGCAAACCAAGTTGAAAATTGAATTGAAATAGAAAAAGGATCTTACAGAATCAAAATCTCAGATTGAGAGGAATCAGAAGGATATATGGTAGTGAAATGAGTGAGTAAGAGAGAGAGAGAGAGTTTGGAGAGAGAAAGTAAAGGGCCGAGATTATCGGTGTGAAGAAAGGAGGAAGAAGAGAGAGGACCACTATGCGATCATCGTCCTCATTTTTCTTTTTCTTTTCTTTTATTTTTTATTTTTTTTACAAAGTTGGAAAACAATTTATTTTCTATTTTTGATTAACAACGTTTTACACTACTTCATGTTCTGTCCTTTTTTATTTTTTCCTAATAAAACCCATCCTACTTTCTTTATTTGGAGTCTTCAAATTTAATTATCTTTTTCTTTCTTTGTTCTAATCAAACCAAATTAGATCAAGTCAAAAAAATAAAAAATAAAAAATATATAAGTGAGAGGAGAGATAAGTGAAAGAAAGAAAAGCAGAAGGAAAGAAATAAAGTAAAGAATGAGATTATTTTTTCGTTGTTTGATTTAAGAGAAAATAGAATAAAGGAAAAATGCATATTCTTTTCTATTGTTTGGTTGTGTAGAAAATAAATAGAAATAAAGAAAAAAAATTACAAAATGACACAAATGACCTTTTAAAAAAATAAAGGCAGCATTGAAAATAAATAAAAATTATTTTGTCTTTTTGCATCTTTTTCTATTTGATAAATTTGAATTTTTGTAGGTCTATATTCTTTTTTTCTTTTCTTTTTCACTAGAGTTGAGAATCGAACAATGGAAAAAAAAATTTACATGTTTTCTTTCATTTCCTTAAATTTTTCATTTCTTTCTCTTGTTCCAAACATAGCATTAGGGCAAATAGATAACACATTATTCCAGCTTAGAAATAACACATCATTCCAACTTAGGAATGCCGCATCGATTTGTGCGAGTTGCTAGTAAAGTGGTTTAGCATTCCACGCGGTAGGTTAGATTGAATTATTGACCTTAGATTTGATCATTTCATGGAGTTTTCTTTGTTTATTTCAATTACTTTTTTAGTCAAACAAAGTTGTCATACATTTTTTTGTTAGTTTTTGGTAAGTTATTTTTTAAAATGGCTCATAATACGAGAGAAAACTAATAGTGTGTTTGGTTCAAATGGAAAGAGGGAGAAGATTGTTAAACTTTTGTGTTTGATTCAAATTTTAAAAAAGAAAGAGAGCAAAATCTATCATTAAGTTATTTTTGTTCTCCTTCCATTATGGAGAATTTGAAGGGGAGGAGAAATAAAATAACTATAAACTATTTAAAATTTATCTCCTCTTATTTAACCAAATACAAAATCATTAAAATGTTTTCTCCTCATTTGAGTCAAACACGTCTATCGTTTCCTCCTCTTCCCTCCATTAAAATATGTCTCCTCCGTTACACCAAACAAACCATAAGTGTCATTGAGTAGTTTGAGTTATTGCAAAAAATAAAAATATGTAAGTAAAACTATTCATTTGATACTTCAACCATCTAACTCTCATCGGTCAAATTTGATTATTCGTGGACTGAATTTTCTGAATCCACAACCAACCGTGACAGTTAGGAATGACAAAAAAATTCGTATCTAGTATATATGCAGATAAAATCGAGTAATTTAACGAGTATCTGCAAAAAAATACATGGATATTTTAACTACATAGATACGGATGTAATGATATCTGTATCGGATAGGAAATTAATAAAATTAATATTGTAATAGTTTGTGTTTATATATTAACGTATTAATAATTTTTACAATGAAATATTAATAGTTTTTACAATGAAATTTTGTTATATATTTTATATATTTTATTTATGTGTTAATTATTTATGTATTTACATGTTACAATCTTCATTTTTTTTTTGACAAATTAGAGAAAAAGATTCTACGCAACAAAAAGAATATATATATATATATATATATATATATATATATATATATATATTATTTAAAATATTGATATCGTGGATATCCGTACCACATATATTCGTACTCATTCTCATCCCTAGTAACACAACACAACGTCACAACCCATGCAAAACGTATGCTATCACCCGTTTCACTGATAAAATCAATAATTGTTCACTTCGCAGAATTAAATATACTATCCGTTTCAAAATGACAGTTTTCTTTTTTCTTTTCTCTTAACAAATTAACCGTCATTTGATATTTTCAATTATACTAATTATTGTTTTTATTATATTCTATAACCCTTACTTTGTATTTATGAATAATTAACCAAATAAAGATAACTTTATAAAATTATGTTTCTTTATTAATTTATTGGTTTTTTTAATAGATGTGAGAAACCTTCAAGGAAAGTAATGATTTAGAAATGGAGGAAGTATTTAATAGAAAAAAAAAAAGATAGACTACATACCGGTCAATCCATAAAATAAATAAATGAGTAAATAATAATAAGAAAAAAGTGAACAATTAATAATTTATTGTGTATGATAAAAAAAAATATATGTTTTTCAATATTATGACCGCAAAGAATTATCCATGTTAATTCTCTACCATTTTGCTTATAAAGTTCTGGCTATTCAGAACTTGAGTAAGCCATACAGAACAAAATAGCACCAAAAAAATTTAGTACAAACGAAATTCAGAACAGAAAGTGCACAAATATGTAAATATTACATAAATTATAAGTTACAAGTCCTTGTCTATACTTTAATCATTTAGTCAATATCTTGATTATTGAACTAACTTACATAATACCCAAATGCAGGCAGCAAAATTTTGAATAGCCTATAAAACCGTGTTGCCGATGTCTTAATAATAACTTGTAACATTACCCCAAAAATGTGAATCAAAATAAGGAAATAGAATGAAAGGAAATCATTGTGTAATGCTACAATGGGAAGTGCTTTGATCCCCCTGCAGAAGCAGATAATAATAATATATATTAAAGAGAATGAAAATGCAATTTTTGTTTGTTTTATTCAGTGTCTCTGAAGCTTCCACTAGTAAGCCACAATTTCTTCTGGATGATAAAAACAACTTCATCCGAACTCGAATCTGCAGTTGCAATTGCTTCCCAGTGTAAAGCAGTTAGGTACTTCTTCACAAAATCAATCATTGGCTGTTTATCGTGGATGATTATAAAACCGGTTGGCCTGAGCATACGATCCATCTCAATTAATAGATCCTCCGGACTACAATCTTTCTTTGCTACGTCCGACAAGACGGTCCATGCATGGAGCAAATCGTAAGTCCGAGGGTATGTTGAGAATGCTTCACACCTGTTCGAGACCTCGTGTTAGGACTCAAACTACCAACAAAAATTGACAAAAGAAGAAATTGCATGGAAAGATATTAAAGAAGCAATAAATATAGAATTCAAGTGAACTGGCTTCAATACCAATCATGAGTGGCGCCTATGAGGCCTCGGTCATATATAAGTTTAAGTGTGTTTGGTCCGTCTTGCGGTACAACATTCATCACCCAAACATCCTTGTCTTTAAGAGCAGCTCCAAATGAACCCATGTTTGCTTTCATATCCATAATATTCCTCAATGTGTTTGATTTGATTTTAGGACTCAAGAGATTCCAGTATTTATCAACTCTCTCTTGCCATTGTTCCTGTACAGCATGACAAAATGTCAGCCAATTATTACGCAATATTTCTATGCTCGAAAGAAAAAAGAAAATTACTTAAAATCATTAACAGGAGGATCAATTGTAATTTACAATTACCATATCCTTTTCAAACATTTCATTTGAATAGCCAAAGTCAGCTAATCTAGGAGGAGGACTGGTCAATCTTGCAGGCCATGGAGCTAAGCCACTACCTTTAACTTTGTTGTCATCTGATAAAATCAATAGAATTTTCAGTAGATAAGTTTCATACCAACAGCTTTAGTTATTTAACGCACAAAGCCTAAATCTCTAAATAAATCTCTTTAATTATTAAACAAAATAAAGTGTTGTGAGCAATAGAATACAAAAGCTAACAAATAACAATGAGAAATAGAGTACTCACGATCACTGTATCGCGTTATGCAAGCTTCCATATTTACTCCCCAAACTGCATCAGGGTCATCGTCAGACTGGCATAGAGGAGGGCGAGTACCAGGTTCTCTTGCCATATAACAGTCATTTGTCAAAGGTTTTTGCCAGATGACAGTTTGATCCTGTTTTGCAGCTATTCTCCAACACATACGCCCCACGAGATCACTCATTTCTTTCCATATCCTTAGATCCTCTTCATCCTGAGCATACGCTTCTGGAGATGAGTATGCAAAATAACCTCCGGGCCTGAGCAACCGATCTAGTTCAAGAAGTAGGATTCCGTCTCTCTGAAGCCAATCAATTCGACAACGAGAACAGTGAGCAAGTTCAAAAGATCTGCTTGGGTAAGGGAGTCTCTTAGTTCCCAAGACGCCAAGATACGCAGGAATTCCTCTTTCTAGGGCAAATTGAATTTGATTTTGATGCACATCATTCGGTGCCAAGGACATTGCAATGATATTGGATGAGAGAAGGTATCCTCCAAAACTTGCAACACCACAGCCAACATCAAGCACTGTCCGCAATCTTCCTCCATTGTTTAGATTGTTGTTCGAAAAGTTAAGCATCTGGCAATGCAAAGTCGAAACTAGATTGTTAAGAAAATGATTTATGCATGGAATGCAAGAAACCCAGATAAACAGAATATATCAAACAACTAGCATTGTCAAACATGATATTGACATTGAAAAGCATACCAACTCATTCAAAGAAAATGAGCATATCTAATACTCAAGGACCAATACTTCGAAAAGCTAGAGGTATTGATAATTGAATGGAGACAAATAATCCTTCATACAAGCAACCAAATGCATAGGCTCACTTTTACTAAGTGATAAATTTTCATTTCTAATTATTAATAATCTGGTAGCTACATTCGACCACCTAATAATTTGATACAAGGTAAAGGACCAATTTTTCTAGAAGCTTAAGCTACTAAGGTGGTGTATACATTTGTATATGAAAGTGTTTTACTACGACACATATGTTCGAGTATAAATTGTCCAAAAAATGAGATAGTGATAAAACTGAAGAAGGAAGGAAAAAGAATAGGAGAAAAATAACAAAGTGGAGACAAAATATAAGGTGTGGTTATCTAAAATAAATTTTATATATATATATATCACTTTAAATTAATCAAATACACTTCAAGCCTCATATGATCTGTTAGTTCACTAAAACTAAACAATAAATATGGATTATTTTAGAATATGTAAGGACACTTTCATAAACACAGCAAAATTCCATAGAACTACCATCTGAAAACAAAATATATATGATTTCAGCTTTCTCATAGGCAAAACCAGTAAAGCCAGATGCAGACTTACATTTGCCATTGATGCAATGTACTTATCAGCTCCATAGTGAAAATGAGTCCCGCCTCCAGGAAATACTATCTTTTCACCTTTTACAACCATCCAGTTCTGGTCAGATTTCTCCTTTGCAAGGTGAGTATGCGGGATATTTGCTTTCCACACCTCGTCTCTGCTTTGCGGCCACTTAACAGGAACCTGCAACATTATACGCATGACAAATGGTTGATGAAAATAATACATATGTATCAGAGAATGCGTTGAAGATCACATTTGTTGAAGTTATGAGTTTTAAATAAAAGGAGGAGAGAAATAATAAGAAGTTTGAATATGATTAATAATAACTTGATTCAAAAGACTAAGCATTGACCCCTATTTATAAAGATACAAAACTCCTAATCCTGAATAAATAGGAAAGTTGGGAAACAAATCATAATAATATTTAAGAAATATGTAAACTAATCCTAGGAGATAATCCACGATACCATAAGATTGATTATGTCAGAAAAAAAAACATAAGATTGAAAATTGATCCTAGGGGATAAGCTTAGATATTCTGACATAATATCAAGATATTATTTTATATTCTAACAACATCAACTCTTAATAAAGCTTCACCTTGTATCCTGATGGAGGAGGAATCAAACAATTATA
Source organism: Cicer yamashitae (assembly GCA_037974755.1). Taxonomy (NCBI): domain Eukaryota; kingdom Viridiplantae; phylum Streptophyta; class Magnoliopsida; order Fabales; family Fabaceae; genus Cicer; species Cicer yamashitae. The sequence continues at coordinate 3,222,208 of JBBPBQ010020324.1, forward strand.
GCGCCTTTCTGCAGGAGGACAATGTCTTTCATAGTGTTCCATCAAAGATAAGTCCAATTTCATCCGCAGTTGATAGATAAGGTGTCTATCTAAGCAAGGAATCAACTCTGAATGACGGTCGTCACAAACCTTCAAAAGCAGAAAATTGTAAATACCACAAGATTGATGATGAGCCAAAAGTATTGCTGCATTTGGATAATGTGCATGAACTTGATTGTGGCCACTTATTTATATAAAAAACAAATTATTTTACTTTCGTTGAGCAAACAAGACTCTTTTTGACTGATTTGGATACTAGATGTGGACATGGAGTCAGTTTTCTCAAACTAGTAATTTTCCATTTACATTTCATTTTAAACATCTTACATAACTTGCATGTATTATTGATTTATCAGAAATTACTAAACTCTGGTACACATGAGCTTGGCAACTTGAATTTGAACAAAACCCACACAAGAAACTGTTATTTTTATTAATGCAAAGATTGATAAAACCAAACATCAAAAGCAAAAAATTTAAATACTAGAGCAATGATAAGGATGTTATGTGAACAACTTACAGGGAAACTCTTTGGAACAATATTGTCCTCCCCGTCTCCCAGACTGAGACTTGATGAAGATTCATCTTGCTTTCCATCATTGTCATCATCCACACCCAAATATGATGACCCAAGTCTTTTCAATGATTTGCCATACTCTAGAGCAGATGAAGCATTATTTTGAGAGCCAAAGATGGATCCACCATACACATAGAGTAAACCAATAAAAACTGTCACGGCACAGATGGAAGCAACTATGCGCTTCTTTTGCGATCCATCAGATCTTCCCCTCGACATTTATTAGTTGAAACTTGAAAGCAATAGAAATCCAAATTCCAGCTTTCAAGTTTCAAGTGTTCAGTTATGAACTAAAAGGATCTTGCTTCACCAGACATTCAGAGTCAAATCCACAGTCCAAAACCCTATTCACAACCCCAATAATTCAAATCAGAATTATATTTCAAAATACAGCTCCCTCTCAACAGACTGATTTAATGATTAACCTGCAAATTAGGATGGGAACAACAATCATCAAATTCAGAACTTCCAAACAAGGAATAAATCGTCAAGGAATTAAATTAACAAGCAAACCAGGATTTATAAATTGATAACATTCTGTCCAATGCAAATTGGTGATCTGGCATATACAATCATAAAGTGTATAACAAAATCTATTGCAATTTAGTCCAGCAGTAAGTTGAAACACAATCCACGAGATTCCTCATACATTTCTTGTTTTTAATCAAATTCTTTGGACTTGACATCACATAGGAGGAAAAATAACACAAAATTATAAAAGTGAATGATGACAATTATGTTAAAACAATGATCCAAATTACCCCACAAAAAGAAACATGATTTAAATTGACAAGTAAAAATATCCTTAGCAAAAATATAATTCTGGAAACCTCAATGGGGAATTAAAATCCAACAATATGAACCATTTAACAATAAATATAAATGATAACCATACAATTAAACAGAACTCTTAGATCTGGCCCAAGGGAAAATAGCACTAGCATTGAAAAGGCTAACTCTCATTAATAACAACTACTAATCATTAAAAAAAATAGAGTCTAAGGTACTAAGCATTCAATTCAATACATCAGTAGCAACAAATATCACAACGGCCACTTAAACAAACTAGTATATAGTAAAATGTTCCAGATCCATCACTATCCCCAAAAAAAAAAGCTTACTGAGTTGAAATCAGAATCCAATTGGGTATAAGAAAGGGAAATACTTTGTCTAAAAGAAGATGAGATCTGAGTTAGTGTATGGATTTTGATATGTGTGAGTGTGTGAGACAGTAGAACGATGTGAATTTTAAGGTGGTGTTTGTCGCTCCCAACTTAAAAGTGTGTTGCAAAGTGTGGATAACAGCAAATCGAAGGTAGCAACTTTTATGGTGAAAATATAGTAGAGTAATTAATTAATTTAATGTGGAAAAAAGTGACGTAAGTAATGTGAGTGTTACCACCGCGATTCCATTTGAAGAAAGTGGGTTTGGACTTACTTAATTGACAATGAATGGGAATTGGAATTCAATTCAACCGCGTTTTCCAGCTCTTCTCTTCTTCTCTCTCAGTCGGTGCTTTTATTTTATGCCACAAAAATTGAAAATCAGGTCACGTCGTTCAACAGGAACTTTTTTTTTTTTTAATTGAGAATCTTATCTGTTTGATTAATTTATTTAATTTAAAGGTTTTTTTAAAAATAATAAAATATAGTAAATGGAAAGAAAAGTTTATCTACTTGAGTGAGTAGATGAGAATTGAGATGTTTAACTGTTTTATGGAATGGGAAATTGCAAGTGAAAACGGAGATGTTGTTCGATTCGATCTAACTTTAGCCATTCAGTGGAATTCCAACGATTAAGATTTGACATTCATTGAACAAAGTTATTGCCCATAGTGATAGTGCATATTGCCAACACTGCAATTAATATCATCATTTTACAGAAACTATATCATCATGTTACAACAACAACAACTTGTCAGGGGTCTAAAAAATATTTGGTTTAATATGATTTTTGTAAGGAGAAAAAAATGTTCATCAATTAAAAACAATTGATTTTCATTAGGTTCAATTTTAAAGATATAGTCTTACTAAATTCAAATCAAACAATTCTAATTAATTCAATTAAAGTGTGTTGATAATTTTTTATTTTTTTAAAAGAATATTTTTAAAAATTAAAAATTACTTTTGTTTTTTAATTTTAAAGGATGTGTATCGTTAATGTAAATTTATTTTATATTGACAATAATGCGTCACATAAAATAAATATTTAATAACTTAAAAACCGTTTAATATAATGTGACATATTTAATTATTATGATTGGACTACTAATTTTACCTTCTTAATACACTACATTTAAACTCTTAAAATAATTACATAAGTCACAAAAGGTTAATAATATATATCCATCAATTAACAAAATATATGAAAGTTACTATATTTTTAAGACAGTACTGCTAATATAGAGTGAAATAAAATAATGATAATAAAATATGTTAATATATAGTGAAATAAAATAATGATAATAAAATATGAAAGTTTGGCTTGGGTATCAGATGATTGGTTTTCAATGACGTGAAATTGATACTTAAAATGAATAGATGTTCAATCTGGTTGCTTTTCTTCGATTTAGAACCAAATATAAAAAAATAAATAAACCAATTTAATTAATTTATATTAGATATTCGAAATTATCAGATAATTGAGATGATTCTTTCACTTCTAAGTATTGTTCATTGACATTTTATCAACAAATAACATTTTAATATTGAAATCAAGATTAACAGTAATAAAGGGTACGTGTAAACTAATTTTAAACCTACGTCTAATAAAAATTGAGTAAATATAATTTTTTTTTATAAAAAATAACCACTCTTTTTTTTTTTTTTTTTTT
>JBBPBQ010020324.1:3234089-3290792 GCA_037974755.1 Cicer yamashitae
ATATATATATGTGAATCAATAATTAGACACCTTTTATAATGCATGACTTTAATATAAAATGGATGAATAGTCAACTGATTAGATCTAATAGTTAAAAAATTAAAAGTCGTAATTTTAAATTCAGACGAAAAAAAATACTAATATAATAATTGATTATTAATTTTGTCCGTTATAAAAAAATGACTTCAATAGTTCTAATGATTTTTTTTTTGAAAAAGCAAATAACTTTTAAAATATACTATAGATATACAAGTGTTCAACACAAAATTTGTGCCATAGTTTCCGTAAAAAAAAATTGTGCCCATGATGCATGTTTTGATCGATAAATATTAATTTGGTAAAATTACGTTGTATCATAATTTAATTAAAAGAAGTACATTTTGAAGTTCAATAAAAGTACGACGTGATTTTAATTTTCATTCAAATTTATTGTAATTTCAAATACGCAAATAGACATACGTATAAATTCAATTTTCGCAACAAAATAAAAAATTATTGAATACAATAAAGTTGAAATTCTAGTTCACATACGTTATAACTAATTAAAGACTGAAATCATGAACCAACAAATCTCATTAGCTTACGCCATATATATATTAAGACATAAATATAATATAAGCTATAAGCATCAAAGTGACCAAACTGCACCTTACCTCATCGAAGGTACATGCATGATATTGGAGTCCATTATTTTGTCATGATGTAACATCTTAATTAAGGTAGACACATTTTATTACAAGTTGAACAGTGTCATAGAACAGAGACATTTGATTTGTCAGAATTTTTAATGCTTAAAAAACAACTCAACTACTACTGCCTCCTGCTTCTACCAATATACTGCTCATCTGTTTAGGTTAATCCAATTCCAATTAGGGTATCCATCCCCAACATTGCATTCATTCAGTCTCAAATCACAACATCTGCATGATTAGCATATATACAGGTAAAAGATGAAAAAGAAAAAAAATATATAATTTAACCTTATGGAGTGCTATAACATTGTATATCGATCTGTCGTGAATTTCGCAAAATAACAATGTAAATTTTATTAAAAATAAGACACTATGATTTGGTCAAACTCACATTTAATTCCAACATATTTTATATTTTATTATGCTACACATTAAGGTAAATGAATAATACAATCTGTCTGACTGAAAAGGTGTATTTAGTGTTTCACATGTATCAACATGTATCAATGCATGTTGAACATTGTTACAAAATTGACACACATTATTATATTAATTATTTTTATTTTTTTAAATTATTATAAATATTTACATATACAGTGTCAATTGTATTTGGTGTTCGTATCTTTGCTCGCGTTTCATAGAATATTAGATAATGTAGTTAGTTGATAATATTTTCTTTTTAGTTTCTTTTACAAACAAAATTATTTAATGAAATTATAAGGGATATTCCAACTCTCACATTAAAAAAAAGGTTTGAACCCAACATCATAGCGGAAGAAATCTATCCATCCATCTTCTATAAAGTATAGTAGAATTTCCATCAAATCATGTGCTCGAAATCTCCCTACCCCATCATTCATTGGTTAATTATAAATTAATTTTTTCTTTGATATTAATAGTTGAGTTTGTTAAACGATATTGAAAATTTGGAGATATTCATCATATATATTTTCTCATTTGTAATCATCTATAATGAATGAAATTATTCAGTTCTTTATTAATCATTTAATAGTATACAAGAGATTACATGATAATAATAATAATAATAATAATAATAATAATAATAATAATAATAATATAGGTTATAAATAAATTTTTAAGTCTTTATAAAATTTGATTAACTTGTTTTCAATCTATATAAAAAAATTTGTCCACTTTTAGTCTCTTAATTTTTTTTCTTTTTATTTTAATCCATAATTTTAAATGAATTTGATTGTATTCTATAAATTTTTTATAATAATATTTATAAGATGTTTAACAAGTCGATTGTAATATAGTTGAATTAAATGAATGAATGAATGAAATAAAAAATTGCTTACTATGATGATTAAGTAGCATTTGAAGGTTGTGATGGTGGAGGTCTTTTACGCTTCTTTTTCTCATAACTAATACCTCTAGCTTTAGATTGTGAATCTCTAACATCACGAAGAAACAATCTAACAGCACGAGCACCAAAAGGGTTATCTTCAGCTTTTCCACCATTCTCTTCAAAAGCAGCTCTTAGTCTCCCAATCAAAGCATCAAGACTTCCCCAAGCCTGTCTTAATGGACATGGACATGGTGCTGGTGGATTTGGATGTCCAAAATATGGACATATCTGTGAATGAACCTTTGTTTTCCCAAACTGGTCTAAGTACCTTAAAAATTCAAGTACATGTGCTCCACTGCATCTTGACAGTGATAATGGTGGTCTGTGGTTTCTTAGGTATTGTCCGAACGTGTTCCAGTCTCTTCTTTTTTGATTCTCGTAACGACTTAGTGTTGATGGTTGTGATGATGTTGCTGCTGTTGCTGTTGAAGAAGAAGAAGAAGATGATGTGAAATTTGCCATCTTTTTTTCTTCTTCAGTTGTTCTTGTGAAGTTGATGATGTTTTTTGCTTCTTTGTTTGGTATTGAAGAGTTAAATTCTTCCAGTGAATTCATTTTCATCAGAAACAAAATTAGATCTAAAGATGCAAAGAAGCTAAGAAAAGTGGCTTTTTATTTTTATTTTTTTTATGATCAGGTTTTAGGTGAGATTTTCATTTGAAGAGAGAGAGAGAAGGATAAATAACATAACAGGAATTGGAGGGTAAAAGAACAGTTGAGAGAGAGTGAAGACTATTTTCCTACAAGGCAACACCTTTGATTTCTTTTGGTTTTTTGATAACTCCTAGAATACTTGAAAGTGTATATACAAGTAGTAGTGATGATGCATGATGAATGTTATGTTATATTAGGTTTTTAAAAAAAATAAAAAATATAAAAAAAATCCTATTTTTAGGAATTAGCAGTGTTTTCTTTTTATATAGAAAAAATGTGTTGCTTTGACCTATGAAAGAGGAGAGGAGAGGGGGCTAAAACTTAATTGAGAAAGGAGCAGTGGTTTAGACTTTAGGGTTTTTTGTGGAAATGGAAATAGGTTGAAAAATGTAGTGACAGTGAGAGAGATGATTGATGCAGACAGATAAAGTTAATGGGGTAAATAAGATGTTTTTTTTTGTTGATTGACAACACCTTTTGTGAAATGACTTATTTGCCCTTTCTTGTCTCAGAGGAATATAACCCATTTATAGTTGCTTACACAGTAGGGTTTGTCAACTTTTTAAAACAAGTGTTAATCCCTAGATATGATTTGTTTTTGCAGATTATAATCATTAAAATTATCAAAATCATTCACTGCAAATGGATCATTCATCAGTTTAACCATCTACTATAAATGTAACTTTTTTTTTTTTTGATTGTAAGAGCTAACAAGTCAATCCCATTTCATTCCTAACAAACAAAATTGGCGATTCAGTATAGAAAGGGTACTATAAAAAAAAATGACATTGATAATTCAGAATAATATTTATCAATATAAAGGACTATTCTACAATTTCAATGACTAGTATAGATTTTTAGTCTAAATCTGCAAATAAATATTAATAGTTTGAAAAACGAAAAAGAAGAAATTAGCTCAGAACTATCTTAATTGATAACAATACCTAGTTTCGATATTTGTTATCTATAATTGAGTTTGCTGACAATGATTTGGATCTCTCAAAAATTACAGTCTGTAAAATATATATTGAATAGTGTAAAGTAAAATTTTATGTGACCCACATAGATTCTACTATGTTAAAAATGAAATTCACTATTTTAAAAAAATGAGTTCAATAATTCATATAGGTTGTACATGAGTTTTATGGACCTGGATGAATTTCAATAAAAGAGTGTTAATCAATAAATAAATAAAAGTAAATTTTTAGATACTTATGTATGGTTGAGTACTAAAACCTTTTAAGGTAAAATTAATCAAATATAAAATAATAATGTGATTTTATATAATTGGTCGTTGAATATTAATATAAAAAAACTCTAAAATATAGTGTTTAAAACAATATGTTAAAAAGAGCACATATGTTGGTGTTGTTAATTAGTAGTATTTCTCTTTTGAGACTCCTCCGAGGGGGGCCATCTTCATGCAATTCCTGCATACTTAGGATTCCTCTACTCATTGGAACAAATTAAAGGTAAGCATAAGTAACTACTGATTTATAAACGGCTATGTTAATAAGTATATCAGGATACCTGTTAAGAAAATAAAAAAATAAAAAAAATATTTTTGAGTAAAAAATTATATTGCATTCTTCTATATTTAAACTTTTATCAAATGTTCAAAATATATTTGTTAGCACTTTTATATTATAAAATCAATTTACTCCTTCTAAAGTAGAGAGGGGATCACACTTCATGTTAATAAGTTTTGCCAAATAAGACTTTGGTAAATTAAATAAGTTTTTAGTTTATATAAAATTCTGAAATTTCATTTTTAGTTTTTATAAAAAAATTACATTTTTAATTGTCGTAAAATTATTATGAATGTATTTTTAATCTATGTTAGAACATCAATTATAAATGTATTTTTAATCTCTAACTTCTGTTAGAACGTAAACATATATTTTTGAATGATTTTTTCGTATACATGTTTATAACACTTTAAAAAGTTATTTCTTCATAAAAAATGAACTCAAAATTTAATTTCTAAGTCCTTAAAATTAAAACATATGACATTTAAAAAATTCATATTTAATTAATTTCAAGTCAAAAAATTCTAAATTTGTGAGATGGACTTTTAATAATGTTTTAAATATGCTTGTAAAATATCATTAAAAAAATTTAAAAGTTAAAGGAAATTTCCTTCTACAATGAACTAAAACATATTGTAGAATAATATGTAGAAACTAAAAAATGTGATTTTTTTTACAAACACTAAAAGTAAAATTTCAAAATTTTATAGGAGTTAAAAATTTATTTAATCATTTTATTTAGTAACCTGTTTGTTATTTTCACTTTTATTTGATAAATATTATTAATTATTAGCACCAATTATTTGGCCAAAGGCAATATGTTGTTAAGAAATGTTTGGCGTAAATTCTATATTTTGAGAGAAAAATAAATAAATAAAATAATATGATAAATGTGATATTTTGATAATCGGATAAAAATAAAAAAGTAGAAAAAAATAAAATATTTAATTAATATATGAAAATTAATATAATATAAATATAAGAGTTATATCGTAATTGTCGATCTGTAGGAGATGTCACTTCGAATTATAGCATGCAAGATTTGTGGACAGACAAACTAAAATTAGCATAGTAATTTGGTTTTTTAAGGGTCAACTTTTTTAATTTAAACGTCATACTCATATTTATGACCAATCTAATCCTTTAAATATTTACTTCTATAATTTTTTAAGTGATTTTTTTAGCACTGTTTAGTCTAAAAAAAAAAAATATTTGAGTATTAAACGTTTTATAAATTTGTTAGATTTTGGTTACAATTTTTTTTTTATGTGTTTTAATTTCATTTATCCATGTGTGTTTTTATTGAGTTAAAATGTTCTCCATTTTCTCTCTATTTATTCGTAAAAAATGGCATTTTTTGTGTCTAACTATTTTTTATACACTTCAAAACTATAATAATGGAAAAAATGTAGAAATTGAAAATGGAGAAGATACTAACCGGTTTTTATTGCAGGTGTTAAAGGGCCAATATATAGCTCAATTTGACGAGAGTTTGTGATCAAAATAAAAATGTTCAGCACCACACATAAGCATTAAAAGATATATATTGAGATACACCAATTCAAAAGAGATTGATTTTAGTGGTCTTATTCGAAACCGAACATTTCTTAAAGGTATTGGAAATCTAGCATAAATATCTTCAAATTTCACAAGGTGAAAGGCTTGTTGCATCACACTAGTTGAATTCTACCACTAAAGCATGAGCTGCTCAAATCTAGGCCACAGGTAGAGGTTCTATCCTGAATGCAAATCAGCAGGCACTTTGCTAGGTTTGAGTGTTGGAAACCCTATCTAGTGATTGTCCCATATATATTTGAGAGTCTTTAGATTTTTTTTTAAATATTTTGCAAACACATACGTTGCCTTAAGAGCTATTTCTCCTGAAGTTTGGAAGTTCTATGCGAATACAAAGATGAATATGAATATTTTAATAGATACTCACAGTTAAAATAAACTGATATAATTATGTTTATCAATAAAGGGGAAAATACTATGTTATATCTAATTGTGGGGAAGAGAGAAATTTTTAAAGAGTGGAGAAGGGGAGTATAGATAAAAAAAAAATGTTGTATCACCATGCTAAGAGATGCTTTATGTTCTCCATTCTCTTGACCCCAAAGCTATATATTGACTTGAGCATTGATGTGCTTTTGGAAGTACCAACTCATTGCACTAACCAAATCAAGCCGAAGTAGACGCTTCTTAGATCAAACAAGGAAGGCTTACAACCGCCGCTCTTGTGATAGAGCAGATAGCCTAAAAGTAAATCACCAAAATCATTTGAGCATTTGATTCATGCTGGATGAAATGCTAGGTAGCATAAGGCCTCCAAACATGGTTCTCCGGGGAGCATGCGCGGAGCATGGCTACCAAGTCTGAGTACATGAATAATGGACGTTTAATGACTGAATTTCTATGCAAAAATCATTTATATTGTTAGAAATACACATTAATTCAATGCAGCTCATGAGTAAATATACTAGTAATGTTAAATAGTTGTCATAAAATTCAGGCAGCAGAAGAGCTACATGAAACTATTTGCAATTTAATACAAGATAGCAAAGCAAAATATTTTACATAAATTTCATGTGTTTTAATACAGATCCCAGGACCACTTATTTTCACTCTTAGCCTATTCAATAATAAAACAAAATTGGGTAAAATCTTAGTGTAATCAAGACCTGTTACTTACAGTAGTTTCACAATTCACTTCCACAAGTGATAATGTGAACCAACGAGTACATAGAAAGAAGCATATGAAATTAAATATTCACAAAAGTCCCATGTGGGATGCGGATACTTCTAGTATAGACATTTTTCTGTTTGTCATTTCTTTGCTTTAAACAGATTTTAACTGAAATATGCATTTTTCACCTTTCATGATAAAGGCGCAACGCAAGTTTCTCGATACTATTTCAACTCTCAAACATGATATAGCTTTATGATCTGGTCTATCTTAGCTCGACAAACCGGGCAACCCCATTTCTTTGTTTTAACCTCGTTCAAGCAAGACATACATCCGGCAACATGGCCACACGGTATGCACGCCCCTTCTGCTGGAGCATCTAAACATATCACACATGTTGAACCACTTCCACCAGCAGTTTTTCCTTCTTCATTAGGTAGTTTCTCAACTACTGGAGATGATACATCAACAGGGCTCAAATCAATTGACGGATAATGAATGGGGCCATCTAATGGAACCTGGTCAGCAACTGGAGGAGCTGATGGATTGAAATCCAGACCACTGGCAATATGGCCAGCAGAGACATTGTCATTGTCCGGGACATGTTGAGTATTGCCACCTGGAACAGCTTCATGTACAGATTCACTATCATTTGTATTTGGTGTACCAAGAAAACCTTGCACTGCATTCACTCCACTGATGGAAGAGCTTGATTCAGAGTTTTGCTGGGTAACAGGAAAGCTTAGCCTCTCCTGCATGGCATGCTGAATAGATGCATGGATAGCCATAGCCAACTCTGGGTCTTCGGCAGCAGGTGGTGCCGTTGGTGGAACTGTAGCCACATTATTATGCAAAAATGTTGGATTTACCTGGAAAATCGAAAGATTAGAGCATCATACAGTGAGCAAGCAGGTTAGGCATCAAACGTTTATTATCTGGAAACCTTATTAAGAATCTTCTGTGTTGTAAATGACTAAAGTGAAAAGAAAAGAAAATATCACACTCCTTCTGTCTCATTATAAGTGTCTCATTTGAGTTGTGCGCAATTCTTAAGAAAATGATTAGTTATGCTGATTTCAATGGTATAATGAATTTAATTTACTAAAATATATTTATTAATAGTTAGATGAGTTGAGATACAATAAATAAGGGTATATTAATGGTGAAAAGTAATTAATGCTTCAATGATAATATAAAAAAAAATAATACAAGACATGTTAATATTGCAAATGAGATGGAGAGAGTAACTTTTTCGGTGATCGTTTTGAAAATAAACAATTAGAAATTGGATGCACAAAAATGTACTTTAAGAAGATAAAGGAAATAAAGAAAATAGAAAGGCCGTAATATATGCTTTGAAGATTTGTAAATAGGTATTGAAATCAAGGTCAAATGCCAGAGGAAAGAATAACTAAACTAACATTCTGATGGGAAGGATATTAGAATGTTTGCACCATTTATTGGTATTCTAGAAAACATGAGATTGAGAAATCTTCCATGATTAATTGCATTAAAACTGCACTGATTTAGTAGATGTCATGAAGCAAATCAAATACTGGTTTTTTACGAAAATATCCCTCCATTTTGAGTATATATTTGTTGAGCACCAAATGCTGCAAACATAATGCTAGAGCAAATCACAGGATTTTAATTTGACCACTCAAGAATTTTTCAAGATAAAGAAAAAATATCCAATTTCCTGATAGAGTTAAATAATTAAAAACGAAGAATAATTTTTTTGAGAAAACGCAAATTACTCTCCTACTTTCATAACAAAACCACAGTGAAAAACTAGGCTAATTGCTAATTTACAAATTGTCCTTGAACCAAAAATTCAGCAGCATATGATTGAGAACTTTGTATCATTTCATACAATCAACTTTTGAAACTTCTAGGCTGTTTTTGAGCAAAATCTTTTTTCCAATTTCTTACTTGTTTGTTGATCTTTGAGCTACTTTCTATCTAGGTAAAACCCCTTTACAAGTCCAAAGTTCCCCTTAAAGTCAGGTCCTTTAATTGGACTGTGTTGCATAATTTCCTTTGTAATCATGTCTAATGAGTTGAAAGACCATTTAAATCCAAGTTGTTCTTATTTGTTTGCCCTAAAGTTTTTCATGGATCCCTGTATCAATTTTTCATGATTAGTTTTAAATTTTTTGGACTTTGGTAGAAGTAAATAGTGTAAGTTTTTGTGGCAATGTGCAATCCATGCAACATTTTGGTGCATATGGTCGAGTGTAACTTAAACATTTAAGGAGTTTTCTTTGAGACAACGGCTGATATGGGATAAGATTAGATGCTTGGTTTCTATTTGGTCTAAAGAACTTGGAGTGTGTTTGTTTCATGGTTTCAAAATTTATTCTCAGGATACCATTCCTAGGATTATAATGATGGGAATCTTTTTCCAAGGAAAATTTAAGAAACATGTTTGGATAATAATTTAGATTCCTGGGAATAATTGTTTTGAAATTCCTAATTAATAAAATGTTATGTTAAAAAAAAGAGAGAAAAAATGCTCATGCACTTGAGGTAGAAGTTATTTTATTGGGTTAGTGGGATGAGATAGTATTTTACACACAAAAACTTGTTCCCGTCTACATGGGAATAAGTTTCCTACCATCCTAGCTTGGGAATAAAAATCCTGCCTTCATGGGAAAAAAAAACTTCAGGGTATAATTTGTTCCTAGGAATTTTTTTCTTATTCCTTTATAACAAACATGGGTACATTTATTTCCAGCCTCCTATTCCCATGAATATGTTTTGCAATTCTCAAACAAACGCACCCTTGGACATTTTAAAGGATTTTCCCTAACAGATATATTGAGTGATTTGTCAGCTTTGAGCCTAACTTAACTCTTACAAAACCGACTTGAAAGGTAAGGGCTGTCTCCCATTTATAAACACATTTTCAGACCATATCTCATCCAATGTGGGACTCTTAATACACCCCTCTCATGCCATGAACTTGACATATGGAGCGTGGTCTGAGTGGCTTGATAGAAGTGACTTGAGAGTAGGTGGTCCAACGGACCTTAGATAAACTCTGATATCATCTTAAAATTTGTTGTTGACCTAACTCAACCTTTACAAAACCGGCTTGTAAGGGGAGAGATGACTTCTGTTTATAAACATATTTAGGTCATATCTCATCCAATTTGGGACTCTTAATAGAACCATTGATATTTTGGTTTTTGCTCTATGGGGAAGAGGATTTCTTAGATTCCAATCCAAATAGAAACTCTCAAACAAAATCCAGAAGAGAGATTTTAAAGTTACACTTTATGTAAATCAAAATTTACAGACAGAACAATATCAGTATAAAATATGGCATGTGACAAACCTGTGGAATTCCTTTGCAAGCATTAGAAAACCATGTAAGTTGTTGCCTATCATTCTCACTTGCAGGCCCAAATCTAAGGCGTGTTTCTGAAAAGGGGCAGACAAAATTCAACAGATTCAAAGTCAGTTCAAGAAGGAAGTATTTCCTGTATGGAAAACCATGGTTGTCAAACTCTAGAGTTAAGTCTTTAACGAGTTTATGATCCCAGGACCAAAACAGACTTAATCACATATAAACTCATTTTTCTAGCAAACTTGCACTATTTCAAGTAAACTAACAAATGCCAATGTACTACAGATTATACCAGCGAGTTTTAATTTTTAAAGTCTGGATTTGCACATGATTTGGGTCTCAAAACACGCAGCTTATTGATTTTACTGTGTACTGGTTGAGTTGCCTTCATTCTGCTATATGTATTCTGGGTTTTACCTTTTTATCCTGTGTTTTTGTTCAGTTTTGTTTAACTACGAAATACTAATAAGTGATAGGCTAGTATGGTTTGACAATAGGGTCTAGTTTTGACATTTGTTTTTCACTTTATTACTTTTGTTTGTTTTCTTATGTTGAGGTTGGTTATACTAGTAATCAGAAAAAAGAATTATGGAGGAAGAAGAAGGGTTTCTGTAAGAAGTAAGAAAGAAACCGTATTTCTTATTTTCACTGTTTCACAGGATAGGTGTGATGTGTAATCAATTAAGTGTGGTGGTGTATCTAACACCAATCTATGGTTATACTAGTAATAAATCTAAAACAAGAAAGATATAATTTGAGGTTTTAGATACACGTACCCCAGTATTTTATTCAAATTCCCTTATTTTTCTCTACTCTTATCTCCATAAATTTTTCTCTTAAATAAACACATATATATCTACCACTTTCTAGTGATATAAGACATAAATACCAAAAAGTGATTGTGACAAGGCATGGACGGCCAAAAAGGAAAAATTAAGAGAGACATGAAAAGAAAAATAACTAAGGATAGGAGATTACTAGTAGTCTTATCACTAATTGTCACTGATGGATCAGACTGGCGAAGCTTTGGTTCTTCTAAATTGGCCTTCCACAAAGCAACAATTGTGCGTGGTCGTGCATCCTGCTCATTTAATTATATGCTTTGAGATGACATGTAAATAGAGATTAAGATAGGGGAATCATGTCTAGAAAAATAAAAGGCCCCAACTCAATTCTTAATTTCATAGGTTAGTTTTAAGGTATACAAAAAACTAGTAATTACAAGCATTTCAATGTCCCTGTAATAGTTTAACAGTTTTCCAGATTGTAGAAAATTAAAATAAGGTGGTAGTTCAAACTTCTTCCTGCAAATGGAACATAAACTTACTATTGTGTGTAAAATATGTGAAAAGGTGAATAACTAATTATGGAATACCTGCAAAGTAGAATATACGGCAAGCTCCAACTTGTAAGGACTGGTGAGAATACGGGTGCCTACCGGTAAAACTACCACCCAACTGTTAAGAAGATTCACCAATGAACATAATCACATATTTTTTAGTAAAAGATCTTAATATTTTTTGCCTAGTTGTCAGTATGCAAGCCCAATCATCTGGCAATAAAACTAGAACAATTATCCATAAAACAAAAAATGCAGAAATGAACTGAGATGCTTCAACAACATGTCATATGATACGCACACTTTTCTCGAAACCAACTGAGGAGCCACTACTTCTAAAAACCCAGGTCCGTGAAACTCCCGCAACCAACCGGAGAACAAGCATATATGACTCTGCAAAAAAGTACTCATCATTTGAATAACTTACGTACTTAGCTATCAAGATAAACAGAAGAAAGATAAAACAGTCAGCCCATTCAACTTCATACATCAACACAGTGATATTACATTAAAAAAAGTTGAAATGCTACCTCAATTGCACGAACAACATTGCTGTTTCCTTTAGCCCTTGCAACCTCAAGAGCAGTGTGACAATCATCATTCAAAACCAAAGGATTGGCTGGAAAGTTGAACAAAATAAGTCCCATATAAATAACATTTATAGGAGTCTCTAAAATTCAAACAAATGGAAATAGTCACATCATTGCTGATACAAAGACACTTGATCATACCTCCGTGCAAAAGAAGTAACTTAACAACACTTTCAAGGCCCCTTTTAGCTGCATGATGCAACGGAGTCCCAGCATGACGTCCTAAATAGTAGTTGAAAGTTTGCATTTTCAGTTTCCACTACAATACTTGTCCAGAAAAATTAAGCACAACAGCAGAAACAAGAAATCATATAAACTTTGGAATGTACAGGCACATGCTCCCAGACAGCATTATTTTACTTCACAACAATAAACTTTTTGGGGTAACTAACAGTGCCAAGTTTTGATCTATGGCACTTTACCACAACATTCATGTTTCTTAGAAATAATCATCATTTAATTTCAATCATAGCAGTCAGCATTATTTTTTCCTAATAAGATAATTACTGGAATCAGAAAACATAACAAAATAAAATGAGACAAATACCAGGGCGGTATGCATTGACATTGGCACCAAGTTCTATCAAAGTTTTAGCAACGTTGTAAAGCTCAGGATTCATACAAGCAACAATCAAGGGTGTCTTTCCTTCTCTGTCCCTCCACTGCATTAAATATCAATAAAATCATCACAATCAACAACAAAATCAAATGGATCCAACCATAATCATCATCATCATCATTATTGGTGGAAATTTTGGGAGAGTTCGTTTACCTCAAGGCCTGCACCTTCTCTGTGAAGGGTTTTGATTCCATCGGAGTTCCCATAACTGACTTGCTGATAGAGCAACTCGCTTTTGGATTGCCCTTGCCCCATCAGGAAAAATACGTATTCAAAAGCAAAATCGGGAATCGGAATTTTGATTTTTATTAATTTTGGGGTTTATTTACGGATTTTGAAGTAAATGTAAGTGGATTTTTTTCGTAAGAATGGATAGATATAAATAAGTGAGTTCGAATTGAATGAGAAAAATATTTTCCAGGAAAATTTGGAACTTTCCTGGAAAGTAGTAGTATAGGGTAATAGAGAGTGAGAAAATGAGGAAATGGAAAGGGATGAAGAGAGAAAATAATTGGGGGAGAATGTTGGGGGTTAAAAGGGTAAATATGTTTTGTTTTGTGAACGCGTTAGTTAATACGATTTCTTAGGAAAGAAGGAAATGCACGTTTCGGTGAAGCAGCGCAGCGCGCGAACGGATTAATCTTATGTCACCCAATTATGGTCTGGTACATACGTTACGTCAATTTATATATAAGAAATCACAAAAAAAAAAAAAAAAAATCGGTTTAATTAGTCTTTGGTCTTTTATTTTATATTTTTTAATTAATTTGTATTCTGATTTTGATCTCTCCTCAACTTTGTTTTCGTCAACCACATTAATTATTTTCGTCAATTTGTTCAAAACATATTAAGTATACTTATTAAACCGCATGAGTGTCATTTTTGGTGAGTTAATTGGGTTGTGTGAGTCACTCATTCAAAATTTGGCTTTCAAACTCATTTCTTTTTCTTCTTCATTCCTCTTCTCTTTTTACACAACTTCTTCTTCTTTCAACCATATTCATCATAGTATAAAGTATCTAAAGCAAAATTATCATTTCATTTCAATCACCATGCATGGTTTATAAAACTATCAAGAAATTTTTTCATGAAAACAACTCTTGAATATTTTTACCAAGGATTTAGGTTTGATGCAGTAGTGGCCTTAGAATTGTAAATTATGATTTTGATGTTTTGATTTGGATTTGTTCTTTTTTAAACAGTAACAGTAGTTTTTTTTTTTTTTTGTGGTGGATTTCTTGCGAAAATGTTGCAATTTTGTAAAACTAAGGCAACATTGCTAAAGAAGAAGAAACCTTAATCTTGGCTTTTAAACCGATGAATCATACAACCCAGTCAACACACCAAAAGACACTCATATAACCCCATCAACAGACTTGACGTTTTTTGAATAAAATTGACAGAAATAACCAATGTGATTGATGGAAGCAAAACTGAGGGACCAAAACAAAACGAAAATAATTAAGGGACCAAAATGAAATCCAAAAAAAGATAGGGGCCAAATAAAGACTAATTAAACCTATTTTTTTGTATTAAAAGAGGACAAAGTCCAAGAAAAATTACAAAGCTAAAGGACCAAAATGAAATCCAAAATGAAATCAAACGAAGAAGGCCTCGTCGTCGTTGAGTTTGATCCATCCTTCTTGCGGTTTCTTCCAGCCAATGAGAACAATGTCCATTTGTTGAGGCCTACCAGTCAAGTGAGGAACATTGCATCTCTATCTCTTTTGCCATCTTGATAGTATCATGAGTTGGATTGCGCGGACGATGAAATCCATCATCAAAGATACTTTTGTTCCTCCACGTCCATAGTTTCCAGCAAGTTACTATAAAGATTGTTTGCCACTTGTTATTGTATGCTCGAGGTTTTCAAAGATCCAATACCTGCAAGTTAAAGTAGAAAATTAATAATATGTGTATGATCTACTAACTTGATCCAAATTTGTGTGGCATGAATGCATACCCTCAGAACATGATTGATTATTTCGTCTCCATTCCAACAAGCAGAACACATAGGTGAAACACTAATATCCCACCGACTACGACGATAGTTTGTTAGGAGGCACTCATGGGTAGCAAGCCATGTGAAAGTTTGGATTTTGTGCAGACCCTTCCGCCTCTACAAACGAGTCAACTTCCCATCTATAGTATTTCTTCGCACCTTTTGGAGATTATAAGTGTTATGGACAGTGAAAATGATAAGTATTAGTACTACCCCACCCAATGGAGTCCGGGCCACCAGTATCTGTGAGTGTTGGAATAGCCAACAACTAGTTCACCCTATTATGAGGAAGATGCTTGTTTAGGAAATTGATGTCCCAAGTCCCTGTAGTTGTCAAGACATCATTTACAGTCAATGTGTTGTCTATAGTAAGTCCAATAGAGGTACTCATGAGAGAGTATCCCTCAAACATCCATTTGTCAAGCCATAAATTGATGTGATGTCCATTGCCCAAATGCCAAATAGTATGATTATGAAAACTATCCCAAATACTAGTCATGACCTTCCAAAGTGAGGAATCATAAGGTTGGAATTTTATAAAATATTTGTGTGCTGGTCAATTTTAGTTTTTATTAATTTTAATTAATTCTTTTTTGTACGATAGTTATGAGACTAATACCAAACGGCGCATCGGAAAACAACTAGGTGGTCCAAGAATGAGAGAGTTTGATGCAGAGAAAGAGATAACAATATGTTGTTTTTATTTTTATCCTTTTTATTTATCTTATTTTTCTAAGTATTTTTAAGTTTACATGAATGGGTAGAACCATAAATGAGTGTTTGTGTGGGGTTTGCGATTTTACACATAATACTAATTGTTGAAGAATGCGTTTTCTCAATTTAATATTTTATTCTATAATTAGAATATGAAAATGCATTTTGTTTAAACTGCAACATCATATATACAAAACGACAAACATGATAGTATTATAAAAAAATATTACAAATAGTCTTGCTATATGAACAAAGTTAACATGAAAACAATAAATAAAAACTAAGACATTGATTCATAAAAAAAGATACATGAAAAGTAACAAAGATAAACAAAACACAACTATTATACTAGTTTGTTTTAGAGAAACAAAATTTACAAACGGAATTTGCAAGATTGTTTTGTCTCCCCTTTTATCTCCTATCTTCGTCTCCGATTTTTCTTTTCCTTTTTTTTGAAATTGGTGACTATGGAGAATATTGTGTAAGAATGACCCAACAGAGAACTAGTAGTGGCTTTCTGGTAGGCAGATTCAAGCACCTAAAATGGATATCTATTTTCTAATATATCTTTTTTTTTAGCGTCTCATAACACTCTTATTTATATTAACAAATTAGGTTTACGTAATTTTTAAAAATAAATGTTTATCATTATGACTAATTAAGTTGAATCCTTAAGTTTTACTTTTTCTTTTAAAAACTTTTCTTAAATTCCAAAAATCATATTAAATATAAATCAATCAAATCAAAATCATTTATATTTAATTTACTCCAAAAAATCTCATATTTATTAATTTTATGTTTATTTTTTTTTATTTTCTATTGAATAAAAGTAAAAAGTTTTGAATTAATATTTTTATTACCATATTATTATTAGACCAAAAAGTAATAAATAAAAATAAATAAAAAACCTAACATATATCTCTTTTTATTAACAAGCGAATATTATACGAAAAATTAAATAAAAATCATATATTGAATTAAAAAAAATAGAAAGTTAGGATAAAAAAATCAAAAATGCCCTTTTTGTTAATTATTTTGTGAATAATAAAAAAAGACATAAAATTATTATGTTTTCTTTGATCCTACTTTTGTTAATATATAAGCCCGGCGGGAGTATGTTAAAAAGAGGAACAAGTGAATGTTAAGTTCCTATCTATATTTCTAATTTCAAACTTCTCTTATTATGCGTTCAATAATGTTTAGATTAAATAAATTATAAACACAAATGTAATTTAATACTACTCCATCCCAAAATAAAGCATAAATAAATCAAAAAAATGGATGAATTTATCCAAATTTTGAACTATACAAATCAAATTTCTTTAATTAATTTTTACTTATATTTTCAGAGAAATACAATATTTATTTAAAAAAGCTAGATACACCGGTTATCTTTGGTCTACCCAACTCTCTCTTTGGCTGCCACCAAGGAATTAACAAGGTCATTAGTGTCAATAAGCAACTGCATTAATTGCAACTAATGCGTTAACCGAGTCTGTAATCAACAACCACCAATTCCCTTGGTTCGGTTACATATTTACTTATTTATTGTTTTTAACCTTAGACTTAGTATGATACAATAAGAAGAGGATTGAGAGAAGAGAGGGGAAGCAGAGTGGAGAAGTAGTTGCCACAGTAAGAGTTAGTGAGGTCTATTTGGCCAGCTTTGAGAGGTTGTGTTGCTGGAAGGCCTCTACCTTGATGTCGGATTTGCGATCTATCCTCTTGATGTTGCTAAATTTTTTTGTTTATGCACTTCTAATTTACAATATAATTGCATCTATTTTGCGATAGGTGAAATTTGATATAAATTAACTTTTGTGTTTTTAGGTTGAAGACTTAAAATTATCAAATGGAATATAACGTTTTTCCGAATCTAGTCATATATTTGAGATTGATTAAAATTTACTATCACACGGAACCACTTAAATATGATTTAATTTTTATGTTAGGTTATTGAATCACTTTATATGGAATGTAAATTCATATTTTGTTATATTGTTTGTAGAATTGATCAATATTTGCTTATGTTTTGATTTATTGAATCTTTTTATATGTAATGTGAATCATATTTTGGTTTATGAATTAATGAACAAATATTATTTTTATGAATGAATTCATTTTCTTATTTTATTATGAAATTAATTTAGTTGTAAAATCAGTGCAAGTCTTGTGAGGAATTAAAGTTAAATAAAAAAGAAATTTTTTATAACTAGCTATATGGTCTACAATTGCCGCAAAAAGGAACACAAAAAACCGTTATTTTTTTAGTGAAAGAATTTTTAACACGACTAGTGATTATGCAAATATTAAATGGCTTTAATAATAAAAAGATAGCGGCAGTTTAATCTGCCGTAGACAGTAAAATATTATTAATTCATAACAGAAAGCTAGCGACGGTTTAAAACTGTCGCAAATAGTGAAGGCAGTTTGGTGAGACAGAATGCAAACCGTCATAAAACTAACATAACGATAGTTTGAACTGCCACCGCTTCTACTTACCGTTGCAAAACTTTCATTTTTTTTTTTTTTTAGTGAATTTGAGTTTTTTTTAATATATTTTTATTTAATTTCTCTTCTTCTTAAAACAAGTTAAGGCAACTATTATTTTTATAAAGATCTTAATTTAAAAAAAACTTTTTCTTTGTTAATTAGAATGATGAGGTTGTTTGGGGAGTTGGAGTGACAAGGAATTTATAAATTCAACTTCATCCTCTAACAAAACTAACAACTAATTATTAACATTAACTATTTAAAAAAATTATAATACATATAAAAATTAGATATAAATACATCTTAAAAAGTAGCTGAGGCGATTATATAAATATCGTTTAATTGGTAATTGAAAGGATATCATCCTATTTGAAAAACTTAAATGCTCTCTTCTTAAATTGTTTAAAGCTGCTAAATTTTGGTACTTCTTAAAATTTGGAAAAGAATTGTATAAGTTAACGTTAACAAAATGTGTTGTCAAGAGCAAATTAGTAAAGAAAATAGTCTACCAGAATTGGCAGTTACAAAAAGATGTATTTTTGGAGTTTCCTTTATTATGGTATATATTAAATATGATAATTTTGAATTTTTTATTTATACTATAACAATTTCTTGCCTTATAAATATTTAATTTATCCAAATTAGAAAAAATAGTTAAGTCTTTTATGGTTATTTGTAAGAAAAATATGAATATTTATAAAAATATTTTACCGAACAACTTTTAGATCAAAAATACTTTTTCAGTAAGATTCTTTTAAGAGAATACTTTTAATATATAAAATAACAAAAATTACCAAACAATTTTATATAATATATTATTTAATGATTATATATAGAGCTGTCAATAGAACCCTAAAGTCTCAAGTCTCAAGCTCTCTCTCAAAAATCTCATACTAAGCTACTAATATTAGGTCCCCTATTGAAATAAATTTTTTAAGCCCATTATTTTATTATTTTTTGTGTGGTTAAGTGAGGAGGCTCGTAGACCCAATGTTTTGTTAATTGAAATATTTTTTTTGAAAAATTTTTAATATTTATTTTTCTCGAAAAAATCATTTTTTTTTCTCGAATAAAAAAATTGTAAATCTTTTTTAATCAGAAAAAAATCAAAATTTTTTTATCAAAGATTTTTGAGAAAATTTTTTTCTCAGAAAAAAAGTAAATAAAAAAATCAACTTTTATTTTTCAAAAAAATATCAATCTTTTTTTTAAAATTGGACCCATAGGCCCACCTAAGTCCACAAAATTTTAGGAGCTTTTAAATTATGAAATTTTTGACCCAACATGTGAGTTGAGGCCAATAATTAGTGGGATTGTGAAGTTGAGAGTTCTAATTATATATACACTAATAACTGACCAAATAGAAAAAACCATTTTTCTCAAAATTATAAAGAATAATGTATTAAATCTATAAATCTATATGTCATGTTTACAATATCATCACAAGAATAGGTAATCTTGTGAACTATATAGTAAAAAATTCCATCTTAAGAATAGTCCTTAAATACCATTTGTTCCTTTTCACCATCAAAGGAGACTCCTCCATAACTAAAATTAGCAACACAAGGCAAAAGAGTTGGCAAAGATCTAGAATCACCGATTTTCAACAACGACATAGGAAGCTGTTGATTCATTGGATTGTTGCCTAAGAAAATGATTCCACCTTGATTATTTTTTGATCATGACCAAGAACAATAGTACTAATTAATGATAACATAATTCTGATTCACAGAAACAGGACTATTATCTTCCTCTGAATTATTTCCTGAAATCATCATGCTATTTTGATGTTGAACATCAATAATTGAATTATTACTATGATTAATTTGATGATGATGTTGATCATGTATCCTGCTGCATATGTATTTGTAACATTTTTCATCAACATAAGGTTTCTAATATTAATTGGATCAACTAAATGATTTGATGATTCAGTTGGCACCCATTTTCCATATGATGATGATGATGGTGCATATTCATGATGTAGGAGCGTCTTGGAACAAACATGTTGATTAGAAGAATTGCAGCCATATGAATCATGAGAAAAATTAGGCCACATTGTTGATGTTTTCAATTGAACATTACTATTGTTTTGGTTTTGGTGATGATCATGTTTTGGAATTTCAATTAGAGGATTAAAAGCATGATTAGTAGGAGCTAAAGCATGATAATCAGATCCTTGAGATCCATTTGAGGTGTTGGAATCTATAGCTTTTGCAGTTTCATTCTGTTGTTGTTGTTGCTGCTGCTTCTTCTTCTGTTGTAGATGTTTTTGTGTTTCTTCTCTCTTCAAATAAAGTTTAAATTTCTGCCAATCAATATAATAGCAATGTTATTGGTAAAACAATATAGATATATTAGTGTTTGAAACCATATAAAATGCAAGTGATTTTATTTGTCTACAATTTATTGTCTAGGTTTTAATTAATGGAAACAAGATTTGATATCTATGGTTTATGCAACAAGTGTCTATGTGACTGGCATTTAATTTGAAAGACTAAGAAAACTTAATAACTGAACAAATCCAAATTTTAATTTAGCTCCTTTTTGGTTGAACCTGCACGATCTCTAGCTTAAAGTGGAAGACCGATCCACCAAATAAAAGTATTGAGATTCATTTAAAAAATTAAAAGTTACTAGACACAAATGTATATTTTCTTACATAACGGAATAAGATTATACTTCTAAATACTTAAGAGGCTTAATTATATTCATGCCACACTATTTTAGTATTTAGATCTTTTAAATGATGTAGATATTTTATTTTGAAGGGATATAAAGAAGGTTAAAAGTGAAATGATAAGGAGTAAAAATTTCAATCTACTCCCAAATTTAATATCAACTATAATAATATTCGCAATTAAAAAAATTGAGATAAGATTAATTGTAATGATAAATACATCAATTCCTTTTTTTAACCACCAAATACACATAAAAATGGTCTTTATATTTCAAACTCCAGTTAAGATATAAATAAGTCTAATCAAATATTGTTATAATTAAAAATTAAACTCAAATTTTTTATTTAATTCGATATTAAGAGAAATTTGTTAACTATTCTTTTTATGGATAAATATTAGTTTTTAGTATGTAGTAATGAGAGTTTGAATTCGAAGTTACTTCTCAAATTCATTTGACACAAGTTTAACTATTTGAGCTACTTCTTGGTATAATTTTTAACCACTTGAATACACTCACATGATAAAATTCATTAATTCATGTATAATTACTAAAGAGGGTCAATTTTCGGAACCATAAATCACCAAGTTTCTTTGAATGAGACCTTTCATTTTACATTATAATTTTTTTTTTGACAACTTGCAGTCCACAGTACAAATAAGAGATTAATCACAACTTTAACATGTTATAATGAAAACAATATACCACTTGTGAAAGCACATAAAATTCAATTAAAAACACAAAATCAAACCTGCAAATGACTAGCAATATGTGCTCTAGTCAAACCATTAACATTCATTATTTTCATAATTCTCTTTGGCACGGCCTCTGAAAAATAATAAAAACAAAATTAAAAACAAATTTTAAAGCTGAAAAAT
Source organism: Cicer yamashitae (assembly GCA_037974755.1). Classification (NCBI taxonomy): domain Eukaryota; kingdom Viridiplantae; phylum Streptophyta; class Magnoliopsida; order Fabales; family Fabaceae; genus Cicer; species Cicer yamashitae. Next base: position 3,255,686 of record JBBPBQ010020324.1, read on the forward strand.
AATAACAGAAAATAAATTAAGAACTGACTAAGAATCATACTATCAACTCCAAGTTGCTTCACAGCTCTAACAAATTGTTGATGCAACTCAACCGTCCATGCCACACGTGCCTTCTTTATTGATGGTTCATTTTCATCTATATTATCTTTTTCAATAACATAATCATTTTTTATTACTATTTCTTTTGAACAACCCTCTTTTGGGTCAATTTTTACTTCTTCACTTGTTGCATCAATTAAACCTAATTCCGAATCATCTTTTTCCCCCTTTCTTTTCTTATTTTCAAACTCCAGATTCTTTCTATTAATTTCTTGTTTTTTATTTTCATTCATTAATTTTCTTGCAACATGTATCCACATGTTCTTGATTTGTTTCTCATGCAATGGTTTAATCCAATAATCACATGCCCCACTTTCTATAGCCCTCATCACTGATCTTGTTGTGCCATCACTGGACATCACTGCACATGTCACACACACATATAATTATTAATAATGTCACATATAACCATATAACAATTAATTATGTGACATAATTCTTATAATATTAATTATATATTTTCTTACTAATGACAGAAATTTTGATTTGCTGCGTAACATATAGTACAAAATCATAGGAATTTATGTCTTGCATTAGAATATTGAGTAATATCACATCGAAAAATCTTCTTTTTTCTCTCAAAATATTTCACGCTTCAGAAACCGTAAGACATGTAGTAACTAAACAAACAAATATAAAAATACACAAAGATAAGAATCATTAAAAAAAATAAATTTAGAATTAACTTTTTATGAAAAAGTTTGAAACTGTAGCATGTTAACATAATTTAATTTTAAAAAATTAATCGGTAAAAATAGGAGATCAATGTCATGATCAACCACTAGAACTTTGATATTGGTTGAGATTTGAAGTGCTTCTTTTTCAATAGAAGAGACCATTGCAAAAAAAAAAAAAAAAAAACCCAAATCAAAAGAGTAGGTTCTTGAAGTGAAGAGTGAACTCCAATAAACTTTAAGAGACAGTTGTAGAAATAAAAATTTAAGGATGGTTGTGGATATTTATAATAGGATTTAATCTAATTGGGCTATTCGTTTCGGATTTTTTTTTTACTATTCAATGACACCTAACCCTATAATTTAGCGCCCTATTGATTTAATGTCGAGATTTGTTTTTCTTTTTGAGATTTAATGTTGAGATCTTTACAAAAATAATAAAAGTTATCATTATAGAAGATAGTGGTAGAGCTGTCCAAACGGATTGCAAAATTATTCGGAGTGAGTCAAAAAACATTGTTTTAATATTGGATGGGTAATTTATACATTTTTTATAATAATTTTTTACTTATTATATTTTTAATTTTTTTGTGATTTTTTTAATTTGAATTTTTTTTTATGTCTATTTAAAAAAAATTATGGTATACTACTTATGCATTAAATATGAATCAATTTAAATGTCCATTTTAAAAAAAATATGGTTTATCTCTTTATACACAAATTAAATTTGGATTTTTCAATTAACACAACCTCAATTTAAAAATTTTAAAACAACACACAAATTAAAATAAGTTCAAATTGTCCAAAACAACTTAGAGATATTATCTAGTATAACACAAATGAATTTAGATTTGTCTAACATAGCACAAACTCAAACCAAATTCAAATAGACTGCTAAATAGTTCTAATGTGACTATGAAATAAGTCTTTTTAGACTCTTTGAGCAATATTCACATTTTTCAAAGTGTTGAATGATTGTCCACTTAAATTATTTTAATTTGTATCATTGTCATTGTGGTATTCTACAAAATAATGAAATTAATTATTAAAAATATATAACCAATGAAAGATAATATTCTATTACAAAAGATAATATATATAATCAATTTAGTGGGTTGGATCTCTTTTGAATATTTTGTTTCTGTGTGTCAATTTTACTATTTTTATTTTTTAAAATTGGTTATGCGGATTACGGGCTACCCGATACTCATACGGATTAACTCGAATCGGTAATGAGTTCATTTGGATTGGATTAAAAAGTCCTGGAAAATTTCAGACTAAAATTATTAGGCCCAAGTTGTGTGTTTTAGTGGGCTAGGCGGGCTGACCCATTTGAGCTAGTCCATTTTGACAGCTTCTACAATGGCGGATATTGCACAAAATATTGGGGCAGCGACAAATATTAACTAAAATATTATAATTATATAGTTTTTTTAGAGCTTAGTCGACAAGTTGGAAAAGTTAGAGTTTCAATTCACATAAATTTTACAATTTTCACAAGTCACACAATTCACACAAGTTTTTAGAACTCCACACAATTCAATCAAATAAACTGTATCCGCTTTACAATTTTCATCTTTGTCGGAAACTTTCTTCTTGAAAAATATATCACTTTTCTTATGTTTAAACATGTATCATTTCTAAAAAAATACACAAATTAATTATACAATGCATTCACACAAACGATTCACACATACATTTCTGAAATAATATCTAGAAAAAGAAACATTTAAAATATGTACTTCTGAGTTCAAGTGTGTTATGTGTAATGGAGTCTTACATCGATTATAGATGTTGTAAATGTTAAATATACAAGAGTAGTTAACTATGTATCTGATAAATTAAGATTTTGAATTGAGATGTGATATAAAAATTTCGTGTACGCTGAATCATTGCTCTCACCTTGGCCATATATAAGGTTTATAAACGGAAGGGGCGGAAGGAGTAGTGTTTGATTTTTCTGGTTTTTTCAGAAACTGACACGATAAAATTACTTCTCGTGACGATATTTGCAAGTTGTGTCGATCCTTTCTTGACTAATATCAAATATTCAATCAACAAATGATTGTGTCCGGAATTACTGAAATTGGAAGTGATTTCATTTAATTTGAATTGTTTTGATTCAAAAAATCAATATGTTGAGCATATCGTAAAAATTAGGATTTCAATTGATTGACAAATTAACTTTTATGTTTGAGTAAAAAACAAAAAAAAATTATGTTAAAAATACCTTTTATATAAACCAAAATACTAAATTCATTTTCACAATCCTACCTGAATAGGCAAATAAATAACCGAAAAACAAAATCAAATCGAATTGAATAAAAAGTTGAGTATATTTTTTGAAATGATTCCATATTGAAAATTGAAATCAATTTGTAATATAAACTTTCTAACTTTAAAAATTATAATTTATAAATCAAATCAATTCCTTTAATTTGTTATTCCTATTACCAAATTTTTATTCCAAATATACCCTTGTTGTGTTACATGATAAACATCACATGATACAAAACAAACTTAAGCACTTTTGTATATTTGAGTGCATGAAAAACTTTCTGGATCATATAAATTTGTAGACCTTTCTCTTGCTTTCAATCCATTCCTTCCCTTTCAAATAAAAAACCTTAATTAAAATGTCACCTTTGAAGCTAGGAAAGAAGCTTCAACCTGCTAAGAAGGCTTTCAAAGCCACCATTAAACGCCTCATTGCTACCTTCCATCACCTAATACCCTCTAAAGGTTCCAAAACATCATATATGGATGCTGCTTCTAACTATCATGTACATAAGAAGAAGGACAAATCCAGCATACGCATCGATGACCTCTTTTCCGAGCACGTGCAAGACACCAACGAGGCTCATGTACTAGAGGAAACAAGCAGAAGCAAAAACATGGTTGGTATGAAGGATGGTGGCAACTTAGATACTATTGAAGATGCATGGAATATTGTTGTTGGTAAGACACCTCAGCTTCATGTTGATGAGAGAGCAGAAGAGTTTATCACAAAGTTTTATGAAGATATGAGACTTCAGAAAGAGAGGTCTCTGATTGAATTCCAGGAAATGCTATCAAGAAGTGCTTGAAATTGATGTTGAACTAAAAGGTTCATAGTTATTAACATAGCATAGTTGTTTAGATTGTTTTTCTTGTTATTTATTGAGTCACATATATATAAGGACTAAGGAATACTTTTTCCTTTTCTTTTTCTTGTTTTTATTTTTCATAATCTTTGTTCATAGGAATTATCCATCAATTATGCATCAGTATTAATGGGATAACCTAAGTTTATACAAATTGGATTGAAAAGTAGAACTTTCTTTTTTTGTGCTGCTTTCAACAACTTACTTTTTTTGTGCCGCTTTCAACATCCATCCGTTTAAAAAGTAAGAAGCGTTTAGAAACCTTGAGATGTCTTTATTTGGGATAGACAAAATATCAATTGTTAACATGTTATGTTAGTAGTCACGGTTTGTAGTTATATCATTCTTGTGTACCAATGTATTTTTACGTGAAAAGCTGCAATTTGTAGGTATAGCCCGAATTCTAAGTATCAAAGACACTCTTCTTAATGAAGTTGAGGAACCCATAATACAAAAGGAGTCATTGCAAATTGCAAAACAATATATATATATATATATATATATATATATATATATATATATATATATATATATATATATATATATATATATATATTTTAAAGTGGTTTAATGACTGCAAAGTCTAGTGGACCATAATTGTGCTTATAAATTCGTGAAAGCTTAAACTTTGTATCAAGTTAATGTGATAGCTTTTATTCTGGTTATCTCGGTTCTGTTTTGTTAGTTAGAGTTAGTTATTTAGTTATTGTTATAACTAATTGGAGGGAAATGATAACTATATAAGTCATGGTTTGTAGCTTGTTGAAAAGCATGCTAATGATAGTAAGTGTTTTCTAGATCAATTGGGGGGAGTTCAAGTGAACATAGAACAAAATTTTGAGAGCTGGAAAAGTCTAGTACTTTACATGGTTGTTGATCAAGAAATATAAAGCAACTATCCGTGAGGACGTAGGAGATTATTGATCCGGACCTCGATAATTCGTATGTTTTTTCTTCTTTAATCCTTTCTATTTCAATCCTACGTTTATCATTCAAAGTTTTTGGGTTGAATTCATAACAAATTGGTATCAAGAGCTATGGTTCTTGGGGCATTCCGCGATGGGTTCCACAAAATTCAACATTGAGAAGTTTACCGGTGACAATGATTTCAGCTTATGGAGAATCAAGATGAAGGCGTTTCTTGTTCATCAAGGTCTTGAAGATACTTTACTTGGTCTCTCATTAGGTGATGAAGTCCTTAGAGAAGTTGCAGATAAATCTACTGCAGCAGGGGTTTGGCTAAAGCTGAAAGGTCTCTACATGACTAAATCTTTAACCAACAGACTATACTTAAAGAAGATGCTGCATTAGTTGAAGATGGAAGAAGATTCATGAATCAAAGAACATGTTTCTTTGTTTACAAAGGCAATTCTTGATCTAAAGAGTGTTGATGTGAGGATCGATGAAAAGGATCAAGCAATTATGTTACTATGCTCACTTCCACCATCTTATGAAAACCTAGTTGACACTATGATGTTTGGGAGAGAAACTCTCACCTTGGAAGAGATGCTGAATGGTTATTTGCAAAGGGAAAGTCAAAAATGAAAGAAGGTAAAGGAAACGGTAAACATAAATAAAAAAACAAATGCAAAGAAGATTTTTTACTTCTGTGGTAAAGAGGGGCACTTCAGAAAATATTGTCCTGAGTTCAAAAGAGTGGGTGAAGGATCTGTTGTGCTGATGCAAGGATCCAGAAAAAAATGGCCTATATCATTTACAAGGTAAGACCATTCTAAATCTAGCTGGTTTAGTTTCAGTGTCAAAAACTTGTTCAACAAAACTATGGCACTTTAAGACTTGCTCGTGTTAGTGAAAGAGGTCTTGAAGAACTATATAAGCAGGGATTGTTGGGAAATGGTAATTTTGAGAAATTGAAATTTTGTGAACACTCTCTTTATGGCAAACAAAAGAGGACAAAATTTTCTAAGGCCATACACAACACGTCAATTGTGGATTATGTGAACTCTGACATTTGGGGGAAACATAAGAACTATGATATTTCATTACTTTCATTGATGATTGGTCTAGGAAGGTGTGGATTTATTTGTTGAAACCTAAGAATCAAGCATTTAAGGGCTTGAAGCAATGGTAATCCGAAATGTCACCAAATCTCCTGCTCTTCGGGGATGCCCTCAGCGCCGAGGAACATGTACTAGGGTGTATGTGCGACTCGTTTAGATCCTAGACTAAAATATAAAAATATATTCTATTAATTATATATAATTCTATTGTGTAAAAAATTTATGGTTTCGATTGGTGCAAACCGAATCACCTTAATTTGCAATTTAAGATGAAAAAAACTTTCCCATTGGTAACAAATAGTTATCCATTAAGCGGGAGAAATCCTATTTCAAATAAAGAAAAATTATGTCCTACCTAAATTTTGAACGGACTAAGAGGGTTAACTACCCAGCCAATCTTCATACTTAAATACCGTTACTGTATAGCTAGATTTCGTTGTGAAAGACCTATTACTAGATATTTAATGGGTAGAGCCCATAAGTGTGAACTGTACAAATTCACAATAACATTGATGAAATGAAGATTCAAACTGGTAAACATGTTAAAGTTCTTAAAACAAATAATGGTCTAGAATACTTGAGTGAGGAATTCACTGAATTTTGCAAGGACAATGGAATAGCTAGGCATAGAATTGTCAAACTAACTTCTCAGCAAAATGGCATTGCAGAAAGGATGAACATGACCATTTTGGAGAGAGTTAGATGTATGCTATCCAATGCAAACTTGAACATTTTTTTTTGGGGGCAGGCAGTTACTACTGCCTGTTACTTGATCAAAGATCACCTTCAGCTGCTATTGAGTTCAAGACACCAGAAGAACTGTGGATTGGTAAACCCCCAAATTGTGAAAACCTTAGGATTTTTTGCTCCAATATTATCCATGCGTGTGTCTTCTATTAGTAATTTTATTGACCAAGTTAACTATAGAAATACATATTCAAAGATAAAATTGATTAACAAAAGACACAATTGGAGATATGTTGTAATTTTATACATTCAATCACTATAGTAGAAACACTTGACATTGAAGGACAAAATAGTTGTTTACTCGGAAGTATTCTATAATTTTAAAAACTAATTTTTAATTATTAAAAATGTCCGTCAAAATTTGATGTACTATCTTTCTCTAGTAAGAATTAATCGTGATATTATACTTTTTTTATTTATCCATTAAAATTTTAAAAATTTGGTCACCCCATATTTCAATTCAGACTTGGTTATTGTCCATAGAATCGAACAACTACAAATGTAGAATGGATATGAACATTGACTCTTACAACAATAAATGTATTTAACTGAAACCATTGGATCCACTTTGTTATTTTGTATTGAAAATGATATATATACGTATGAGTAGTATTAAAAAAAAGGTATGTAGAGTGCAAATGAGACGCATTGAATGAAAAATATGAGTATATACGTGGATGAGGCATGGTAAACTAAGAGAATATTCTTGCTTCGCATGGACCCATGAGTCATGAGCCATCAGCAATGTCCAAAAGCTGTGTCGTTTCACGCCTTTAATTGAATTTAATTATATGATGATGACTTTAGTATAGCGTGGCATTGTTGTCTCCGCGAATAAATAGTAATCATAGTTGTTGTGGTCTTCATACTTGAGACTTTATTATTCTTTTCTTCTTACTTTCTCCGATCTAAAACCACCAATGGCCAAAGACCCAGTTCGCGTTCTTGTCACCGGTGCTGCAGGTATTCTAATCACTCATCCTCTTTTTTATTCTTTCGGATCGGATCCGATCCAATTATTTTTCATCTTTTTTGTTTATCATATCAAGTTAGTAGACCTCCATTGTTTCTAGTTTTCTCTATGGTTTTTATTAGAGTTGTACCAATTTGGAGTGAAGATAGTTTTTTTAAGTTGGTATGAATATACATCAATTTGGTTTCCAATTGCCCAATTCTTTCATATTTTTTAGTTTATTGGAAATAATATCATATTTTGTACAACTATCAGGACCTTAAATCTATCTTTGTACTGTTATTATACCAACTTTCTAAATTCACTTTCTTTAAACTTTTTGAATTTTTTTTGTTGAGTGAGCTTTTCTCTTGTTTAAAGATTGGATTTACAAACGATTTTTGGTATAAATTTTGCCTAAAATTATCATACCTTTTGCAGCCAAAAGGCAGAGAATCTAAATCGGTGTTTGGACACATAAAATTCTTGGTACTGACAAAATGTTTTTCCAATTTTAGGACAAATTGGGTATGCTCTTGTCCCTATGATTGCTAGGGGAGTGATGCTGGGCCCTGACCAGCCTGTCATCCTTCACATGCTTGACATCCCACCTGCAGCCGAATCACTGAATGGCGTTAAAATGGAGTTGGTAGATGCTGCGTTCCCTCTTCTTAAAGGTTTCACTTTCCCTCCTTGCTAAAGGTCATTGATTTGTGTTGGTTGGTTGAATGGTTCACAAGATTAATGGTATTATTATTATGAAAATCATTTGTTTCAGGAGTTGTTGCTACAATTGATGTAGTTGAGGCATGCACTGGAGTCAATATTGCTGTAATGGTGGGTGGATTCCCTAGAAAAGAAGGTATGGAGAGGAAAGATGTGATGACAAAAAATGTCTCTATTTACAAGTCACAGGCTTCTGCTCTTGAAAAACATGCTGCTGCAAACTGCAAGGTGGTCCTTTAAATATATATGAATCCTCAAGCTTTTCTCTTAATTAATCTCCATTTCTAGTTCTGCCACATTTATGTCAAAAAAATATATCCCGTCCCCTTTTCGTGCATCTCTTTAGCCTTGACATGTGTCGGCTGATCTATTGATTGAACACTATTATCATCATGGTTTATGTGTGATGGTGATAAATGTAAAGCCAATATATTACTATTGTCTGTACTGGTTCATATGTGTATTTGGATAATGTATGGTGAAGTCCTAGTGATTTCATTCTGATGAAATATGTTTCTTTTCTTAACAGAAAATAAGTAGTTCATTTTTACATATCTTTGGAAACATGAATCACGCGTAATGTATTTCCTGGAATATTTACATATCTTTAGACTCATGATGCAGGTTCTTGTTGTTGCCAACCCAGCAAACACCAATGCATTGATCTTGAAGGAATTTGCTCCATCTATTCCCGAAAAAAACATTACTTGTTTGACAAGATTGGACCATAACAGGGCATTGGGTCAAATCTCTGAAAGACTGAACGTCGAAGTTTCTGATGTGAAAAATGTTATAATCTGGGGAAATCATTCATCGAGTCAGTACCCTGATGTCAACCACGCTACTGTTAAAACCGCTTCTGCAGAAAAGCCTGTCCGTGAACTCATAGCTGATGATGTGTGGTATGTAGATGGACTAATATCATGACTGACAAATTAAACTATTTTTGAGTCTGTTTGGATTGACTTATTTAAAATTATCTACAAACATAAACACTTGTAAGACTGTTTAGGAGAGCTTATTGAAACAACTTATGACATGTCAATAAGCTCTCCATGATAGCTTATGAATACAACTTGTAGTTTATATGTAATCAGTTTGACTTTATTGTATCGTTTGTTATTGAACTAGCTTATTCATAAGTTCTTATATGATGAACTCTTGTGCTATAATTGCTTAATTAAGCTGTTTATCCAATATTTTGTATTTATTGAAGCATTTATATAATTTACATCATCAAGGTTGAATGCGGAATTCATAACTACCGTCCAACAACGAGGTGCTGCAATTATTAAAGCTAGAAAGCTTTCAAGTGCACTATCTGCCGCTAGTGCTGCTTGTGACCACATTAGAGATTGGGTTCTTGGAACTCCTGAGGTTGGTTATTTCTTTTGTTGAATCTTTAATTCAAATTCTTTATAATGAATGGCTTCAGCTCAAGTTTATCTTTTATTTGCAATATCATCAGGGAACCTGGGTATCCATGGGAGTTTATTCTGATGGATCATACAATGTGCCAGCTGGACTGATATATTCATTTCCTGTCAACTGTCGCAACGGGGAATGGCAAATTGTTCAAGGTAAGATTTTGATAAATTACTGGCTCTGCAAAAAGAAATGCAGTGAAACATATTGAATCTTTAATTTGGGCCAAACTTTTCTCTTGAATTATTAATTTATTTTATTTAGCCATAATATCATTTTTTAGATGTGTGTATCTGATGTAATTTTTTCTCTAATTTTGAACTCAGGACTTTCAATTGATGAGTTCTCAAGGAAAAAATTGGACTTGACAGCAGAAGAGCTTTCTGAGGAGAAGGCTTTGGCTTACTCATGCCTCTCTTAGACGGCTTGTTTCGTTGTTTAGTGTCAATGGAGGTTCCATTGTTTGTCAATTTTTGAATAATACTGCTCTAAGATGTTGAGAAACCATTTGAGTCAGGATTCATGACTGGGCCGACCCAACAAAATATGAGGCCTAAAGCCAATATTTAGTGTGAGGTCTGATTTTTCTTAAGGTTGTACTATAGTTTTATACTATAGTTTTATAGACAAATAATTAAATAAAAATTATATGTTTGACAATTGGTATCAACCAATAATAACTATATGGATATATGATAGACCACATGTTGCGTATTATTATTATTTTTTAAACGAAAAAGAGTACAACAATATCACATGAAAAATCAAGACATTTCAATTATGTTGGCTGCTACTTATTATTTGTAGTACACTAGAAATATTATTTAAAAAATAAAGATACAAAATTGTTTGGGGAATTATACCAAAATTCAAGCTAGAAAATCAAGGGTAGCATTTGCCTCATTAAAAACTTTGTCAAGAAAACTCAAATGGATAAAATCTGACAAAGAAAAAAAAAAGAGTACAAAATTCATCCAAAGCATCCCATTATGCTGAATACCAATAGATGTAATTTTGTCAGCACACTTGTTGCCCTATCTAAAAATATGAAAAATGTAAAACTGTATGTTTGTGTTAACTTCATACAATTCAACCATCTATTATTTAGGTGCCAAGGAACAATACTATAATTTCTGAAAATCATTGTCACTAGCGGAGAGTCGGTCTCTAACTAAAACTTACTCAGATTCTTCTTATAAATTATCTCAATAGCATTCATCAACCCATGGAGTTCAGCTTGAAAAACATATGTAAAATCCACCTAAAAAATTAGCATTTTTATCTTTGAAGATCCCTCCACAAGCTACAGTGTCTGGACAACCTTTAGCATTGTCATCAATATTACACTTGACTCAATTGAGGATGTGAGATGCTACAACACTCCTTAATGCAAGAACATTAGACGCATGAACATGAACAAATTTTAAAATCACAAATTCCTGCGTGTCAGAATAAAAATGTGCCTTTGTATGATTCCCAAACAAAGGAAGTGTTAGAGCACACTAAAATAGACCAATGCTGCATATTAATTTACATTCGACTTTATTCCTTTCAATTATACACTTCTTTAGTTGTATTATTAGTTCACTTCACAATGTAATTGATTGCATAAGATTAGTGAATAATATGCGAGTTCATAAACTTAAAGTGTGAACCACACTTATTCCAACTAAGAGGTATTTTTTTTATGAACCGAACTAAATAGGTATGTCACTCCTTTGAAGACTTATATAAAAGAATTAGTCTTTCCTGAACACATTTTCATTTGAGTTCCTATATGAATTCATCATCACAATGACTTAAAAAAATACATTATTACTTATTTGAAGATAAAAAAATGTATGTGGAAAACCATCCGCAGTCGGAATTGAAGCAAACAATAATTTCTAGCAAGTTTCTTAGCCAATATAAATGTTGGAAAGTGCTCAACTAATTTTGTCTTTTGCGTATGATTTTGAGAATTGAAAATTAAGTGCACTTGGACGCTTGTGTTGTGTGCTATAGTACTAAAATATACTAGTATGCAAATGAATAGTTTCACTTCAACTCATAACAAGAACAGTGAAGATAATACTCTATCCGAATGAGATATTCGTACACAAAACCATAATTATGATTATTGATGTATTTTTTATACATATTTTGCTGTCTAAAATTAAATTTTTGGGCTAACTTAGCTCTTCAAAGATAAACTTTCAGAATACTATCTAGGTGTAGTAGTGAAAATTGGTGTTAATAGTTTTGTGTTGTCCAATATTCCTAACTTTAGACATGATCTTACCTTGTCTTGTGTTTGCCTCAACAATATAGTTTAGAAAAGAGTAACAACCATTTTGATTTTTGATCTGTGAGACATTGTCACAATGTTTTTTTAAATGTATTAAAATTACAAAATCATATATATATATATATATATTTAAATATGTTATTTTTTAGTTTTTGAATATGTCTTTAGCTAGTCAATTTAATAATTCTTAAATGAATTTTTTTATTGATCATTTTAATTTATCATTTTAATAATAAGAAATATTGGTGATGTATATATGTCATTTTAATATTTTTAGTGACTATAGTTACAACGCCTCACACGTTTGGAAATTAAAATGATTTTTTTACTTGTTTAGAAACATAAAAAAAAACCTATTTCGGTGATGAAATAATAAAATCTCATGACCAAAAATCAAACCACTAAAGTAAGGACTTTCGACATCAAAAATATATTTACTTAATAAAAAAAATCTTCAAACTAAATAGTTTATAATATTATTAATTATGTTACAAATTTACTTACACTTATATGTTTGGTTAGTTGATAAAGTGAATTTTTTTTAATCTTTTATCCATGGTTCAAATTTAGACTTGCTACCATTATTATGTTTTTTTTACAATTTAAAGGAAGGACATTAAAATAATTTCAATAGACAAAATTAAAAATTTATTTTATTGTATGTTTTTAAAACTCATAAATAATGTCTATGTTAAATTTTATTTGTGATATACATAAAACTAATAAATTTTAATTTTAATTTTTAAGATCATAATTTTTATATTATTATTTCACATTTAAAAAGAATTTAATCTTTGTGTCAAAAAATGGCCTTAAATTTAAAAAAAAAAATCTCAACTCTATGTAAAAAACCAGTCTCATTTTGAAGACCCTTTTAGATCTCCAAATTTGTTGTATCAGCCTGTGAAGTTTCCTCACAAAGTTTTATTCAAGACATTGAAGTGGTATTGGTCATTTTACTTGGTAAACATTTTTCATGGTCAAGTACTAACTCACCATGGTTATAAATAAACCCTGTCAATAAGATAAAATGAGGTAGGTTGATATTTCAAGATTGAAAATAACATATTTTTTCATGCCTTTCGGATTATTTAATTTTTTACCTGAAATATTGCGGTCGTCTCTCACTACAACGGTCTACTTGAACCATTGATATTATTATAACCATTTCACGATCACTAAACAAATCAACTTTGCATAGAAATTGACGGAGCTTTTGTGAGTATATGCTGCAGTTACACTCAATTATTTAGTAAATTACTCCATGCATGATTCAATTTGGTACTATTAAATTAATATTTAATTGCATTATAAATTTGTATATAGTACGGTGGTCCAAAATGTACTGCCACACCCACTTGTCTTGATGAACAGTTACCTAGGCTGCCCAAAATTTTACTTTCCGTCATCTACCAAATCACTTGCAAATTGCAATTAAACAAAGTTCAAAGGTTTCATCCAAAAAGGAAAAGTTTCATCAAAATTAAAGTTCAAAGTGGACTTGTTCAATTTGATCTTCCATTGGACTGCATGCAATTATTATTCTTTAAGCAATGTTATTTAAAATTGACCCCAAAAAAGAAAAGCAATGTTATTTGAAGAGACATTATCAACACAAATACAGTACATCATATATACAATTCACACTTTAATAAATTGTTAATCACATTTAAATACTTGCATAACTCAATTCAATATGTGGTTAAAGAATTGTCAATTTTTATGTGTGAGTATTTTGTTAATATTGCTAATTACGAGGTTATTGGATTGACTTTTTTTTTTTACAGAATTAATTTTGTCTTTCATAACTCACTAAAACATACATGATTAATAATAAATATTTAATTAATTTAGTTAATTATGTAATTGATAAATTATTAATTCAGTTCATCGACTAAGTACTCTGTGAGTTGGTTAATGATGTATAAATACTTGATCCGTAATAAATTGAATTAATCAAATATTTGAATGTTATTGACCTTTTATGTTTTAGGATTACTATAAAAAATTTGACTTATAGTGATAGAAAAAAAATGGTAGGTAAATTTGACCTATAATGATAAAAGAAATCAATTATGTCCAAAGAAATTGGCAATCCATTAGCTACATAATCGAACTTCTTTTTCTACTCGAGCTACATAATAAACTTAATGAATCGAGTATATGCACACAGTTAAACATATAGCATAGTGTGAATAATACACTAGCAAAAACCTTAGCAGCCTCATTTTTCTTCTCTTTTGTTCGATTTTTATTTTCTTCATCCAAGAGGAGTAATTGTAATTAATTTTTTATTCAAAATTATTCTTTTAAATTATTTTTTTCATTTTCTTTTATTTAAATAAGTGATTTTTTCATTTTTTTTCATTTTGTTTTGATTTTCCGTTTTGTTACGGTGTTGTTTTGATTTTTCAACTTGTGATATTCGATTCGTTTCAAATTGACAGATCAACAACATTGATCTAATGCAAATTTAATCAATAGCTTTAACATTTTCAACGCTCCAAATATATGGATATTTCGAACACATCAATTTTATCATAGTTGTAGGTTTTATTATATTTGTAAGTGTTTTACTGTTATATACTATTAATATGGATATTGTGAATTTGTTCATAGATTCATCGATGTAATTTTTTCAATTTTATCAATTTTAAATTATATTATTGATTGATGTAATTTCTATCGATTTAAACAAATAAATTTTTTTTTTAGTAAAAAAAAAGTATAGTGTGAAAAATACCCATAAAAATTGACTACTCATTAACCACATAATAAACTTAATTGACTAAATATTTACACGTCATGAACCACTTAGCAAAGCGTGAATCTTATTGGTACATATGGTGTTCCATGTTTGTGTCGTTCTCGTGTGTTTAAATATTATTATTGGATTTCTTTTTATGCCCAATCAAACTAGTATTTTATAATGCATAAAAGATAGTAGTTTATAAGAAAGCTTATAAGGGCAAATATCAAAATTCTGAATACTTTCACATACTAAATTTAGTACATCATTTGGTATTATTACAATCAAACTCTACAACCTAAAAACCTAATTAAACAATAAGTTGTAAAAAAGAAAAATGTTAAGAGACTTGTTGTTTAGCATAATATACATTATTAAAAAAATTCAATGTTTCACTTGGAGTACTTCCTTCTTTTACATATGATAACATATCATTAGCTCCATACTCTGTAGCTGCTAAGAGACAATGAAATCCTCACATTTGAAATTAATATACCCTTTCTTTCCTTGTACTTTCAAATTGAAGTTACCATGTACCAATGAAACATGGTCCAATTGATAAAGATGCAACTCACATCATCATATCATACATCGTATAAAGATGTAAACTAGAATCTCGTTGTCGATATGAAAATCTCTCTGCTAAATAGTCTAAAATTGTCGATGTTTGAACATTGAAGTCTGCCTTGACAAATATACCCAACTCGTCTAAATTTTTAATCGTAGAAAAAAAATGTTTGAAGTTATTTATGTTATTTGAAAATTCAGAACTCTGGCAATTCTATTTGATCCCCAGTCCTGATGAATATGTCATACCAAAAATCCATGCCATCATCAAAGTTAGAATTATAATCATGACTCTGTTGGAAAATTTCATCATAGTTAGAAGAGTATTGCAATGGCAATATCTCATTTGAAACTGTCAAAGAATTTTTTGATGACATATCAGTGGACGTTTCATCCAATGCTGCTGCTTCTGACCAAAAACTCTCATCAATTATTGGCGATATGGTTTCCATTGATTCTATGTCTTCACTTTTTATATTTTTGCTTTCACCAACTGTGACAGATGAAAAATCACTTGAACTAGTGCATGCAGATGCTGATGATGATGTCTCTATTTCATGAAAACTAAGACTTGCTTGTTCTGATTGAGTTATTGTGCTTGAATTTGAATCAGAACGTTTGATTTTTGGTTTTTTTGTGACCCTTTTGGTTTCTGAATTTGTTTTTGTTAATTTCTTCTTCAAATGCGTGTGCCACACATTTTTTATTTCATTATCCGTTCTTCCCGGTAATTTTGCCGCAATTGCCGACCACCTAAAAATAAAAATCAAATATTCATTTGTTAAGAGTGAAATTCAACGCTGTATTCTGATACTGTATAAAAATACATCATTTATAACTGTTCATACGACCCAAAGAAATAAAAACATTAATAGAGAGAAAAACAAATGTATACTTTTGTTGTGCAAATAAGAATTTTGATCATTAATTAATATTTTTATTTATAAAATAGTAATTGCACGAGATTCGCGTTGAGTTTTCTTTATCAATATAGTGAAACAGAAAACAACAAAATTTGAGATTGTTTTAATAGATTACACTGACACAGTGAATCTCATGTATATAGCTGCATGTGCCATATAATGCCAATCTAAGGCACAGATCTAATCAAGTTTCTTGAAGTTACAACCTCACCTTTTTTTTATAAAGATCATTTATTTATTGGTCTAATGTTTATTATCATGGAGTAATTTTTCTATCTTCCACTAGTGATAGCGACTACTTAATCATATTGTTTGTATTGTTTCATAATGATACATAATTATTTATAGGCTTATAGATGCATGTGTCATGTCATTGATTTATGCTTTGAATCGATAAGTTTTCTTTACTCTTTTTTAATACCACTTGCACCAAACGTGGGATCACATCTAATTTTTTAAGCTTAATTAAAGATAGTATACAACAGTATAGTGATCTCCATAATAGATTTACTAAATATTTAGCTAAACAACTTTTTGATTTTAATTTATTTCAAAGTTGACAATTAATAATGGCTCTGGCCCCCACCACTAAAAGAAGGATGAAGCCAAATCCATTTCTTTATTAAATATACAATCACCTAATAATATCAGAAAATTAAACATTAAACAGATCATATAAAACAGGACAGCATCATGTAAACTAAGAATTGGACTTGTTAGCATAAATGTTATATGTGGATCTAAGAAAGGAAATTAGTGAATATGTATATATACCTGTTCCCTAGCTTTTCGTGAAGCTTAATGATAGTTTCCTCTTCTTCAATTGTGAAATTCCCTCTCTTGATATCAGGTTTCAAATAGTTAATCCATCTAAGTCTACAGCTCTTCCCACACCTTAACAAGCCTGCACACCAAATTCATCAAAACAAACCCAAAAAAATTAAATCAATACATATAATATGGCATTACAAAAATCAATCCACAAAAATAATAACAAAAGATGAAAAATTCATGGCACTTACTAAAAAAAAGGCTAGGCTTATAGTCTCAGCAATTGCACACCAGAATACTAATTAGTTTATCCATAAAAACAAATTAGGCTAAGTTTATCATACATTTTGGTACATCAAGTATGAATAAAAGTTTTACGTCAAATAAAAAAGTTAATATTGAACATCATATAAGTAAAATGACTCATCTACTCTTACCTGCAAGTTTAGGGAGGGCGCGCCAGTTGCCATGACCGTGTTTTTGGATGTAAGATGTAAGGATTTGATCTTCCTCAAGAGACCAAGGACCTCTTTTCAATCCCATCTTTTCACAACAAGGAGCTCTTACCATCTTGATGATCTTATATAATATGGAAGAAGAATGCAGTATTAACTAGTTTCACTCTTCCTAGTTAGCTAAGCTAGTATACTTCCTAACTCTCTTTCCTTCTTCAACTTCATTTCCAATGACATATGCTGGCTATTTATCTTGGATATTCCGCACGCCATGACTTTTTTTTTTAATAGTCCAAGAAAAGAAAGAAAATAAAACATAATTTTCTGTTCAAACTATTTAGCAGTTTCCGCGAAAGAGGTTCGTCTTTCCTGTCACGGACACATAAAAACAAAAACAAGGATAAATCTATTTAAAGTAATCAACTTGTTTTATAAAATAAAGTGAATAATATTTATTATTGATAAAAAATTATTAATATTATATATACATATAATTTTAATTTTTAATTATTGACTTTACTAATTTTGTACTTTAGAGGACACAAATTTTAAAAATAAAACAAATCAACAATTTTGTTTGTAATTTAATTAAAGAGGGAGACTTGTGAGTGTAAAGTGATTTCGTAACCCGTCACATTAATTGTATATTAATTGTTTAATCATAAGTATCGTCACACGATTAAGTTGGGCACAATTTTGTAGCGACGGTTAGATTTAATTAATAGAAAATTTATTTGTTTAATTCAAAATGATATGTCAAAACCTATAATATCTATACAATTCTATGAATTAATATCTTCTAACTTTGACTTTTTTATCTTTTAGTGACTTTATTTTTATTTATTTCTTAATTAAATTTTCTCTTTCATTCAAATAATTTTTATTGGTTTAAATATGAAATCACTTCATATCAGTGAAAATTAGGGATGACAATATAACCAGCACCGCGGGTACCCACGCAAATCCGCTTGATCTGGGCGGAAAAAACCGGCTTTGATTGGGTGCGGGTGCGGATTATCCCCGCAATTAAAATTTGTGAGCGGGGACGGGTTTGGGGTGGTGATATCCACCCTGCACCCGCACCCGAACCTGTCCCGCAAGTAATATTAATGTAATTTTTAAATTTTATATACATATATATATTGAATATACTTAATATTTTTTAAAATATTAAAAATTATAAACTTATATGTATAGAAAATATTTTTTTATTTTATAATTGTCTAACAATAATTATTTTATTATATTAATTATAATAGATATAATTTTAAATTTATAATTTTATACATATATATATATATATAAATGGGTGCGGGTGTGGACGGAGAAACCCGAAACCCGTTGCGGGCGGGGTTGGGGCCTAAATTCTACACCCGCTATGAAACGGAGGCTGGTGCGGGTTTTCCCCGATTAGTCGGGTGCGGGGGTGGAGGAGGCAAAATCCGCCCTCGCCCCGCCCCGTTTCCATGCCTAGTGGAAATTGTTCCTAGAGGTTTGGTGAACATATGCAATGATTTAACTTTTTCTTAACGGAACCCCACTTAAAGGGTAACGTTGAAATTATTTAAAAATATAAAGGACCAAATCGGGAAAAAAAAAAAAAAAGATAAAATACTTAATCGTTAACCGAAATTAAGTTAAGGGACCACAGGTGATATTTAGCCTAAATGTAAAGTTGATTTTTTATAAACTACTAAACTCAAGAAAACATAAATAAAATGTGAGACATAAAAATAAAGCATAAATTTCAATAAAAATATGTTTGATTGATTGTATGTGTAAATTAACCGTTTCATTTCATGTGAGCTATAAACATGAAACACAAAACTAATAATTGAATTATTAAGTTTCACGTGCCATGATGAATTAGCTGCTAAACTCATTGAGTGAGAAGCCCTATGTTGAGACCATGTTGTTGTAAGCAAAGTAAGATGAAAAGAATAATCAAATGGTCGCGTAGGAACAAAGTCACGCTTGCATCATCCTCAATAGAAATCAATATTTGATAAAAAAGATTTAATTGCAATTTTAGATTTCTAATTTTCACTAATTCAAAAAATTAGTCCATTTATTTTAAAATTCAATAGTTTTGATTCGGTTCTATAATTTTTTAACTAAAGAATGGTAATGTGACATATAATCTCATGATGTATAATCATCTAGATACATTAATTATTTAATATCATTAAATAAATAACAAAAATGAATAATTTCGAAAATTAAAATTAAAGTTTTTAAATCATTTTATGATAATTTCATGGATATTAATCATTATTCTTCATTGTATCAAACTCACATCATTTAAAATATGCCGCATCATTATTTTTTAATTTAAAAATTTAAATTAAAGATTAAAATTGTCGAATTTTAAAATAAGAAAATCAATTTCGTAAATTAATAAAAATAAATACTAAGTTCCAGGCCTATCTTATTGCTCCTTTTAATATCCTATGTTATCATATATTTTTTCTTTTTGCTCCTTTTAATGCTGTACTGTCATTTTAGTTGTTTCGTTTCATATGCTAAAACTATAATTTACTCCTATTTAGAGTTTGGATGGGTTTAGCCCACTTAACTCTTGAATAAAAGTATTTACCATCCAATCTTTCTTTAATCTTTAGTCTTAATTCATAGTTATTTAATTTTATTATTTAATTTTTATTAATAGTCTATGTGATCTTGATTGTCTAGTTTATTTTATATGAATTTTATAGGTTTTTACTTTCTTATTTATAGTGCTCTTTGTCTTAAGATTCAATTAATTTTGTTTTTATTATTCTTTTGTCTAAGATAAAAAACATCTTAATAAATATTAAATGCATTAATTTTATTATCGATTATAAGAAAAATATTAAATGAAGTTAATTACAATCAATTAATAAATGATTTTGCATCTAAAAAATAGAAGATAAAATTCAAATAAAAGTATAATAATAATTTGAACAAAATCTTATTATCAAAATATAAAAATAGTTTCAAAATTTGTTTTAGACTTCATTTAGTATCATACCGCTCTTGCTCCCTTATAAGTCACCCTCCCATAATATGTTGATGTCATACATTGTTTTTACTTGAAAGAAATATATTATATTATTAAGAATGAAATTAAGACAGTAATTTACGCAAATAGTATAAGATATAAATTAATTTTTTTAAAATACTTCTATTATTATCTTAAAGAGTCCAAACGAAAATTACAACTAGCGAAAAAATCTAGTTCTTGTTGAATAGTTTCGACAATACTACTAACATAGTTTCTATATTGATATTCCTCCTTCAAAATCCTCTATATATCATACAAATAGGAGTGTTATATATATTCTGTAGGTACTATTACAAATTTCGCTTTTAGTGACCGATTAATTGGTCGTTGTGACTTTTAGGTTTTCGATATTGCCACCTCCAATATGTCTGCTCGCTTCCAAGTAGCAATTGCAGTCACCTCACCTCGCTCATCATGAATAATAGCGTCAAGCCCCCAAGAATTATCATCCATCAAATTTGCGTCACAATTAGCTTTATACCTTCTTCCTGAGGGATAAAGCTGACTTGGTGCCTGGTGGCTTAAACAGAAGAATCAATTAAAGAGTAAAGTGATAAGGTGATCTAGAATTTAATTTATACCTCAAACATATAATACTTACAAATTAATAATTAACATATTTATATATTGACCATTTAAAAATAAATAATTTTGAATCTGTAATGGCATGAGTTTAATCGGCTAATTATATTATGGTAATAGGATACAATAGGATAGAATATTGTTTAAAACTGGATTTGATCTTTTTATGAAAAATATAAATATGGCCTGAAAACATATTAAAAATATCAAATTAATTTTTTTTTTCATGTGTTCACTTCAGTAGAAATAATCCTGAGTTAACAATATTGTGGGAGTTTAACTCCTTTTATTAGACACAACTATGTTGGTAATTTTTGTTATGTTTTACAACCTATATCAAATT
The DNA here is from genome assembly GCA_037974755.1 of Cicer yamashitae. NCBI lineage: Eukaryota > Viridiplantae > Streptophyta > Magnoliopsida > Fabales > Fabaceae > Cicer > Cicer yamashitae. The sequence continues at coordinate 3,277,193 of JBBPBQ010020324.1, forward strand.
TAATTAAAATATTATATGTTATATAAAAAATGAATTTTTTATATTAACTTATATATTAAAAGGCTTAGAAATATTTTTTTATTAAACATTTATGTAGTACATATAAATCAAATTACTATAGCCAGTCAACCGAATTTTTTTTTAATAATGTAGGAGTTTGTCTACTTAGTCAACGAGTCTTTTGAAAGCTCGAAGACAAATTGAATTAAATTACTAGTGTTTTTTACTCCCTTCTCCCATGATATAAACACCAATTTAACAAAAAAATGTCTATGAATATAAATTATATTTTTAAATTATTAAATATATTTACTGTTTCTTTTCAAAATAAATCCCTAATTAACACCATTACATATATTTTAGAATAAGAAAAATGAAAAATAATTATATACTAAATAAGTCAAAGAAAATTGATGCAACTAATCTTTTGAATCAAACACATTAACTTTTTTACTTTATTGTTGCTTATATTTAAGAGTTGTGTTGAGAGAATATAAATATAAAAGATATTTTAAATATATTATACATAAAATAGACATATTAATTATTCTATTAATTTATTTTACAAAAATAAAATATGCAGTATATATTTATATTTAAAAACGAAGGGAGTATTAAACCGTTGGATGATTTCTATTTAATCCGAGCAATAGAACTACAAATGAGTGAACATGATCGATTTGCTATTTGTTTGTATATTTAGATTAAAAAAATTTACCCTCCAAATTTTAAGGAAAATGAGTTTTGATAATTTAAAATTTGGTCAAAAATTAATTAAATAATATCTCAATTGTTAATGTAATTTTAATTTTTTTATATTATCTTTCAATAATTATTATTTGCACAACTTACAAGGTAATATTTTACATTGATAATAATGAAAAACTAACTGATGATTAAAATGAATAGTTTGATAAAATAAGTTGTCTCTTTCTTCTAATTATTACATTTTTGAATATATGTGTCAAAATCTCAAATGACACTCGTTACGAAGGCAATAGAACATATTAATTAGTTGAGTTAAATAATTTATTTTAGATAATATACATGGCTAACTATTGGGTTGTACAAATAGTCCAATAGCATATGGTCCCATTGACGCATGGTCTTAAATCTTTTTATTTTTTATAATATAATAAATGAGTGTGAATTTTTGTAATTAAATATATTTTTAATTTCTATAAAATTATGATCTTTTAAGTTTAGTTCATAAATTTTTTTATTCAATTTTGGTCTCTATTTTAATCTTATAGAGATTAAAAATATTATTTTTTTACAAAAAAAATTAAAAACTAAAAAATTCATAATTTTTTTAATAAAAACTAAAATTAAATTTTGAAATTCTATAAAGATCAAAATTTATTTTATTCATTTTTTGAATTATTAAATTTTTTTTAAGATTAAAACATAACCTCTAAAACATTTAACTATAAACTTAGTGTTTGTTGCTTACTGGGTCACATTAATTGAATTAGGATGAGATTTAAAACTACACACTAAATTTCAATTTTGTGTCATCAATATTGTTTGTTGTTGATAAAGGTTGTGTCATCAATTTTGGTCACGTTAAAACGTTGAAATATACATTCCTTAAAAAAAGATTAAAATATGAGTGAAAAAATAATAAGTTAAAATAATAATTCAAAAATATATATTTTATATTACACGTGGACGTGATATCGTCATCTGATTATTCTATGTGCATATGGGGAAAGAGAAGGACTTGCACTCGTGGATTCATTCAGCCACTTGTACAATAATAATGCCAAGTCGCATCGTGCAGCCCGTTTTTAACTCTCCTATCGTCCTCATTCTCCCAAACTAAATAATTAAATTAATAAAATGTGTCTTGCCTTACAAACGTGTTTGTATAGTAGATCATGTACTTCTCGATGTCACTCGGATTTTCAACTTAGTTGATATTTCTTTTAAGGGATTAACATTTTTAATATATTCATTAATTTTTCATAGCAAAAGTCAAAAATTGAATCCAGACTAAATGATCAAAGAAAAAAGTTATTAACTATTTATGTCCTTGAAGTTATTTGATTAGGGACATGAATATAATAAATACAGAAGATTCATGGTTCAATCACTTAACAATAATATTTTATTTGTCTATAAAAAAAAAAAATAGACGTTAAAAACAAAAACAAAAAATATGGGTCATAAATCCAATCAAATGGTAAATGGCAATAATATAAACTACCTTAATTTGTTATTTCATATTAGTAGTTTTTTAATTTTATTGTTTGAAGAAGTCATTTTTTCTATCGACACATTTAGTAAACATAAACATTTGTTTGAATTGAAATTGAAACGGTCAATTTCGCGTCTTAAAATTAAAATTGTTGTGATTTATAAAAGCTACAATATATAAAATTTGATCAAACATGAGTCTTTAACATCAATTTTGATTTTCCAAATAGATAGTAATTATATTCCAAATGGTCAATAATATTTGGTACATATGAATCTCCTCAAATAACCAACCATAACACAAAAATCATGTTTATTAGTGGTTTTATATGTTAGACATTTTAATCCAATATCTTTCGTTCGTTTGTTTTGTTAGAGGAAGTAGCATTAATATTACGAATAATGATAAAATAGATAATATATTATTCATGCGAAATAACTAAGAAACGAATGTGGAAGTTTTTTCCACTTTGTTTAGTTGGATGATAAAACAATGAGAAAGATATATATTCATATAAACTACATTTTATATATCTCTTTTAGAAAATGGAGACTAGTAAGTGAGATATATAAGTAGATTTGACATTTGAATCAAAGGTCTATGACTGGATTGATTGAAACTAATTAATGTTTATCAAGTAAAAGATGAGTTTTTGCAAATGTTGGACGAATCGGATCTCATCATAATTATCAATTTCTGTGAATAAAAAAAGTTGAGGTTGGCGTGCGAGGCGATCGAGGCCACATCCACTGTACTCTTTCCTATTTTTCTTTATATACAGTACCTTATATTTCCTGATTTTAAGTAACAATGTAGGTGATTGATAAGAATCTAAAAAGACCGTCACAAAAATAACAATCATAGATCGACTCAATACATTGTATAAGCAAGAATATTAACACTCGATATACAAAAAACGTACGTATATAATTAATCTAGTTAAAATATTCATCAGAGTTGGTAGTGAATATTGATTTTCCACAAGAGAGTGCTTTCTAATGAAATCACAAACACCATCTTATAGTCTCAATATTTGAACTTTAGACTAATTAAATTCAAGGACTACCGATACATGCATGTACTTCAATCTTGTTTAAATTCTCTAGCTGCTATGATATTTTTCTCCAGGTCTATTTAGTTTCAAATTTCATCGGCGACCGTTCATTAATCAATTATTTCTCTCCGTTTTTAATTATAAATAAAAATATGCTAATAATTTAGATTAAATATATTAATTTTTATTAATTTAATTTTATTTATAAATAAAGACAGAGGGTAACAATATCATACAATAAAGTCCTCGTAAATTAAGTAGTTAACTCATGGATAATTTTCAATTATTATTTCATTGATTTTCCTTTGGCGGTTTCTTAGCATTTGTTGCATGGATATCCCTTTCCGACAAATAACCAAGTTGATAGTAGATTTGACGAAATTTAAACTAAGATAAATATATCAGGAATTGACTTATAACTCCAGGGGTCCATTTAGGACTTTCTTTTGCTGGTTGATATGAAAATTGAAAAACTAGCTAGTTAGAGGATGTAAGATTAGTTTGGATGGAAGAATTAAAGAGTTGAGTGATAAAAAGATTATATGTTGTATTTATTGTAAAATGTTAATAATATTGACAATATTAATTACTAAATGTGTGAGGTGTGACTACGTATAATCTAGAATATATCAAAATAAAATATATTATTAAACTCTTTTTTTGTTAATTATTTTATGGATCAAATTGATTAATAAAAAACACATTTAAAAATTAATTTAACTAATAAAAGACACATTCGGAGACCAAAATGACTAACAAAATACATATTTAATTATATTTTTTGTAAAAATTGCTTAATAATTAACTTATCGTATGAATATATAATAATTGATTGCATATAACTTAAAAGAACATATTAAACTTGGGGACCGTAGCACCTGTCCCCCTTCTCTATGCCCGACAATATGATTGTGCTATAAGGAAACATATCAAATGAAAGAGTTTTTATAATGAGTGTGAAATGAATGACTCTTAGTCATTGATCAAGTCATGAATGATTAAGATTAAAATAAAAAGTCATGTGGTTTTTATAAGTTATCATATGACATTTTTCAATCATAATCACTCATGTATAATTGTATTGTCAAATTTATCTAAAGTTAGCTAGACCATTAATAAAAGGAAAATTTTATTTGGTCTTTGGCTTAAAGCATATCATGTAATGTTAGTCAGACATGAGTTTTTTTGTTTATAATATATAAACTCCGCCGGTCTAACAATAATTGATCTATTTGATAAAAAAAAAGTCTCAAAATGAAGGACTATTTTAATTTTCAACACATTTGTTTATAATTATACTCTTTAATTAATACTATTTGTGTCATTTTCAATGCAATATATTTTATTATATATTTATTACAATGATAATGCATCAAAATATAATAAGAATAATTTTATAAAAATAATATTATTTCTCTTAAATTTATATATATTTTTTTAATATATGTGAGATAATCAAGACTCAATTATTTTAAGACGGTAGAGTAATTGATTAATGTAAAGTGCCAAGACAGAAAAAAAGAAATGCAAAACAAAGCCAATTCCATTGAAGTTGAGAGGAAAAAACTGATCAGAGCAGACAGGGGAATGCAACATTCCTCATAGAGAGGGAATCCCATCACGTTGGTGGTTCTTGCACCTCTCACGGACATTCCTCCTCTTCTAAAAGAAAAGTTTAGTCTCATTAGTTAAACTTAATCTCTATTGATTATCAAATATAAATTTTAATAAATGAAAATAGAAGAGGCGATAGGCAAAAGCATAGATTGCCCCATTTACTTATAAAGAATGAGATTCCTCTAACCTATTTTTTTAATTAATTTTTTATAATGTTTATTATCAAAGGAAATTTAATAGGACAAGTTGATAGGCATTATTGCCAATCATATAAGAAAAATTTACTTTTTTCTTTTGTTTACTTTTTTAGTTTTTTATTTTATTTTATATTTTTAACAAATTTTTTATCACATATAATTGTTTTTTTTCGACGTGATGATGGCCATTCCATAAAAAGATAGTTCAAAATAAACTACCAACTTCATCATAAACTTCACCATTTAGAAAATATAAACAACGTTTAAATGGTGTGTTTATTTTTAAAAGAAAAATATTTGGATCTTGACAATTGGATTAATATAAATCGTTTGATGTTTACTCAACGGCTCGATTTATTGATTTAGGCTGCATAAATTGTGGACCTCATAGAATCCATTATTTTCTTTTTTGGTCGACATAGAATCCATTCCTAAATGCACATTTTATTTATTTGTGTTGTGGTTTTTTTTTCTACTTCGGTTTTACTTTTCGCTTTTCTTTTTGATGATATTTTTTTAAAAAAAAAAAATTTAGCAAAATGTAATCGGAAGGAGAGATATCTTAAGTTTGATGGATCAAGTCCCTCATAAATATTAGTCATCAAAAAAGATAATATATATTTCGTATCAATAACATAATTTTATAAAGAAGATTTAAGTAAATTTTTGATCTTCTTATTTTAATTGAAATCTAATTAACTCTTCATATTTTTAATTTTAGAATTTTACTCTAACTCACACAGATTTTCTTAAACTCAATTTGAGATTTATTTTTATGACATGTTATATTCATTAATAATATAAAATTATATTTAATAAAGTAACATTGTTGATTTAGATAAAAAATAATAGATTAAAAACTCTATTAAAAAATTGAGAGATTAAAATTAAGTTTTAAGTTAAAATAAAAGAAAAAACAAACATGTAACTCTATAAAAATTCACAATGACCTTACCGTCAAATCTCTCACTCTTTCCTTTACACTTCTTTTTATTTATTTAGCGAGTTGATTTGGATGCATCAAATTTTTCTATTCTTTTTACTAAATTTATTATTTCCACATAATTTATATTTTGTGTCTTTTTCCTTTATTTATCATCTACGTGTCTCATTGTTTTTGTTTGATATTTATGTCGGTCATTATTTTGTTCACCGTTTTCATGTGATGATATTTATTTTTTTGTCTTGTGGTGCTGTTCGTTAATTCAAATTGACTAAACAACTTCAATCTACTTTGCAGGTTCAATCAATAACTTGGTTGTCAACGCTATATATTTAAATATATAAATATATCAAAAAATTTAATTGTGTCACATTTTTAAATATTTTATCATTTTACGTTATTACCATAATGCTGTGAATTTATTTTTAGATTCACTACTTTTCAGCTTTAGTATTATTAAATTTGTGTTTTTTTTTTCTTTCTATTTATATATATTTAGGTCGACTTGGGGAAAAAAGGGAAAGTATTTTAGTTAAAAAAAAAGGTCTAGAAAAATTACAATGTAGGCATTTTTTTAATTTTCTTTTCATATATTTTTTTGAACCATATTTTTCTAGAATTGCGCTTGCATTTGCTCTTTTTTTGGCCTCCACAAAAACTTTTGTCTTTCTCTCTCTACAAATCCATCTAATTTATTGACTCTTCACTGTAGCAGCAGCTGCATAGCTATGGCTTTCAGAGTCGGAAGCGGAGTCGGCGTCGGAGGGGTAAGCTTTCTTTTCCTCTTCCTTCTACGCCAATATATATTCACCTTTTTTTTATTTTAATTTTCCTCAAGACCGTGCTGTTGTTAGATTGATTTCATCGAATGTTGGTGTTTTTCTACGCTATATTTTTGTCGGATTTGGTTGGTTCCACGGCTGATTTTGATTTTCTTTCCCCATTACAAATTTTATCTCAGTTTTATTTATTTTTAATTTTATTTTTGTTTTGTGGTTGGTTCCTCCTATTCTGAGCTGTGGTTTTTCTTGTTTTCAATACCATATATATTTTTCAATTATATATATTTTTTGTTACACTCAGACATTAATTCGATGATGATCTATACTAGACAATTATAAAGATATATTTTTTTAATGAGACAATTATAAAGATATTGCAGATACTGTTTGTCACATTTTTTTTTTTTCAAAAGAAATTTGTTTATATTTGAATAAAATTTTCTCCTTGCTATTGCTTTTGCTTTTGTTCATTTCTATGTTGTCTATGGTATCAGAAACTTCTCTTAAGCAAGACAAGTAAGCACATGTTGTTAACTTTGACATATTTTTGAACACTTACTGCATGCACATTTTTGTGCTCTGGATTGGTGATGTAGTTTTCTTTTCTTGTTATAGAGAGCTTTTGAAATCAAAATGCATTTATTTTCTCGAAAAAAAACTCTGCCAAACATGCTGTTTTTTCTGATTGCTGGGATTCATTTCATTGGGAGGATTTTATTACTTTTTTTTTTGTCTTTACCTTCCGATTCCTAGGGGATAGGGGCCTTGATAATCCGGAGTCCGTCGAAAGGTAAGTAAAAAGTGGTCAAGGATTGTTCCATTCAGAATTTAAACCGACATACTCCCGGATCCCGATTGATTCGACCTTCCCTGAAGGTCATTAATCACTTGAACCCTATTACTTGGTTGTTTTGGGGGGATTTGATTATATTGATTTGTAAAAAGGATTGGAATTTCCATGTAATTAATGTGTAGCTTCATTGTAGGGAAATGCATCTTCTGGCATGGGTGTCGCTGAGCATAGCGTAAGCACATTCCAGGAATTGCAGAGGAAGAAAGTTCATCGCTATGTGATTTTCAAAATTGATGAGAAGAAGAAAGAGGTTGTGGTTGAAAAAACTGGAGGCCCTGCTGAGAGCTATGATGATTTCACCGCATCCTTGCCTGAAAATGATTGCCGATACGCAGTCTTTGACTTTGATTTTGTGACTGCTGAGAACTGCCAAAAGAGCAAAATCTTTTTTATTGCATGGTCAGTTGCTTAGTTTCTTGTATAATCATAGAATTTGCATATTAACTTGTTTAATTTTCTTACATTGGTTTTGGTATACAGTGAGTGCATATGTGTATATTGCATTTTACTTTCAGCAACTTGCATTTACATATCTATATGTTGCACTCAAGTCTTAAAACACTGATTTATTTTATAAACTAAGAAAATCTTGGAGAGGGCGTTGTAATCACTTTGCTCTTCTTAATATGTGTTGTTGACAAGTAAATTGGTAATTGAATGACAATGTAAATTCTGTACAATGATACAACTCTCTAGTATACTATCTAGATTTCGTTCCTCTTATTCAAATGTCATAGCTTAATCAATCTATTCTTAATGCCTATTCTTAATCTTCTTGTTAAGGTCTACCTTAGATGCACCAGTTTCAAGTAAGTGTTCTGACAAATCCTTAAATCTGAATTGTGGCATGTATTTCAGAACCTGACTTTTTTGTATAATCTATTAATATGCATGCTAATAGCAGCCAGTGGTATGCACAAGCTTTATTAGATAGCAAACATATTAGTAATTTACTAGGGTACATGGCAAGCTATATTTTCAATCGGAGTAGGGGTAAGTAGTACTTGAATTGTTTTATATGTGATTAAGCAAAATTGAACTTCAGTAACTATAGTACCTTGTTGAGCTGGGGACTACATGTTAGACATTAAGCATGTTTCCAAAAATCACTTCAAGAATTTTAGAATAATGAATAAGCATTTTAGATTTTTGACAAAAGGTATTACTAATGCTTGAACCATTCGCATAAATCGATAGTCTTTTGAGAGGTTTTTTTATTTGACGCAACTCTGCAATAATCTACTGGTATGTTACACTGTTTTAAGCCCCTTTTCTTTTGGTACTAGGTTTTATCTTTCCAATTTCCAGTACTTGATTATATTTGTCTGTCACCAAATTCATGTGTTAGTTTTCTCTTGCCTTTCATTTCATATGAACTATTGTGTCACAAATGGCTGCATATGGCATCTTAAACTATCTCTCTACCATTTCTTCATTTTTCTGTTGATTATTCTTTTGGATGTTGTAATTAATTTCAAGCACAGTCGCAAGATTGACAGTCTTGAAAAAACGCTGGTTCAAAATCTGACTCACTGTTAATTTCTGCTTTTGCATATGGAGAGGTCATCTCTCTCCACACTTGCTGAAAAAATTCACCTTTTATTTACTGCTGTTGCATTAAGCCAGATGGCAGTTATAATTTGACAAAAATTGTTGCCTTTGTTTTGCTTGAGTTTATAATGGATTGATATTTTACAGGTCTCCTTCGGTAGCTCGCATTCGCCCTAAGATGCTTTACGCAACATCAAAGGACAGGTTCAGAAGGGAGCTGCAGGGCATCCATTATGAGATTCAAGCAACAGACCCAACAGAGATGGATCTTGAAGTCCTCCGAGACCGTGCAAACTGAGCACCTAAACAAACTGAAAGGGTTGTTGTGTCTAAGTTATGTAGTTAGGATATCTTAGGCCTCAAGAAATGTTGTTAACTGATGCCCTTAAGTATTAGTATGGTCTTGTGTGATCTGACACATTTCATATAAATAGCTTATTTCAAGTAATTAACATATGCACCTGTGAAGGCTGATCTGGGTTCCTGTCTAAGAAACCCTACTGCAGAGGAATTTGAGTTGTTCCTTACTGTTACTGCCATGATGCTTCTCAGGTGGAATTAATATGGTTATGGATATTGAAAATTTGGCTTAAATTGATGCAATATAAAGTCTATCATTAGCTATGAAGCACTGATGCAAACACGAACACCTGACACGACACTGACATGCATTGAAGCTCGTATTCGTGTATGCTAAAATGCCGAAGTACCAATATTGGGTACAGGTGCTCGTATAGTACATCTTGTCCCATACCTTCTTTTTGTTGGGGGTTGGGTATGCGATGGTGGTACGAAAGAGAACGGCGGCCACAATGAGTGTATTTAATAACATAACAAAATGAGTCGCAAGACCTGACCTCTGGGTCTTTTTAATTTAGATTTTAGGTTTCTTTTCATTCTTTTATCAGTTAGGACAACAATTGAACATTCGCCCTTTCATGACATTAACTCAGGCGTCAAATGGTTCTTTGTTATTTTGGTTCCCTCTGCTGCCTTTCTTTAAAATACCGCAGGTAATTGCATTGCCTTTCAGTTTTGTCTCATTGTGGTGAGAGAACCTTTTCAGTCAAAATAGGAATACTATCGATATAGTAGTTGTCAAAATGTTTTGTTTTTTTAGTTTATTTTGTGAAAATATTTTCTATTTTTATTTTTTAAAATAAATGTTCATTTTATTTTTGAATAATAAGAAAATAAAAGACTTTTGAAGTGAACAATAGTATATATTTTTAGAAATAATAACAATGTTAAAAAATCGTTTTCATCATTTATTTATAGAAATGTATATACATTAATTAATATTTTATCTTCTCTTTATGATAATTTGTTATTTTTAAAAGTATCGCATCAAATTAGATTGAACACAAATTTTAAAAAGACGAAAAAATGAAATGTTTTTACAAGGCAAATGGGCCCTGCATAATATATAGGCAATGGGCAATAGCATAGGCTTTTCAGCTGTCATTGTTTTTACAAGTGTAGTTTTTTATTTCCTTCCAAGTAACAATTTTTTATTTGACTTTTAGATTATATTTATTTTTCCTATTGGCTCCAACCATGTCTCTCGCATTCATTGCACTATGTCTTGAATGCACATTATGAGTATTCGATGCAATTGTTCCTATTTATCTGTTGGGTGATATTTTTGGACCTTTTGGTGCTATCACATAACACTCATTGTAGAACCACTTGCACTATTCAGTATACAACACTATTGTTCATCTTTCTTTCTATTTTTAATTCAGATCTCCAACCTTTCACTTTTGTATGTTGAGGAGTTTGAGAGTACGCATAAGCAACAATGAGTCAAATGTTCCTGAATAACAACGAACCAAATGTTTCAGAATTATAAGAGATTTTGATATCACGTCTCTACTAAAAACCTTAAGGCATTAGATATATGGGTCACCACTCTTATATATCAAACTTATAACTTATTCTAAGTCAATGTGGGACATAGTTACTCACACTTGAGCCCTACAATTCGTTGTCCTCCATTTGAAATAACTTATAACACATGGTCTCCATGACCCCAACAACATGCAAAGGTAATAACAATGTTATGCGTTCATATTTGAATTTTTCCATTTTTAGTTCTCCATCATTCCTCCTAATCTTCTCTTCTCACTTCAATGACTGACGTACATCAATACTCACACGTATTTGCATGAACTTACGCCAAAATACAAACCATTCATTGATGATAATGTTATCTCCAGTTGTCAAATACTAAGCATTCTCTCCTTTATGATCTGACTTTAAATAGGTTTCTTTATAAGTAATATTCCCACAAAATGGAGGGCGGAGTATGCTTATTGTTCTTGTTTTTCCTAACTCTGAAGGGTCCTTACTTCTTCTTCATCGTCAATAATATGAAGGCTTTCTAAACTTGCCATAGTTTCAAATCAGACTTTGACTTTAGGAAACCAAAGACGTCTCACTAATAGAGATTAAAGTGAGAGAACATGAACTATAGCCAATGTACTAAATAGTGACTTAGATAGATAATTTCATTAAGTGACAATATTGATGTATCAAGTGTTAGTAAGAGTTATACATTAGATGGAAAATGGGATGTTGAACACTATATAAGTTAAATTATCCATACCTAATACCTTAAGATTTTAGGTGAAGATATTGTATCCAACTCACTTGTGTGACTACTTTTAACTCAATGTGATGATCCCCCATACTCCTATCATGAACCAACAATGGTATCAAAATTGACGGTTTGACGTGACTGACTCTTGTATTGAAAATCTTCTTGACAATGATGGTCAAACGACGTGTGCCATTGATGTGATGTCAATGATGGTGAATAGTATGTTGATGGAAATGCTTATGCTTGAGGGGAGCATACCCAGGTGAATGATAGACACATACTTGAGAGAGAGATTTTTGGTGTATCAAGTGTGGGTAAGAGTCCCAAATTAGATAGAAATGTGAATATTGAATACTATATAAGTAAGATGATTCATATATCCCATGTGTTAAGATTTTGGATAAAGATGTGATATCCAACTCACTTGGGTGGATGCTTTTAGGCCAATGTGATGATCCTCCATACCCTATTGTGACCTAACATATAGTTTATCCAATTGTTCGTGAACCATATAAATTCTCAACTATTTCCCAATAAGCACAACTCATATCATAGTTGTAGAGACATTTGATATGTTGGGACGCGAGTTCGAACTTAAAATACCTATTTTTCTCCATATTTAGTGTGTGTTGGTTCTACTGCTAAACTTTTTAAAAAAACAAAAAAAGAAATCTTAACTATCATTACCTGTTTTAATTTTTTTTAAGCAATAAAAATTAATATTAATTAATTAATGAAGAAAAGAGAGAAAATAACAAAGAAAATGTATAAAAGGAAAACAAAAATAAAAGAACAAAAGTATGAGAGGATAAAACTAAAACGCAAGTTAAAATTTTTTTAATACCACATCTAACTTGTAGTACCTCAATTTTGTCTGACCAATTAAAAATAATTCAAAAAATAAAATATATTTATTAAACATTTTGCACTTATTATTATTAAGTTTAAAAATTGTAATTTTATAAATGTGGTCCAATTTTGAGTCCATAATTATATCGAGGTTGCCATTACATTACCAAAAATAAAAAAAATAAAAAACTTTTTCTGTTCGCGTGTATTTCTTTTTTTGTTTGCATGTCTTTTCCTTCTCTTCCAACTTTCATGAAGCGCCCCGTTTTTTAGCTTAATAAGATTATTATTTTTATTACCTCTATACTTAATAAAAAATAATAAGTCACATTTTTCCCTCATTATCTCAAATTGCTTAATAAATTGAGAACAACAAATCACCAAAAAAGAGATTTTTTTTTTTGTTTTTTGTACTACAGAAGATAAAAAATAGAGAGACCTAAAGGTAGAAGAGAAACACCATATTATAAAGAAAAAAAAAAGAAATACAAGATACAAGTAAAATACTTTAAAATCTCTTTAATATTAATATTTTGTATTTATAATTTTTTTAATATTAATATTCTGTATATATAATTTCTTTTCATTACATACTTTATACAATATTTTTTATTACATAATATATACAATACAGTATATATCAATAAAAAAAACTATGTTTATTACATTAAAAACTATAAATCCAAAACAAATGAATAAAATCAAAATATCTTACAAAAATTAACATAAATGAAAAAAGAAACAAACAAAAAATGGAAACAAACAAAAAAGGAAAATGGAAAACTACTGCCTATTCTTTTCCTTTCATTTCTTTTTCTTCTTCCTTTCTTCTCCTTCTTTCTTTTCTTCTTTTTCTCTCTACCCATCTCCCTCCCCTCTTTCTATCTTCTTTTTTATTTTTATTTTTTTTCCTCCTACACAGACCCACTCCCCTCTTTTTTTTTTTTTTTTT
>JBBPBQ010020324.1:3291010-3304582 GCA_037974755.1 Cicer yamashitae
TTTTTTTAATCAAATTTTTATAAAAAAAAAATCTCAATTTTATTTACAAAAATTATTTGATAAAACAATTTGAGATTTTTTGTATCTTTTTTGAAAAAATTTATCTGAAAACAAAAATCTTGAAAAAATTATTAGTTGGAGTAACATTAGTTATGGATATACCTGATTTTGTAAAATCAAATTCAATTATATAGATTGATTATAAAAATTGATTATCATGAATAATGGTTGCGTTTGTTTGAGCTTAAATAAAAATGATTTTTGTTTTAAATAATTTAGAGATTATTTTTAGAAATTTTTAAAAAAATGATTTTTTAACTCCCGTTTGTTTACTATTATAAAAATGATTTTTTTTTTAAAAAAATGATTTTTAACCCATTTGTATACAATTTTGTAAAAATAATTTTTTTTAAACTAAATTACCATCGAAAAATGATCAACTTATTAAAAATGAACGGATGGCAATTTGGAATTTATGAACAGAGGGCAATTTGGAATTTTCAAAATAAGGTAGGGGTAATTGCATTTGTTAATGAGTTAAGTTCCATGTTTTTAATTTGTATTTCGTTTTCCTCTCTCATCTATCGCAATAGCAAAATGCGAGAAGATACTATTTTTAACTTTTCATTTTTATCCAAAAAATAATTTTTTTAACAAATGATTTTTTAAAAATCTAAAACAAACACCTTTCAAACCCTATAAAATAATTTTTGATTTGAAAAAATAGATTTTTTAATAAAAAAATCTGAAACAAACACACCCCATATAGATGTGAATTGATTATGTAGATATAGAGTTGATCAACAACCCTAGCAAAGATTGGTTTATGATGGAATGCAGGTACTTTTGGTGGTTAATTTGGCGTTATGGTCTCTAAGGGGGATATTCACAAATGGGAGCCCCGTTGACCCTAAGATGTGCAGTCATCATATTTCAATTTAGATTTTTCTAAATTCTCTCACAATGCACCTGTTTTTTCTTCAATCTAGGTTTTTTGTTTTTAAAGAGTGGTAAAAAAAAACTAACATCATATTTTAACATTATAGAGAAAAAATTACACCTTCATAACCTTTTTTTTTTTTACATCTTAACCGACCATGTTATTTTTATGAAAAAAATTTAAAGTAACATAATGGTGCTCAATTGAAAGATTAATGCCTTAACCGTTTTATATTATTAGGAAAAAGACAATAAATGTATCCAAATTTTTCTAACGATTACATCATTTTTTTTATGTTACATTTCATACACAATTATCAACGTACAAGTTACAACTTCTCTTATCTTTTTATAAGAAATATCAACTAATTTAGTTCTTATCATTATAATAATTTAAATTACTTTAATAGGAAATTGTGTATTACACGTATTAATAAATTGTGTAGTGACATCAATTTACATGTTTTACCCCTCAAACAATGTTCGGTGAAATTTGATCCATATTATGTATGGAAGGTGCTAGTAGCCCCTCGTAGTGACATGTTCCATGTTCTTATCCTTTTGTCCCTACTAATGATCATACATTCATATGTGTCTGTCTCCCATTATCATCACTATACATCCCCTTCTCCTTCCCATGTGACCTCCACGTGATCATCATCTACTTTTCCCACCTCTCCATGCTCTAGTATTGCTACCTACACCTTTTCATTATTTGATAAGATTTGGTGCTTTCCTGTCTCAACTTCTTCATTATTATATACTTCTCAAGTTTGAACAACTTTATTACTCTCATCTCTTCTTTAATATTCAAACAAAATGGTTTATTTTATCAAATAATAGATAATTTATTTCACTTTCTTGATAACTTTCTTTATTGTTTATGATTGTGCCTCCTTTATTATAA
Organism: Cicer yamashitae; assembly: GCA_037974755.1. Taxonomy (NCBI): domain Eukaryota; kingdom Viridiplantae; phylum Streptophyta; class Magnoliopsida; order Fabales; family Fabaceae; genus Cicer; species Cicer yamashitae. The sequence continues at coordinate 3,292,857 of JBBPBQ010020324.1, forward strand.
TTATTATTATTATTCTGTATTTAATTTGTGCCCTTCAAATTGGTGAGAGTGACATGTTGTGGGGAACCCTTCCCTTCCAGAAAGCAAAGTGGTATGCAAGCTGGACATACAGATAAGCTAACTACTTTGTTAGGTCAATTTTAGAAGTGATTCAAGGTTCTTATCCTATGCTGCTATAGATATCTTTTTTTTGCAAAATTTCAGATCCAATATCTAGGGTATCAATTTTCATTCTTTAGATATTTTATGTTAGATACGAAAAACCATTATGAACTCTTTTATTTAATGTTTTTGAGTTTAAGAAACTTTTTTGGCCATGCAATGAAATTTTGAAGCAGTATGGGAAGCAACAGAACCATTGTTTGGTTTAGAAGGGACCTAAGAATTGAGGACAACCCTGCACTAGCTGCAGCTGCAAGGGATGGTTCTGTATTCCCTGTGTATATATGGTGTCCTAAAGAGGAACAACAATTTTATCCAGGAAGAGTTTCAAGGTGGTGGTTGAAACAGTCTCTTGTTCACTTGGATCAGTCCTTGAAATCTCTTGGAGCTAGACTTGTGTTCATCAAAACTGATAGTACTCTCAATGCTCTGTTGGAGTGTATAAATGCTATTCAAGCTACAAAAATAGTGTTTAATCATCTCTATGGTAAGTGTTGCTGTCCATAAGGTAGTTTGTATAACTTCATTAGAACTAGAATTATGGATTAAATGTTTTTGCTAATTTTGATCTGATTCATGTTTGTTTCCCCTTAATATTTTGGATCTTTAAAAGTTGATGAATCAAGCTGGCTTTTTTCTTTCTTTTTATTAACAACATGGAGGAGGTTTAAATATAGAAGATAATATGAAGTATTTATGTAAACTATAGTATGTTTGTTGAGACTCAAATGTGTAAGCTAAGCTTTGCATGTTTAAGGCATTATATCACTTATGTTTTGTCTAATTAATTATTGAATATACCAACATTATGTTGGATGAAAAAACGTGGTCTAGAGGGGATACCCACTAAAGGTGGGCTAGCCAGGTTCTCTAACAGAGATTAGTTATGGCAAAGTCAGTGGATACTTTGCATCAATCTATGGTTACAAAAAAAATTAATTTAGTTTCTTAGAGGGAAGCTTTGATTAGTTGAGACATTAGAATGAACCGGAATTAGCAGAACTTTTCTATAATTAACAAAATAATAATTTCCAGATATGTTTGTTTACAGTTCAATGCTAGTCAGTTGACCGACATTTTGTACCATGATTATTTTATCAGACCCTGTTTCGCTTGTTCGCGACCACAACATCAAAGAAAAACTAGTGGAACTTGGCATATCTGTGAAAAGCTACAATGGAGATCTGTTGTATGAGCCTTGGGAAGTCTACAACGACAAGAGACATGCTTTTACAACCTTCAATCCTTTTTGGCAGAAATGCTTGCAGAAGCAAATGGAACCTGTTTCACTTATCCCTCCATGGCAATTAATTCCAGCTGAAGGTATGCACATTACCATGGTTTGATTCGATTGTTTCTTAATAATATGATTGTTAATTTGTATCAGGTTTTTGCTAGAGTTTGATACAGTATCATTGAGGAAACTAGCAGCAATGTAATCAAGTTTTCATCTGCTGTTGATGACAGGAAAAGTTGAGAAATGTTCAATAGAGGATCTAGGTCTCGAAAATGAATTAGAAAAACCAAGCAATGCTTTACTAGGACGAGCGTGGTCTCCAGGTTGGAGCAATGCTGACAAGGCTTTAACAGAATTTATGGACAAGCATCTACTTCACTACTCGATGAATAAGCAAAAGGTTGGTGGAGACTCCACCTCGCTCTTGTCCCCGTATCTTCATTTTGGAGAGTTGAGTGTGAGGAAAGTTTTTCAAACCGCACGTTTGAAGCAGATATCGTGGGCAAATGAAGGCAACAGTGTTGGTGAAGAAAGTGTTACTCTTTTCCTCAGGGCAATTGGACTTAGAGAGTATTCGCGTTATCTTTGTTTCAATTTTCCCTTCACTCATGAGAGAGCACTTCTTGGGCACTTGAGTTTTTTCCCTTGGAATGCTGATCCTGCTAACTTTAAGACTTGGAGGCAAGGTAGGACAGGATATCCTTTAGTTGATGCAGGAATGAGAGAACTTTGGGCTACAGGATGGATGCATAACCGAATAAGAATAATAGTTTCGAGTTTTGCTGTGAAAATGTTGCTTCTACCTTGGAAATGGGGAATGAAGTATTTCTGGGACACACTTTTGGATGCTGACCTTGAATGTGATATCCTTGGCTGGCAGTATATCTCAGGAGGCTTACCAGATGGTCACGAGCTTGAGCGCTTGGATGATCCTGAGGTTTGTCATCTTTTCCTTCATTGAAAGGTTTCCTACTTAGAAGCCAAAACTTATATTTGGCGAAATTTATCTTTTTTGTTTCCATACTCACTTCAGTGCATTTTATATCTGTCAAAGTGGATCACTCGATGCATATCTTATTTGTGTTTAACACGGGTTATTTGATATTCGTTTTTTATTATAGGAGTTTTTTTGATATTCTGATTCATGTAATAGTAGTCATACCAGTTTGTATTTTGAAATTTTATTTTGACTATTTCTCTGATTCAGTACTCATGGCTTTCATGATTCTATCTTCCTTTCAAAAGCTCTGTAGATAAGTAGTCGTAATCCTAACTTCTTAGCATCACTATAGTAGTTGAAAAAGATCTTTTGCTACGATGCATTTCCCTCTTAACTAAGACTGGTATTACTTTTTCTTATATAGAGAGAACAGATTTTAATTTTCTTTTTTGTTGTCTACATCACATCTGAGTAAATTCTACCCACTTCAGATTCTAGAAAGAGCCTAACAATAAGACTAAATACTTTCACTTCTTGTTGAGTATGGGTCATATTCACCGGTAAACTTGTAAACTGGAATGTAGTTTTTAAACAAAGCTTTGTACTCTGTATGAAACTAATGCATTGCATAAAAGAAAACTACAATAGTCACAGCAGGTTGGAGACATAGTCCCAATTGGACGAGCTCCGTGATCAATAGTTGTATTTATGTTTATTTAACTGCTTTCTTTAGAACTGAATTTGCTATTCCGACTCTTCTCTAATTTTGGTCTCATTGTATGAACAGATTTTAGGAGCTAAATTTGATCCAGAAGGAGAATATGTAAGACAATGGCTACCCGAGTTAGCAAGGATGCCAACTGAGTGGATCCATCATCCTTGGAACGCACCACTTAATGTGCTCAGAGCATCAGGAGTTGAGCTGGGTCAAAACTATCCAAAGCCAATAATTGATATAGACTTGGCCAGAGAAAGACTAACTCAAGCCATATTCAAGATGTGGGGAACCGAGGCAGCAGCAAAAGCTGGTAGCTCAGAAGCAAGGGATGATGAAGTTGTTGTTGACAACTCCCACAGTATTGAAAATCTAGACATTCCAAAAGCTGTGTTTCGTGGCAAGGCTCCATGTGCTTCTGTTTCAGCTAATGATCAGAAGGTGCCAGCCCTTCAGGTTGTTCAGGATCCCAAGAATGAGTTACCTATTAGGAAAAGAAGAAAATGTATGGAAGAGAACGGAAAGAACCCGGAAAATTCAGTAAATCATGAGAAAGATAGTAGGGTGTCAAACACTGACCAAGACACTTGTTCTACAGCTGACTCTTCTTCATGTAAGAAACAGTGTTCTACAAGCACTTACTCTTTTTCTGTTCCACAACAGTGTTCCTCATCTTCAAATCTAAAATGGCCATGGCAAGAGCAGATTGACATGGAGCAGAGTTCAGGGAAAGATGGTAAGCATGATGCTTATATTTCCAAATAAGAAAAGAGAAGAAAATAGAAACTCACAAAAATAAATCTCTAGAGCAGTTTATTTGAATAAGTGTTTGTGACAATATTTGTACTCAAGCTAAAACTTCAAAACTGGATACTTCAATAGCTTAACACACTAGTATTGAAAATATCTGGAAAGGAAATAACTATATGTGAGTACTAACACTTCAGATTAAAGACGTGTCAGGTGTCTAACATGACACCGACAACTGTAGTTATATTTGATCATTTTTATTTTCTCAAACTATTGGTGGTACCTACGTGTCAGTATTAGTGTCGTGTATGATGTCCGTGTGTCAGTATTAGTGTCGTGTATGATGTCCGTGTCTATTTCAATGCTATGCAATAGTGTTTAACCAATGATGCTTCACTTTTTCAAAATTTTTTATGCTGTCTTTGGCACGGAGCATGTTCATTAGTGCATTGTAGTACTCTCTAATTTCTACTTCATTGTGATTCATATTTTCTTTATTGAGAAATCTTGATTTCTGTAATTCTATTGACTGATTCACAATGATGTTTTTCTTTCACATTATTTTTTTACTCTTTGTTGGATTTGTATGCTACTAATAAATAAGAATCTTCTTTTTTTTGCAGGCGCAACAGGAGGTTAATGCTGTCCTTATTTATAAATCTAGTAGCAGCTGCAATACTTCTCAGAAAATGGTGCCATTAATTAAGCTTATACTGTTTTCTGTGGCTATATTCTCAATAAAATGTTATGAAAATCCAATTGAAACAGTAGCCAACATTGTATATTACACAATAAATAAATTATTCTGACAGTCTTGTATACAATCTCCATAAACTAGTACTCTACACTAAATTATTCTCACTAGGCATAAGTCAAGGTGCCTTTACCTTGTTTTGTCTTTAGTACTTGATACTGATTATTTATATAATCACTACATACTGAAAATTATAGTGGAAGGCACTAGTTAACAACCATGATCAAATGCTTCAATTTAATTCTCAATATTTACTTCACAACCTGAAAGGCTGCAAGGAAGAGTTTCCATCAAGGCCTTTTTCATAATAATGTTCTAGAACATCTTTCACAGTACTGTCTTTATAGATTGGTGGATTTTCTTCTGATAACAATTCCTTTATGGGGCCAACAACCTTGGATTTACCCTCTGAAGATGTGTTCACAAAGAAGCTTGCTATGGAAATTCTAGGACCTGTATGCTTGGATAAAACCCGGTGATAAACACTTGTGAACATGTCATTTGTTAAAAGCTGCAAAGGAGATTGATAAATAAATATCTCCATTATTATTGTAATTCAAAGGAATTAATTATAGATGGTCATGATAATTTTATGTTGATTGTTGAATAAGATGTCTAATGAACCAAGAAAGATGGATGATAATATTGAGGGAAATGGATGTAGGAAAATGAATAAATCGTTCCAATGAAAGTAACAATTGAAACATTGAGATCCTTCAGTGCATGGATCGAGACTGTCGGTAAGGAGAGAGATGTTCACCAAAAATCATATCTTGATGTAAAAACTTTGAGACAGAGCTAACGAAATATATATAATAGAAACCAATAGCATATGGTCCCTAGATGAGGCATGGTTGGTTTTTATTCAATTATAAGTGTTTTAGCCCTGCTTCCATTAAATTTTATCATTACCATACAATTTTTTTCTAAGTTTTCTTTGTTACAAAAGAAAAAAACTATAAATGTCATGTCACAAGAAAATACAGAAAGTTTATTATTATATAACTGAAGTGTATATATTTAACATCACTTACCTGCAGAATATCACCAATGTTAACAACAAGAGATCCATACACTGGAGGAACATCAACCCATTGATTCTGATGAAGAACTTGAAGACCACCAATCTGGTCTTGCAGAAGAATTGTCATGAAATCACTATCAGTGTGCTTGGAAGTGCCCATAGTTAATTCAGGTTCAGGGCATGCAGGATAGTAGTGACCCAAAAGAAATTGTCCTTTCTTCTGAGACTAATTCTTTGAGGTAACAAGGTTCAAGGCCTAAAGCTTCTGAGAATAGCTCAAAGATTGTAAAGCCTAAAGCTCTTACTTTCTTTGAATATTCAATCACAATGTCTCTGCGAATGCAATCATACAAACTTGACTTGTGAGTCAAGGAAGACCTCTCATTTATAAACACATTTTCAAACTATATTTTATATGATGGGAAACTCTCAACAAAATCATTAATTAGTATCATTTTTGGCACAATAATCTTTGTTAACAAAAAGTCTTTAGTGGAGTAGGAGTCAGGTGGAAGGACTAATATATATAGAGTAGTTGAGATACAAATTAATAAGGGTATTGCTTGAAAAAATGATTAATACTCTATCAATAATCTAAATTGACAAATAATTTGAAGCATAAATATTCTAAATAGAACACTTAACATGAGACGGGTGTGTACAGATAAAATTCGTCACGCATTGAAAAGATGTAAAATATAAAAACAGTTTATAAAAAAGACAATCACCGCATTGCATTGAAAAGATGTAAAACATAAAAATAGTTTATAAAAAAGACAATCACCGCCTTACAAGTCAAGTCCGTTTTGTTTCGATGAGTTTGACCGAATCGAAAAATAAAACAAACATTACCTACATACATGTGGTATTTCTTCTGGACTAGGAGGATCAGGACTTATAAAAAATGCAATTGAATCCCTCCAGTTAGCAGCAGGGTCCTGAAAAAGACTACCATTAGAGAAATATCTAACTTTCTTATTTTTATCCCTTGTATAGAATACTTTCCTAGCATCAGCTTCTTGTTCATGAAACCTACATATTCCACTAATCATCTCATCCAAAACACTAACTTCAATACCATGATTAACCACTTGAAAAAATCCCCACTCCTTGCATGCACTTCTGATCTTGTCAACCACCTCAACATGCAAACACGTGTTTGTGTGTATATCTTGAAGGTCTATGATAGGGACAATGAAGTTGGAAGAGGTGTGGTTCAAGTTGAGTTTTGGAGAATGGAACATGAGTGGAATCTTTGTTGTACATGTTCCTGATTCTAAGAGGCCTTTCACACCAAGTTTTGAATCTTCAAAGGCTTGTACTTCAGCTTTTCTGTCATATGTGAAAGTGGAACTGTTATTTGCCTCTATCATGATGGGAAAGTAGCAGAAAATAAAACGTTATGTGTTTGTGCAATGAATCTGAAGTCAATGATGATAATGCTCAACTCAAAATATAAAAGAAGATTGAGAAGTGATGACATAGCCGCCAATGTGGAAAGACAGGCACATTTTATATTCTATATTCTACGAGCCAGTGGAATCAGTCACTGAGATAAATAACTTTAATATTTTTGTTTTAGGTTTTGTGTGTCCTTAGGGCACTCTTTAATAATTTCAATAGTAGAATTTTCTTTTTATTGAAACAAATAATTTTTTAACTTTTAAAAAGATGAATAACACAAGTTCTAATATAAAATTTCTACGTTTAATATCTTAAAATGTATAAGTTAGCATTAGTCTTTGTTTTTCTTTCCAAATAATCATGTGTTTGATACTTGACCAGTTTTAAAATTATTTGATTAGAGAGATCAATCTCTTAAATAGATCATAATTATCTCTAGATATTAGTTTTTTTTTAATATACAAATGTTAATGTTAGTAGGATAATAAATTAGTAGGTTATATTAATTTTTGGGGTTTAAACCTTAAATCTTCTAGTTTGAATACCTCTTCAGTGTCCCTGAATGACATCTTGATTTTAAAAAAAGTACTCAGCATTAACTGAAGTAATAACCAATCATAGCTGGATGTCACCATTTCTTTTCCATTTTTTATACTTAGCTTACCAATTGCAGACTTGCAGTGAGGACTAGTGTAGAGTTGAACAACATACTTTAATTCATGGTAATGTTGAATAGTATTGTTTTCATTCTTCTAAATAGAAAATCATTTCATTCATGTCTATTTTTCATTTTAAATGTACCTTAATTGTACCTTCAGTTTTAGTATAATATTATGACTCAAACTGATGTTAGAATAAAAATCAAGTGAAAAATAATTCAAAATGTAAGATGCATTTCTTTATTTTATTTTGTTGGAGAGTCTCGGGTTACTGAAGCAATAACACAACAAATATTTTTAATCCTCAAAATTTTAAGATAATAGATAAATGAATCATATCTGAACTCCACAACCTCCCTTCAAATGCGACTTTCGTTCTCATAGTAAGCCGAATTAGATTCTAATACCACTTATTAGGAAGTCCAGAAATACGAGAGCAATAATGGACTAAACACATAACACATTTATAATCAATGTGAAACTAATCACATAGTAAATGTGGGCCAAATACTAGTCTTTATTTTGCAACTAAAGAAATTAAATTTTGCGAGGCTATGCATCGATAGAACCTCACTTATTCACCACCTAGTTTACACACACATGCATAGATTATACAATAAAATCAAGTTCTAAACAGAGGAGGTAAAATTAAAGTTGTCACAATTGGTATGCTCCAAGAAGAGTGAACGAAAACCAAGCCTTGAAGCAGCCAAATCAAATTGCAAAAAATTATTCTCCAACTGATGAGCTCCAATAGTGATTGAAGTCATTGGTTTAGAACCACCAACCACAAAACCAACTTGAGATGCTTTTGGATTTGATCCAGCATCCACGAAACCCAAACAAATCACATCATTGTCAAGTGACACCATTGAATTAGCACCAATAATACTCCATAGAACATCCTCATTCTGCAACACAAAATCAACAGAAGGCACACCTGGTCCCATTCTTGAAAAACTAATGTCTTTTGTTGCAAAACATGTTCCAAATGGTGCTACTGGTTCAACAGTAGGTGCACCTAATTCCTTCACAAAAGCATCAATAACAGCTTTATAGATCGAAGTTTCCATTATAGTGTAAGGATTAACAGTACTAATTTTAGTTCCACCAACACCATTTTTTGTGTCTATTTTCAAAAGGGTTGTGTTCAAAGGTACATTTTTACCAGAAACTCTAATAGATTTCACACCAATGAAATACTCAAATGATGGTTTACCCAAGAAAGAACTTGGAGAAGTGCTAAAAGGGTTTGTGACAAGAGGTGTGAAAGTTAGAGTCTTTGAAACATCCATGTTCAAATTATAAGGTCCATCCCCAAAGAAAAGTACACCTTTTGAACTAGTGGAAGAACCCAAACAAATGGCAAATTTTCTATTGAAACTGAAAGCTGATGAAAACTGAGAAACGATTGAAACTTTAGTCCTTCCTAGACCAGCCATGCCTTTGACACCCTTAGCAAGATCCTTTTGTACAACATTTGAACCACAAATGAAGAGAAAATTTGGAACAGAAACAACTCTACCAGGATTGTTTCCATCGGTGGATTGAACAGAAACAATGTCTGAATGAATGTCTCCATATGTTGACACACCTGTTATTAGACAAATTAGTTAGTTATATAAGTTAAAGCACGATAATTAGTTATACTAAAGTTCTGTTTTGCAAAAATAGTGGATATGTTAGCTAATAGTGGATGAGTTTATAGCATATAACATATAAGTTAACTAATAGTAGATAGTCGATAAATTAGTTAATTTAATTTGAAATATTTATTAAAATTAACGGTTAAACTAATTGAAAAATATAAAATGCCGTAAAATAAATATTCTTAATATTTAAATTTTGTAATAAAGACAATGAAGATAAAAATGAAAGAAAAAAAAAAGAAACGCTATATCCTATAATTTAAAACGCTACCTCAAGTAGTTTATTGAAAACACTATAAGCTTAAACAAAATTATACACTCGTGAAAAAAATAGTTATCAAATAGGATTATTAGCTTTAACGATATAAATTATCAGCAATAAACTTGTTTTTTATTAGTTATATAAGTCTTATGTATTTTTTGATGTAAATCATTGTATCATTTTCGCATAATTCAATATAATTTCCATTTAAGTTATTTCTCTGATCGATAAATTCTACTGAGAAAAGTAATACCTGTGACAGTGTTGGTTGGTGAACGACCACATATGTTTTCACTATTGCAACCATGTGAAGGGAAGAGTGAGCATTGAGATGCGGTGCAAAGGGTTGGTTTTGAAGTGGATGAGACATAACTACCCTTTTCACAGTTCACCCATAAGTAGCCACCGCCAAGATCAATGGTTAGTTTGATTGGTACAAGTGGTGTTCTTTGTTTGATTTGAGTTACATATTGTGGTGTAGTTGAAGAAATGTCTTTGGTGATTGGAAGAACTAGTGCTTTTGGTCTGAAAGATGTTTGAGCTGTGGAGGTGGAGATAATCAAAGAGATAATTGATAAAAGGGTGAAGAATTTAGTTGAAACAACCATTGGAACAAGCATCAAAAATATAAATATAAGAGAGAATGTGTGGTATAATGAAAATGAAGGAATGAAATGTTCAGTTATTTATAGGTTTGTTATGTGCTTCTATCTCACAATCAAATGTTACTTTAACTAAAAAAATTTATCTAAAAAATGAATGTTATAAATGAATGAAGACTTTTCTTCTATTGTAAAGATGATATATACGGCTTTCATTTCCGCACACAGATCATTGATGGGGTGTCAACAATAGCAACTGAGTTGATTCAATGAAATGGTTTGCGTGTTTTACTTGTTTTTGGATCATTCATTGTTTTGGAGTAAGGAAAGATCTAATCAATCGGTGGCACTCAAAAGTAGAAATTACATCAAAAGATAAGCTTGGTAGGTCGAATTGCATCATATATAAATTATAATATATTAAAATAAATTCGCAAAATATTACGTTGACACAGTACATCTTTGTATCTTATGTAACATTATTTTGTAGCATTTCCAGAATTTATTTATTTTTTATTATATTAATTCTTTATCTATATGTCTATAATTAAAAAACCAACAATAAAAAATATAATCTCCATTACAAACTTGATTTAATTGTCACTTATTTTTTTAATTCACCGCATATAAATACATCATAATATTTTAATAATTGAAATGTAACAACCATAAATTACCATAAAATATATAAAAATATAATCATCACTTATTAAAAATCAACGATCAAACTTATGCAAAAACAATCCAATGAAATTTAAATTAAAATAAATAAAAAATATTTAAACACAATCATTTAAATTAGTAAATCTTTACAAAAAAAAAAGCAAATGATATTTTTAAAAAAATAAAAATGTTCAGTTATATATTAAATATTTTCAAAATAATATATAATTTGTGTTTATTTTCCTCTTATTAATGCTCGAATACATATTATATTCCTTTAATATAAAAGAAAATATTTGTCTATATAAATTGTTTATGAAAACAAAAACACTCATTTCAGAATAGTAAACTTACACATTTGATGAATGATAAATCAAATCATAGTTTCAATTAACGGCAAAAATAATCAAAATCAAGTAGTGATATCTTACATTCACAACATTATTTTGTGTTTCTGTGGTAAAAAATAATACTTTGAGTTTGTTCATTATATACACTCTCTAAAAAAATAATTAAATCAAAATATTTTTGAAATAAACACGTGACATAACATCTCTAATTAAGAATTAGTTATCGAATGTTTAAGTAGAAATGAGACATGAAATATAAAATATAGGAATTAGTAGTTCATTCAATTAGTCAAAAAAGAATTAAAAATAATAATACTCAAAATAAAAAGTAAAATAAAAATAATGATCATATAAAAACAAATGCTTACAAATATATCTCAAATCAATACTTGCAAAATATATATTTTATTTTTTATAGGAAGAAAATATTCTATAATGATTGAATTTAAAACAAAACAAAACAAAACGTATACAAACAATCGCTTGTCTTATTTTAATAATATTTTTAGAGTGAAAATCACTCGTATTTTATTTTAATCTTTTTAATTGCATATA
>JBBPBQ010020324.1:3305223-3320325 GCA_037974755.1 Cicer yamashitae
TTCTTATAAACTAAAAAACTTATATTGAAATATTTTTCTGATCAAATTGATACATTTATATACTATAAATGTCATTTTCATACATTTTAAAAAATTTACATTGAATTTTTTTTTTATAGATTACACTCGCACAAGTTATATTCTTGAATTATTCTTCACGAGAGCTTAAATGAAATACACCTCCTTTTTAAACCAGTTTCATACTTTATTTTTTACAAGTAAATCAGTTTCATAATTCATATGATATATATTTAATGTGAGTTTATTGTTTCATCATCTCATTTTTAAAATGGATTAAACAAATTTTTGTCTTATAAATATATCATATGTTGTTGTCTCTTCTAAATTTTTCTTTGAACAATAGTACCTCCAATATTTTTCGTCATTAATTTTGGTCTCTGATTTTAAATTAATTCATATGTACCTTCTGAATTTTTAATGATTTTTTGCATGTATGTTCAGAATATTATAAAAATCTCTCTCGCAAAAATCTAGAATTTTTTAACAAAACATAAATTAAATATGATTTTTAAGAAAAAAATTAGATAAATTAAAAATGAAATATGATATATTTATAGGGATCAAAAACTTATTTAACCCTTTTAAAATGAATCTTTTTTATATATTTTTATTGAATCATCTGATTCTCAGAGGAATAGACTCTAGTAATCTAGTTGAACCGATAGGTTCATTTTTAAGTGAAGTTCATTAATCACTTAAACTTAATTATTTGATTCTTTTTAAATGGATCTTACTCTTGAATGAAATATAAGTTAAAAAGTATTTGAAATTTTTTTAAACTAAATGTATCAATTTTTGAAATAATTCTTTTTATAGGGTATTTGGAAAGTTGGAAATATTTAATAAAAAATTTTAATTAAATATATCAATTATTTTAATACAATTTTTTTTATATATATTTCATTCAAAATAAAATAATTCCAAATAAGATAGTAAGTAATAGAGTTTTATTAAATATTAATATAAAATTAATTTATATCGAATATGTATATATTTTAACTTTATCTTCAAAATAGTCACAAAATCTTTTATAAATCTTTTATAAATGTGAGTTGGATCTTGATATTTTAGACTCTGGTTGAGAGAGGATTGAAGAGGAGAAAATAATTTGTTTTTTTTTTTTGAAATTAATTAAAAAGTAAAATATCTCTAGGAATAGTTGAAACGTGATTGAAATGTTATATAATTATTAATTATGTAATTTTTTATTTTTAAAATGGAGTTTATTATAGTTTTGTTTCATTTATTATTATCGATTCACGAAATTGATCTAAATATTTTAAAATTCGACAACTTTAGTCATCTGTTTATAATTTTAAACTAAAAAATGACGATTTGACATATTTTTAGTGACATGACGTATAATTTTATGCTTTAGAACAATTTAGATATATTAATTATTTATATGTCATTAATTAAATTAAAAATATAAAAAAAAAATTGAAGTTGAAAGTTAAGTTTATACGGTGTTTTATTCTAATTTCATGAATGTTAATCATTCTACATAATTCGTATCATATATATTACATTATTTAAAGTATCTCACGTCATGACTTTTTAGTTAAAAAAAATGACCAAAACTGTAAATTTTTAAAATAAGAGAACCAATATCGTGAATCAATAAAAATAAAAGAACTGCAATTAAAATATTTAAAATATTTTAAATAATATCATGAATTAGTAAAAATAAAAGAACTAAAACTGCAATTAAAATATTTAAAATATTTTAAATATACGTTAAAATATAGATTTAGTAATGCGAACAAGAAATATGAAGCCCTAATAATCATTTGAATTTTTTATCCTCTTATTTTTAGTTATAGAGACATTATTAAATTGTTGGTAATCAAGAGACTCATAAATATTTTATAATTCTCTATTGGGGTGCAACTGAGAGACTCAAAGTCAAATTCCTACTCTGTAGATGGAATCTGCCTAAGAGATGGACATGGCTACAACCTACCGCCATATATTTGCAATGGTGGGGTGAGAATGTTAAATTAGTGTGGTGCATATAACAAATGATATTTTTTGGTCAAAGCATGAAAAGTGATGGTTGACAATAATAAAGAGATGAGAATTGGGTGTGTTGGCCCAATTTTGAATATGACATACACACAAAATTAATAGTAATTACGACGGTGGTAATTGACCGAGGAGAAGTGAGTAAAGTAGAGAAGAAAAGGAAACTTCGTCTCTGCTCTGTTCTGTTGTGTTTATCGTCACACTCACACTCACACAATGTCCTCTTCTACTGAAACTCTCTCTAACTTCAAGGAAGCCGCACAATCCATCATGTCCACGCGCCATACCTGGACCGATTTCCTCTCACTCTCCGCCCTCACCCTTCCTTCCTCCCTCTCCGATTTCACCACGCGCCTCGGCATCAATCTCACGCGCTTCCTCTTCCACTACTCCTTCATTCTCCTCTTCATCCTCCTCATCACCCTCGTCTACCACCCTCTCTCCATCCTCCTCCTCCTCCTCTCTTTCGCCGGCTGGTACTTCCTATTCTTCTCCCGTGACTCCGCCGAACCCTTCTCGTTATTCAACCTAGTAGCAGTCGACGACCGGGTCGTCGTTTTGGCTCTGGCGGTTTTCACTTTGGTTGTTATTGCTGTGACCGGCGTGTGGTTGAACGTCTTGGTGTCGGTTGTTGTGACGGCTGGTGTTGTTTGCTTGCACGGCGGATTGAGGAGGACGGATGAGGTTGGTTTGGATGATTACGAATCTCCGTACGGTCCTATGCTCACTGATGCTGGTCCCTATGCACCTGTTTGATCATCTTGATTTTCATTCTTTAACAGTAGATTGGATTGAATTGAATTGAATTGAATTGAATTGAATTGAATTGAATTGAATTGAATTGAATTGAATTGAATTCACTAACAACCTACAATTAATTTCTCTTTTTCATTCTGTTATGCAATTTATTTATATTGTTGAAAGTAGTCGCCATGTAGTGGATTTAGGGTTTTGTGCATACAACTTAATCAATCAAAAATTAGAATACTTGTCTATTCCCTTTTGCTTCGGTCTGATTGTTTATATTAAGTTGTCTATGTTAGTCTGATGTTAAGGTGATCTTTAGCTTTAGCATTGGTATGATATTGCAATGCAACTATCAATTTGATTCCTAAACTATAGAACTTTCATGTGTAGTCCTTAAAATATTTTAAATCTATCAAGTTAGTCTTTGAATTATCATTCTCTCTCATATTTTTAAAGCATTTAAGACATTATATTGATTAATTAATAAAAGTTTAGGGATTATTTATCATATTTCTTTAGTTCATGATCAAATTGAAGAGAGTATAATAGTTGATGGACCAAATTGATGATTTATTGATTATGAAGGAGATTTTTTCTGGTTGAAAGGTTTTAGAAAAGGCACATTAGTTTGCAGAGAAGCAATGATATATAGCTAGTTTGTCACCTATTTTGATTTTGATTGATATGAAATGAAGACTGGTTTTTTTTTGTGAAGCATAATTCTAATGATGTCTAAAACTGAGTAAACCCATATAATATATCTCTGATGTCAAATTATGATTGTTAAGTTTGTTGAAAAAATGTTTCACTTTATATGTATGGTTGGAATGGAAATTAGAATCCATCTTATTTACATCAAGGTTCTTTCTCTGTCATGTTAAGAAGGCATGTATAATGAATTAAAGGTAGTGGTCATTCAACCTACATAGTTGATTTGATGCCTTTTGTTTTTAGATTGTAATTTGTAAAAATTAGGAGCATTTGACTTTAATCTTTTTACTGTATATATAATTGCTCCTGTTTGCTTGTATGTTGTTAGTGATTGGCTATCATCCTAGAAAAATCAGAGATTTTCCCTTTACATATTCTTATTATACCTCACTATTGTGTTCCCATTCCTCTAGGCTCTAAGTAATGTTCAAGTTATCACTAGCAGACATAGATTAGTGTACCTATCGGTTCTAGGATATATTAGTCAAGCTAATGTACTCTTGTTGGCCATTTTCTAGCAGCATTATGATATTCCTAGATGACCTGATTATTGTGGTAGTTTATTGCTTTCTCACAGTGAACTTGTTTCTTAAATTAAATATAAGCACCTCTGCACCTATTGTATATTTCATTGGCATTAAAAAAAAGTTGATAGGATAGTTAATATGTTGATATTATGTATAAATGTAGTCAAAATACTATTTATATATATCTATATATATATATAATTAATTTTGACTTTGTATATTTTCGAGACATTTATTGGTATTAATTAGGGGTTTATTTGAAAAAAACATAATAAATATATCTAATAATTTGACATGGATTTATGTTTAGAGACAATTTTTTTTATTAAAGGTTTATATTTAGGGGCAGAGAGGTATTATAATTGCTTGTATAAGTCTCACCATGTATTTGTGTGTTTGGATATACAATGCACAATGAAAAATTGATTCTATCTTGTATGGATATACATTGATTTTGCCATCAAATCTCAGTTTGAGGGAAAGTGATAAAATTTGCGTTAGGATGATAAAATGTACACTAAGTTTTATATTAAATTTGCTATTAGAATCAAATTTCTTATCTCTAAACATACATCATTTAATCAATTTTATAAAATAAAGTTTATTGATTGCTCAACGAACTAAAATAAATCTACTTGTGAACTCTCTACATGCAAAATGAATTATTCTAGGGAAATGGTGTTTGAACATCTAATTGGGACATCAAATACGGTGTCTCAAATATGATGTTAAATAAACAATTTTTATTTTAATGCCATAGCACTTAAATTTTTCTTGTACGGAGTATGTTTTGAGGAAATAATGTTGTGTGAGACGTTACTGAAGTCTATGAATATATCAAAATAATTGCAAAAACATTTTTACAATTAGTAAATATAGAGATTAAATTGACTCTAAAAAACACATCAAATTAATCAATTAATAAAAGATAAATTTGAGGATTAGTCTCTCACCAACAAAAGACATATTCTTTTATATTTACTAATCAATTAATAAAAGATAAATTTGAGGATTAGTCTCTCACCAACAAAAGACATATTTTATGATATTTACGTAAATTTAATTTAAACTAATCAATTTAGAAATTATAATAGTTATAGTTGAATATTCGAAGGATTGAAATGGTTGTTTATTCCACGTTGAACTATTCTCCTACGATGTTTTCAAGCAGATTATTTTTTTCTTTCTATTTGTTAAGAACTTACAAAATTATTAGACTATCAATCTTTTGTTATTAATGCTTCTTACAAAACTTAATTAAACTATCATATAAGAGTTTATATATAATTTAAAACTTGTAGACTAAAAAAATGTTTGCGGTTCGAATTTAATATGCAATATATGATGTTGGATGCCTTAGCAACTCAATATAAGTTGCATCAGCCACAACTGATAGCAACTCTTTGCAATATCAAACATCATAAATACGATTAAAAATTCATCAATCACTATTTTTAGGAACATTGTTGAAAAATATTTATCAGACTAAGTTATTCAGATGAACTTATGAAAAATAAGTTTAAAACAATTAATTAGTCATATTTTTTGTATATATATTTTCTAAATACTTTAGCAATTGTTTAGAAGAAAAATAATATCTTTTAAACAGCTCTGAAGTCTCATGATCGCCAAAGAAGCGTAAACAAAAAATAAGCCCAAACATAAAAGAAGAAAACCTTTATCAACGCTGGAAACAAAATACATATACTGCAGTATATGTGGGGTTGCAACTTGCAAGTAAAAAAAACTTGTGTTCGGCGTTGAAGTGGCAAAAAAAATTAATTTTGAATAAAATTTAAATGTAAAGTTGATTTTGATAAAAATTAAGTTGAATGTAAAATGATTTATTATATTTGTATATATTTACATAAAAATGAACTTAAAAATAAATTTAAGGCAGAAATCGATTGTTAAGACAAAAAAAATCAAAATTAAAATTAATTCTAGAGACACTTAATATTCAAATATTGAAATGGATGCTACACATTTCTCTCTCCATAACTAAAGTTTAGCTATGATTTTAAATGTATAATTAATACTTGGACTCACCTAATGTCACACTGTAATAACCACTTTTGGGAAAATTTGGAGAGAAACAGAAATGAAGAGCATCCAAACCTCTTAAATATGTAAAAAAAATCAATTCTATAATTCAAGAACCACTTTGTCACTCTCAAAATTGAATCCAAAGATGTCTCTAAATAGTTTATGTATGAGTCCTCAACTCAAGCTTTACGACCATACGAAAGGACCATAATATAATCCTTAGCTGAGCTTCCAACAGATGTGTGAATCTTCCCATTCTTTGGTGTTGTTTCCAACCAAAACTCCACTAAGTTTTGCAGCTGCATTGATGATAAAACCGGTTTACCTCTTAATAAGATCTCCACCTGTATTAACAAAAATAATAAGTGATTAACAATTAGTTTCTCAAAATATTGCAATAAAAAATGATTCACTTACACCCAATTTTCTCTATATATGTGACACTTGATTAAGCACATGTATAATTGTGGTTAATTCAATTGATTAAATATGGTTAATTTAGAACATGTACAAAATTATGGTTAGTTATGTAGTTGAATTAATCATAATTTTGATTATGAATTAAATTAACTATCTACTCAACTGATTTAACTACATTTGTAAACGTGATTAACCAGGTGTAGGAAAAAATAAGTGTTGAATGAATTGCAATACATTGGTTCATAAAGGTGTGAAGAAAACAAATTTACCTCAGCTTCACTAAAGAGACCAAGCTTCATCACAAGATACTTTTTGATATAGGAAACAGATAAATTTCCATTCCTATAAACAATAAATTTAAGATTGGTCAAAAGGTTGTCTCAAAATATAGAATTTATATACTAGACACAGCACAAGGATTTGTTTTGTAAGATTTTTGTGATAAATTACTGTTTCAATTAAAACTAAACTAACTTTTGAATACCATTAAATGTAGAACATCCAAATCTGATCTCTATTAACTTGTAGCAATAGTAAAGAGAAGATAATTGTGCCTAAACTGTAAAAAGAATTAACTTTTCAAAACTTCACTATAGTATATTCCTCTACTTGCATGGCATCATTTTGAATGTCTCAGAAACTGAAAATGTCTCAAATGACGTGAATGATATGGAAAGCATGGTTTAGAGCCTATATCAGTGTTGTCAATCAGATCGTGGAAAATCAAGTGATTTGTTTAAATTCCGCTACACAACAATGCTATAGTATCTATTTGCCAACATTTTGTACTAGAAGTGTATCACAGAACAATAACAATTTGTTCAAATTCTACTACACTATAGTGTACAAAGCTGCCGTAGCCGCTACTTAACAACACTCACACATACAAGTGAATATAAAAAACTAGCTCTTTACAAAAGAAACATCAGACAGATAAATAATTTTGTTAACACTACGTGATCAGTTCAGGATAAGAAAAAGAAAGGAATACTCATAATAGACAACTCAATATACAAAGATTATCATATTGACCAAAAAATAAAACTCATAACAGAAAATGAAAAGAAATAAACTCACTTGACCCTTAGGTAGGAAGGATATATTTGTGGCAATGTTGCACCAACTTCCCTGCATCCAGAAATTCAAATATCAGATATACAATATTTGAAATAAATAAAAAATTTCAATAGATGAATATTAACAAGCTTTGAAAAGTAATCATACCTCTCTTTAGAAGCAACCAAGGAGAACCAAATAGGACCAGTTTCTTTGTGGCTTTCACTCTCAGGTTGTGCTGGAAGATTCAAGTCCTCAATAAATTTGAGTCTTTTTTCTTGGTTTTGGTCCAGCAACTTAAGCTTAAACTTCAAGGGATCTTTATTTGGAGGAACAGACTCATTTAGATCCCACAGTGGTTCTATTTGGTGGTTCCAATGTTTCTTAACTTGAACCTTAGGCACATGATGAGAATCATTGTCACTAGAGTCCACAAGCATTGGAATGACACCATTTTCTTGCATGGTAGAGTTATTCGGAGACTTGTTTTTGCTTTTAGTTTCCACAAGGTAATTCAATGGCTCATCATACATAATAGCTTTTCCTTTCCTTAACTCAGCATTGTCCCCTGAAACATTCTTGAACACAATTCTCTGACTTGATTCTGGTTTTGAAGACACCTGCTGATCATACTAGTTAGTACACAATTGCACAAGTAAAATGGTCAAGTAATCTGTTTGGATAAAAACTTAATTTAACGCTTATAGCATAACCAGTTATCATATAAGTGATTGTGTATAAGTAACATAAAGTCAAGATGTTTTCATAAAAGTTATAAACTGTTTTCATAAGCTATTTTGGAGAGCTTATGGAAATAAGCTGAAAAAGTTGTTTCTATATATTCTCTCAAACAGTTTCGCTTGTATTTATGTCAATAGGTAAGCTCAAATAAGTCAATCTAAACATACTCTACATTTCAAATATATTTCAAAACAAAAGTTGAAGACAAAGGGAATGAAATAACATTAATTTCCTAATGTATACAATGGAAAGATTCAAAAATAAGAACCAAAGAGAGAATAGAGGACCAGAAAATCTTTCTCCCTTTTTACCTTAAATCTGATTTTTGGAGTCTCACTGAATGTTTCAAGCTGAGGGAGCTTATCATCTTTCTTTTCTTCAACTGTAGGAATTAAGTCAGTTCTAATGAACTTTTTTCTAGCTACAGCTTTTGCTCTTCTAGCAGATAGAATTGTAGAAACTTCATCCAAAATTTCTATCCCACAGTGTTTTCTTTCCTCTTTCTTAACATCAGCTACCATTTCAGAAGCAGAAACTTTTGGTTCTTGTGGAGTAATAGAGAGTTCTTGCATCTGCTTTGTCTCTTCATGCACCTCCTTTTCACTTGCATCTTTCTTAACTTTTTTTGAAGCTGTTTTGGCCTTTTTTCTATTGGACTTTGTTGAGGATTGAGACTTCTTCTTCTTTTTGGTTGACACAGTTTTCTTAACATTTTTTCCTTTATTGGAGAAAAATTTGTCCCTCATAACTTGCAGATTATTATCTGCCCTGTAGATTTTTGATATAATATAAATTTCAAGTAAGTTCAGGAGAATTATACAAAGGGGAGATTTAGAAATGAAATGAATTTCAACCATATCATGTTGATGGTGAATTAATAATACCTTAGTTTATCTAATGGAGAACAACCCAAGTCTACATTGCATACTGGACAGTGATTTAATTTCTCATCTATTAGCTTATTTTCTATACATTCCCTGCAAACTGTTATTAAACTCATAGATTTAGGCATGGATAAAGAG
The DNA here is from genome assembly GCA_037974755.1 of Cicer yamashitae. NCBI lineage: Eukaryota > Viridiplantae > Streptophyta > Magnoliopsida > Fabales > Fabaceae > Cicer > Cicer yamashitae. The sequence goes on from JBBPBQ010020324.1 coordinate 3,314,540, forward strand.
AATGATAATTTAATAAATAAAAATAAACATGGAATTATATTGATAGCATTTTGTTCAAATTCTGTTACGCTACAATGCTGTAGCGCCACAATAGCGGCTATTTGACAACACTTTGTATTAAATAGTGTATCGCGAAGCATTAGTAATTTGTTCAAATTCCGCTATGGTATAACGCTATAACGGCTATTTGACAGCGCTGAATTATATTCATCACATAAGATGAAAACAACAGAAAGCTAGGGAGTGAGGAACATTGAAGCTTAGTTTCAAGCAGACTCTCATGTTCAATCATACCAAGATTTTACTGATAAATTAAACAGAAGATATTTGACTATTATAACCAGAAAAAGTCTGCATACCCTGCTACTTCTTGATTGTAACCATGTCTAATGTTAAAATCAAACACATGCTTCATTTCATTTCAGTTAAACATATAAAATTTAAAATATTTTCATAAAAACATACTCTGCTTTTAAAATGAACATCATGAAAAGATATCACCATTTCAATCAAAACAACTCCAAAAATTCATCATGCAGATTGCATACAGTATCACATTTTGCTTTATTTTTGTATTAACCATCTGATTCCAGGGAATGAGATCCTAGTAATCCAGAGTTCGACCGAATGTAAGTAAAATTCGACAAAAAAATGTTCCAGCTAGGATTTGAACTCGGATTACAGATTGTAAAAACACTATCAGAATATTTGCCACTTACCACATGCATTATGTATATATAAGTGCCTATAATAGAAAACTGTAGTAAATTTGTAATTAGCATGGAAGCCAACTCAAGTAATATATACTTTACAAAGATTTCCATTTAAGTCACTAAATAAACAGACCAAATTAAAACAAGACTGCTAAGACACACATATCATGAGCTTAGAATAACAAATTCAACACTTTTGCTAGTTTCGTCCATGAATTTTTCCAAATTACACCCAAATAGATTACGTAAACTGAATTCACACAACCTGGACGAACTTAATTTGCGTTCACATAAGTACTAAATTAAGTTCAATAGGTTACGTGAATTCCATTTATGTAATATATGTTAGTGTAACTGAAAAAAACAGAGGTGAAACTAGCACAAGTGAAAATTCAACTGTGATCATTAATAAAAATATAGCAGGAAATAGAAATAGAGAAAAAAGATTATGATGAAAAAAGGAATGAAGGACTTACAAGAATGCAAGCATTCACATATTGTGGTGGCGTCTCTGAAATATTTATTACACAAACGACACGTGAGCAATTCAGAGAGCTTCGCATGATTCACCTTTTGCTTTACCATTGTTATTGTCTTTATTCACTGACAAAGACACACACGTTCACAACAAAATACACATTTCATCAAACTTGTCTTCCATAGTCACGTAATTTACATGGTGCATGTCACCAAAAGGGAATAAAAATAAAAATAAAAAACGTGACAAAGTTTCACAACATTCTCGACGAGATAATTCTTAATTTTTAACCCCCGCGAGAATAACAAAGAAAATTTGTTGATACTAAGGGTTTCGAGAATTTTGAATTATCCTATAATGGGGTCGATTTCTTGACTATGGAAAAAAAAGTGGGATTCTTGGAGTATCGAATATGTTTGTCTCGTTCGATTTGTACTATGGTTGAGGTGTTTTTTGTTTTTTGTTTTTATCTCATGGAGGCTCAGACACAACGTAGTCAAAAATCAATAATCAAATTACTATGCATAGTACAAATTTAATAGGAATTGTGAACGTGTGACAAATTATAAAAAGTGTCGTGTGCGTGAGAAAAGAAACGGCATGTATTTGAGTAAGAGATTTTGAATTTGGTACAAAATCACACTACCAATAGGTCATTACATCATCAATGGCAAATCCTACCCTTTAATAATAAAATATCTGATAGTTTCTTAATTTGTTATATGTTGTGTTCTTTTTTTTTAATCCTTATTCAGCCTAAACGTCCTTTGTTGAGTGAAATTAAATTAAACATGTCCAAGGTGCATATGTATATCAGTAGTAAAAGAAAGTACTCCCTCCTTCTCTAAAGTAGATTTATTTGGTACCAATTGGACCAAATTAACCCAAATTAACGGGGTGGAGTCAAGGGGACCGACAAGTGCCACGATTTTTCAAGTTTTATAAATTTCTTTAAGTTATATATAGTCAATTATTATAAGATGGTATGATAAATTAATTATTAAACAATTTTTAAATAAAAGCATAAATAAATGTGGATTTTGTTAGTCATTTTGGTTTTTAATTATGTCTTTTAATAATTAGTTTAGTTCTCAACTGTGTCTTTTATTAGTCAATTTAATTCATAAAATTACTAACAAAGAGAGGTTTGATGATGTGTTTAATTTTGATACATTCAAAACTTAGTGGTCGCACCTCACACATTTAAGAAACTAAAATGACACTTTACTTTTATATAAATATTAGAGTTTTGATGAATGCCCTTGAAAAATAATTCTAGACTCAGCCACTAATTAAATATATCCACTTTTTTACTTGTATTTTGGGATATAAAGAGTAGATATATGTATCACATGCTTGTCACATGTGTGGTGTACTAGCATATACAGTTTAGCATATATATTAGTAAAAAAAACTTTTGGTGTACACCCCAAAAGGTTTATACGCCTTCAGATAGAAAAGATAAAAAAAAAATAATGATGTGATAGGAAGAAATAAAATAAGATGTTGAATGTTCTTGAGTCTTAGTTCAACTAATAAATACTGAAATTGTTAGATTTGACGTAATGTCTCAGGATCAAATTCGAGATGTCACAGTTGTATATGAATTTCTGGTGGTAATTATATCATCTCATCTATAAACAAAATAAAAAATGAGATGTTAAATGAGTATGTACAAATTTGTGATGCATATGTATCATTGTTGATTAGTAAACGTCGATCTGATGATCACCAACAATATATATATAGGGTGAGATTTGTTGACTCTTGGAGAAACACTTACTTAAGTTAATTCGCTTAATAACTCTTTGTTGACATTGAATTTCATCAATTAAACCGTCAAATTAATTTTTTTTATTGAGTAAATCAAATATAGAATTTTTTTATAGAATTTTAATAATTTGATATTTTATTAAGTAATTAAGTTCAATTCAACGTATGATATACTTTTTAAAATACAAATAAAATATTGACTATAAGATTCTATAACTACACATATTCAATTTTTATAATTTTTTATGTGCATAATCCTTAAGGTAATATAAAAACATTAAACGGTTAAATTGAAAAAATTTAATCTCTACAAAAATTACTCTTAAAATCAACAAATTCTTACTTTTATTGATATATATATATATATATATATATATATGGAGTTGCTAATATACACATTTGAAATATAGAAGGTGGTGTATGCCTACACACTTTTTATATTGGCAAAAATATCAACTTTTCTATTTGAAAACAATTAAAGGGTATGTTTTATTGTAATTTAATGTTTAACTTTTTTTTTTATTCTAAATTTCTATATTTTCTTTGTTTCTTTTTTAATTAATAGAAAAGTGAAACTTTATTCAAATTAAAAACCATCAACTACACCACCAGAAAACTTGATACTCGTCCTCATCTATGCCAGTTTGACTATGAACCATACGCAGTTTGGGGAGTAAATACAGAAGCTTGCACAATATATTACAGTAATCATGACTACAAGTTTTCTCGCTGTTATTTGTTGGTTTTTGTATTCTATTCTTTGTAAGTCATAATCAACACTTTATTTTGTTTAATAATTAAAGACATTTTTATTAGAGATTTAGACTTACGCTATAAATTAAGTAAAAAAAAAAAAAAAAAAAAGCTTAGCTATAAATAACTAAAGCTGTTAGTATGAAATTTGTCTACCAAAATTTGTATTGATTTTATTGGATGTTAACAAAGCTAAAGGTAAATGGGCTTAGCTCCATAGCATACAAGATTAATCAGTCTTCCTCCTAGATTAGCTGACTTTGGCTTTTGAAAAAGATATGATAATTGGAAATTACAATCGGAAATTATAGTAATTATTACGTTTATAATTTAAGCATGACCAAAGTCAAATAATTATTTATTTTAATCTTATTGTGGTTATATCTAAATCGTAAAGGCGAAAAGTTAGAAAACAAATAAATTTTTCACTAACCGCGTAGCATTATAACTCTCAACTAGAGGGTGGTCTTAAATTTGTTTAATTTAGATTTTGGTTTTGTCTCTCCTACTTTTGCTATGTTGTTTTTGTTTTCTTTTGTCCTTTTCTTTATATTTTATCTTTTTTTTTCATCAATAAAATTTTATTTTTTTTCTTAGAAAAAAAAAAGAAGTCATGTTGAGGGGAGAGAAATCTTCCTCCTCAAAAAATTACGATTGAGAATGATCTTTTTAAAAGGTTTTGAAACACTAAATTTATATTTTATAACTTTTTTAATTTAGAAAAAAAAAATTCTCTATTTGGTTCTAAAACTTAATTTCTAAACATATTCTAAAAGAATTAAAGTGGTTGAGGAGATTTAAAGGAGAAGGATCAAATATAAAAGTTAAATAGCTTTCAAAATAAGTTGATTCAAGGACATTATCATAGAAAATGAAAAAAAAAAATAAGACTTATATAATATAAAAAGTTATGAAAGTAAATATGAATTTATCCATAGTTTGCTCCCGCTAATTGTTAATTATGTTCTACTTTATATTGAATTCTTAATTTTTAATGAAATACATTGAATGTTTTTTGTAAAAAAATGAATAAGATTTAAAAATAACAAATATAATTGAAAATAAATTATAATTTAATTTTTTTAATTGTTGATTAAATATTTTTAATAATATAAGAGAATGCATTTTTAGTCCCTAGTTATGCAATTGTGCGATTTTAGCCTCTCAATTTTTTTTAGTGACTTTTGCCCTCATATATTTGCCTATTTTTTCAAATTGTTAATCCCCCAATTTTACATGTGACACCGTTGATTGATGTGTCTTTTTTAGCTCAACTTGGAGAAAATAAAGAGGAAAAGGACGAACTTGAATCACGAAGATTTGGAGTTTGAAATATTATTTTTAGAGTTACTGACTTTTTATTTATAACGAAAAAGTTAGACGGTTCATATGTGTTATTTCTTTTATAATTTATTATTTAAATATTTTAAGAAAAGTCACATTTAGAAATAAAAATGTGTAACTTTTACATCAATTAACGAGTCAATGTAAAAATACAATTAAAAAGATTCAGAGAAAACTATTAAATCGTAAAAAATAACAAATATGAGAGGGCAAATTTACTTAAAAAACTATACGATCCAAAATCGTATAATCGCAAAATTCGAGATGTTAAAAATTCATTGAAACCTAATTATTAACTATCTCATCAAAGTAATATTTGATTATTAAGTGTATAAAAGTGACACCAATAACATTATGCTTCTATTGCATAAACTTTTACTTATTTAATGAATCGTTTTTCACAATAGTATCATCTTATTTATAAAACAAAAATTCATTATACCATCTTAAAATATTATTTTTTTAAGTTATTACTATAAATGAGTCAAAAAAGTTATTCATACAAATTTTTTTCAAAGTAGAATAAGATTGGATATATTTCAAAAAGATCATAAAGATAAAGATAAATTTAAACTAGATTTTAATAAAATTGTGTTGGAAGAGTTGTTATATTACACTCCTTTTTTTTTTCTTCTTATATATCAACATTTTAAAAAATAAATTTAAAATCCAACCAACAAACTTTTAAAGTATAGTTCAATTGATCCAATCAATTTAACTATAGT
>JBBPBQ010020324.1:3337589-3371805 GCA_037974755.1 Cicer yamashitae
AATTTAAAGCACATTATTTAACTTTTAAAATTTAAAAATGTATCTAAATTCAAATATATTTTGAAACAAAATATTTTATTTACCCTCCTTTAAATTATTTATATCTTTTATTCAGATATAGATTAACATAAATAAAGTTAATTAACCAAAATAAAACATAAAAATATTAAGGAATTAAATTAAAAATACAAAATAAGTTAAGAGACTCAATATAAAATTTAAATTTAAAAAAATAGTTAGAAACAAATTGTATTAACAAATTTATATAACAAAATAAGTTAACTTTTATTAACAAATTTTAATATTAATTAGAAACAATGTCATGGACGGCTTAAATAAATAAAAAATAATATATTTTGAATTAAATTTGTGTGTACGATAAGTATAAAAAAAATTTACACAACTCATTATTTATATGACTTTATAAATAATTATAATAAAAATTAAATAATATTAATATTTTAATAATTGTATATTATTCATAATTGTGATTGTCTGATTGATTATACATATCGAATACAAATTAAATTCATGTATTTTTTTATAAACAGTATAATGTATTTAAGCTATCTTTGTCAACGTGTTGGAACATACAATAGGACGGTTTCACGCACACGATTGACACTTTGACACAAAAAAGACAATAAAGTCACCATCCCTATTGAAATCTACGTATTATTATTAGTTAATTACTCAATCTTGTTCCTAATATAGTTTTTATAGTTTTATTTTCTCACGAGAGTACCGTTGAAAATGACAAGTGAACTTTGATATATTATTTGCCCGGTGATCAATTTTGGATGAATTGCCAAGTGATCAAATCAAACACATATGTATTATTTAAAAAGATTTGTTACCAGAGGAAATGTCATTATTTACATAAATTAATTACTAATTGTCAACCAATTGAAGCTAACAAACGACATCTGCATACTTTGACTATTTGTCAAGTGAACTTCGAATTGAAAATCTCTTGGTGATATTCAAAATATTTCTTTATGGCGGGGAGCGACAAAATAAATGATATTTTTAAAACATAATTCACTTTTTGTTTATTATTTTATTATTATATCTACGAAAATAGTTTTAATTTTTTAGTTTTAGTTTTTTAGTGTGATTGGATTAATTGAAATAGAAGAAAGAAAAAGAGGTGAGAGAGAAGTTGAAGAGAGATGGGTAATAAATAGGGAAGATGGGACCGCATGTTTTGCATTTCTCTCCACGAGAAAGTGCGAAGTGATCGTATTGGATTTTTTATTCCCACAATTTGTAAGACGTAACTTGTTTTCGTTTTCTTCTTCTTAATCATAAGTTGTTTACTTGTTTTATAGATTTTTTATTTATTTGAAATGATAAATTTTACTGTAATTAATTTATTATAGATTTGAACTCAAAATAAAATATTCAACCTAATCAGTTAACTTAAACTTAAAGACTGTTTTCCAAATTTCATTCATTTATATATATATATATATAAAAGATACATAAATCAGATTTTATACTTTCTTCAAAACATCAAATTAATTACATTAAATTAAAACTATTTAATTAATATTAAATTAAAATAAAACTAGCAAATTAATTATATGAAACGCGTAAATTTTAATTAATAAATTATACATCAGTTTTTATATCAAATATATTTATATATTTGTTTTAAATTAGATATTTGTCTTTTTCAAAAATAATAACATTTCTCTCTTTTTAATTTCTATCCAACCAACTAAGGAGATAGAAGAAAATACACTTCTTTTTCTTCTATTTCTCTCATTTTTCTTTTAAATCAATAATAACATGGTATCAAACTAGGTTGCAATCCAAATCAGATTTCTCTGTTTTTCTTCGATCAAATCTTGAGTTCCTCGATTTTTTTTCTTCTTGAAATCATAGTTTCTGGTCGACGTCAATCATAGTTTCCTTGTTGTTTATGCTTTATTTTTTCTTGAAATCTTAGTTCATCACTGACGACGATCATAATTTCGGTGTTGTTTCTACATTCTTTGTTTTACAGTTGACGTCTCCTAAGTTCTCTTCATTTGTTTCCTTCGGCATCATGTTCACTGACAAGCACGATATCCTTTTTGTGCGTCTTAATGGAAAAACTACTCTACATGGGCGTTTCAGTTTCATATTTTTGTCAAAGAAAAAGAGCTTTGGGGTCATGTCAATGGAAGCTATTATGTCCCTGAGAAAACGCAAAAGGCCTATGCCAAATGGGAAGTCAAAGATGCACAAATCATGGCATGGGTCATAGGTTCTGTTGATCCTAATATCGTTCTCAATCTCCGACCTTTTGCTACGGCAGCAAAGATGTGGGACTATTTGAAGAAAATATACAGCCAAGACAACGCTGCTTGGTGGTTCCAACTTGAACATGAAATCGCAATTTTTCAACAGGAAAGTCTTTCCATTACTGAGTTTTATTCTCATTTTATGAATGTTTGGGCTGAATACACTGACATTGTCTATAAAGATTTGTCAAGTGAAGGGCAAATTACTATGCAAAAAATTCACGATATTACCAAACGTGATCAATTTTTGATGAAATTGAGATCTTATTTTGAGGGACTAAGGTCCAATCTCATGAACCGAGCTACTGCCCCATCCTTTGATACTTGTCTCAATGAGTTGCTTCGTGAAGAACAACGTCTTCTCACTCAGACAACCATGGAACAACAAAAGGCTATGATAAGGCCGACCTCGTGGGCGAGACATGAGTAGTATCCAATGTTTCTGTTGCAAAGGACATGAACATTTTGCTTCCAACTGTCCTAAAAAGTTATGTAATTACTGTAAAAAGGATGGTCATATTATTAAAAAATGTCCAACCACACCACTGAAGAAAACTGCAACAACCTTCACTACATCTTTATAGATAAATGATCATTTTAGTCTTTTCTGCTTTGGGTCTTTCAGGTAACGTTACTTCCCCTGATTCTCCTTAGTATTTTGACTCAAGGGCATCTAATCATATGACAAAAAATGTTGATGCCCTTAACAATGTTACAAGTTACTCTAGTAATCTCCAAATACAAACCATTGATCCAAACAGTTTGCCTATTACAAAAATTGGTGATATTTCTTCATCTTTCACCAATGTTTATGTTTCCCCTGGTCTTACTAGTAATCTTATTTTAGTTGGTCAATTAGTTGACAATGATTGTAGAGTTGAATTCTCAAAATTTGGTTGTCTTATGCAGGATCAACAATTAGGGAAGATGATCGCGACAGAGCCTAAAGTTGGGCATCTTTTTCCTCTTTATTCATTGAAGTCCCTAAGTTCTTTTGTGTCTTTTATTTCTTGTAATTCTGCAATTGTTGATTTCCAAACATGGCATAAGCGTCTTGGTCACCCAAACTCAAATGTACTTTATGACTTGATGAAATATGCAGTTCTTGGCAATAAAAATTTCCTATCTCTTAGAGCTATTCAATTTGATTGCATTTCTTGTAAACTTGGTAAAAGTAAAATTCTACCATTTCCAATTCTTCAAACAAATGTAAATCAACCTTTTGACATGATCCATAGTGATTTATGTGAATAGCACCTGTTATATCTCATGCTTATTATAAGTACTTTATCACTTTTATTGATGATTATAGTCGTTTTACATGGATTTATATTTTGCGCTCTAAGGCTGAAGCATTTTCTACATTTATGTTTTTTCATGCCTACGTTTAGACTCAATTTTCATCTACAATTAAAATTTTGCGTTCTGACAATGAGGGGAAATACACATCTTCTTTATTTCAGGAGTTCTAGCAAACAAATGACATTATATCACAAAGATCATGCCCTTTTACACCCCAACAAAACAGGGTAGTGGAAAGAAAAAATCGTCATCTCTTTGATGTTGTCCGTATTCTCATGTTGGACTCCCTTAAACCTTTTCGATTCTGGTGTGAAGCTCTCTCCACCACTGTCAATCTTATTAATCCGCTACACTCTCAAGCCTTAAACAATGATTCCCCATTTTTAAGGCTATATGGACAACAACCATCTTATAACAATCTTCGTACCTTTTGTTGTGTCTGTTATGTTCATCTTCAGCCTCAAAAACGCACCAAGCTTACAACTCAATCTGTTAAATGTGTTTTTCTTGGTTACTCAAGCCACCAAAAATGTTTTATATGCTATGATCCTAATCTCAATAGGATTCAGGTTTCTAGAAATGTTTTTTCAAGAGAATGCATATTTTTTCTGCTAACCGAGATACTAATTCTCCTACATCCACATCTATTTTACCTCTATTTTCTAACAATCATGCAATAGATTCAGCACCTAAGCCCCTTTTGGTGTACCAAAGACGTCCAAAACCTCCACGACCTCCTCCCGATCATTCTCTAGCTGTTGATCCGGTACTTCAACAAGAACCAGTACCATTACATCGCAATACTCGCACTCGTAATCCTCCAAAAAAGTATGATCCATCTTCACCTTTATATTTGACAACAACTTTAGCTTCTGTTTCCATCTCTTCCTCATATAAACAGGCTATGTAGCATAAATGTTGGCAATATGCTATAGATGCAAAACTTCTAGCACTAGAAGAGAATCAAACATGGAATATTATTCCTTGTCCCTCATCTATCAAACTCTTGGCAGCAAATTTATATTCACTATAAAGCTTCGTTCAGATGGATCCATAGATCGCTACAAGGCTCAGTTAGTGGTTCTTGGAAATGGGCAAGAATTTGGCCTTGATTATGATGAAAAATTTGCACATGTGGCCAAAATGACTACAATATGCACTATTCTTGCCATTGCTGCATCTAAATCTTGGCAAATACACCAGCTATATGTTAGGAACGCCTTTCTTTATGGTGACCTAAAGGAGGAAGTTAACATCAAACTTCCTACTAGTATAACCTCCACTTTACCTAATAATGGTTGCAAACTAAAACGTTCTGTGTATGGGTTAAAACAGGCACCAAAAGTGTGGTTTGAAAAGTTTAGAACAACACTTCTTGGTTTTTCCTTCATCCAAAGTAACTATGATCAATCTCTATTTACACAACGAACATCAAAAGAAATTGTGATACTCCTTGTTTATGTGGATGACATTGTCATCACTGGTTCACATCAAGAGGCAGTCCATACAATCCAAAAATTGTTGCATTCCACTTTCCACATGAAAGATCTTGGGAAGCTCACTTACATCATGGGCTTATAAGTACACTTCCAACTAAAAGTAATCTTTTTTACTAACCACAAATATATTCAAGATTTGATTCATCTAGTCGGTCTTACCAATGTCGCTGCTGTTGAAACTCCCATGGAAGTTGATGTCAAGTTAAGATGGGATGAAGGTGAATTACTTAAAGATCCCATGTTATATCGGAAGTTGGTTGGCAGTCTTATCTATCTTACCATTACAAGACCCAATATCTCTTGTGTTGTCCATACAATCAGTAGATTCATGCAAAATCCTAGACATTTGCATATTTCAGTTGTACATCGAATCATCAAATACCTAGTGGGTACTCCTAGTTGCGGTCTCTTATTCCCTAATGGTTCAACAATACAACTTCAAGCATACAGTGATGTTGATTGGGCTGGCTGCCCATACACAAAAAAACCTACCACCGGTTGGTGCATGTTTTTAGGTGATTCCCCTATCTCTTGGAAGTGCAAGAAACAATATTATGTATCTAAATCATCTATTGAAGCAAAATACCGGTCCATGTCTGCAGCATGCTCAGAAATTATTTGGTTGCGCGACATTCTTTCGGAACTTGGTTTTTCACAAACAAAACCAACTCCATTGCATGCTGATAATACAAATGTCATACAAATTGCAGCAAATCCAATATACCATGAAATAATGAAGCACATAGAAGTCAATTGTCATTCAATTAAGGAAGCCTATGACCGCAAAGTTATTACTCTGCCTCATGTCTCAACATCGATTTAGGTTGCTGATGTCCTCACCAAATCATTGACACGTCAACGTCATAATTTTTTAATCAGCAAATTGATGCTTATAGACTCACCAACATCAATTGAGGGGGGATGTCAATGGAATTGGCAGTTTCATAATCATTAATTGTGCAGCTTTGATGATATTTGTAATTATGTAATTATTCTCATAATTAATTAGTCCATTGTAGATTAGCCGTTATAGTAAGACTCGTATCATTATGTAACAACATTATTTAAAGGAGAATTCTCTAATGAAAATGACACATTTTACCAATAAGAAATTCTAAGTTTAACAAATTTCAGCAGAATATTACTTGGAAACTTGGGGATGAAAGGAAGATCAATTTTTGGCTTGATTGTTGGATCCAAACGGAGCAACCTCTTTTCTTCAATTTGTCGCAAACTGATTTAATTTTAGATACTACTTTGACCGTTAAAGATGTTGTAAACAGGAAAGGGAAATGGAACCTTGATTTGCTTCAAAATTGATTCATTACCGATATGGTTAATCACATTATTGCTATTCCTCCTCCTCTTCCTAAAGATGGTGAAGACAAATTGGGTTGGGGTGATAATAGACTTAATGTGTTTTCTGTAAGCAATGCTTATAAATACCTTTCTCCAACTCAAACTGTTATTGCTATTGACACCGATTGGAAAATCATTTGGAAGTGGAAAGGCCCTTATCGGATCCAAACTTTCATTTGGCTTATGTCACATGAGAGACTTTTGACAAACCATACACGATACAAATAAAACCAGCAATCTCTGTTGAGTGCAATTGGTGTACGGACACTGAAGAATCTATGATCCATGTGCTGAGGGATTGCTCATATGCGACACAAGTATGGATTAGACTTGTTCCTACTAACAAAATTACTAATTTTTACTCTTTTCTTGCAGGGATTAGATATCTTACAATCTAAGAGAGAATATTGCAGAGTATCAGAGAGCTCAGTTACAGTCAATCTTTATGATATTGTGTTGGTACCTGTGGAAGCAATTTTTGAAGAAGACTTTCAACAGCCTAATAACCCAATTGAAACAATCATGCATCTTGTGAAGAAGATTGAGAATGGAAACCATGTGAAGATCAGGAATGTACATTTGTTGAGACTAGAGATCCTGCATGTTCGTTGGAGCCGACTAGATAGCAATTGGATCAAGCTTAATTGTGATGGTACTTACATGAGTTCTATATCCATTGCTGGATGTGGAGGTCTTTTTCGGGATTCTTCTGGAAATTGGATTAGGGGGTATGCTCGAAAAATTGGTATGTGTAATGCTCTCACTGCTGAGATGTGGGCAATGTTGCATGAGTTAGAGTTAGCTTGGGAAGAGAAGATTACAAACCTAGTGGTTAAGAGTGGCTCCAAAGTCTTGATAGACATGTCAAATTCAACCATACATGGCATGAAAGAAATCATTGTGCAGATTGACTAGCTAATTATAGTCTTGCATTAAACAATATTGAACTCTTCATTCTCCCAACTCTTCCGTCGGATGAATTGAAGATCATTTTAGTTGATGATAATTCTGAGGTCTCATTCGCTAGACTTATTAGAGTTTGTTAATTGTTTTTGTTCATTTTTCTTTGGGCCTTTAGGCCTTCTTTTGTACAAAAAAAAATACAAGTAATTGACTATGTAATAATTATTTTATGATGACAATTATAATTGTATGTGAAATATCAAAATCAACGATTTTTATTAAACGTAAAATTGATGTAAACTAACACTGCACGTTTTTTTTTCTTCTCTAAACTAGAGGATATAGGATAAAACTTTCAATTGAAAATTGTGAGGAAGCTCGGCCCAAAGAAATAAACGTACGACAAGTGTACTCTAAACCAATACCCAACATGAAGCCCAATGACATGAAAAATAACCAGAAAGAGATATTATTCCAAACAGGGAAAAAGGTGACATTCTTTGTATATAACCTCTCCTATTTTATAATAAAAAGTTATTCCATATGAATGTCCACCCTTGTTTATCAGGGGTCACTTGTAACTAGTCATTCTTTTGCTGGTCTTAGAGCATGTTAAATGGGATAAATTTTTGTAGGTTGCTTGAGTTAGTTTTTGTGGGGCCAAATTGCCACATAGTATTTAAATAGTCTATCAACAACTTTAATCAATTTTACTTCGATGATTATTACAATATGCAACCTATACTTGATCCCACAAAAACTACTTTGAAATTAACTATGTATCATAATAATTTTTATTGATAAACAATGAGGAGTGAGGGGTTGATGTTTCTTATATGGGTTATAGAACTTAGTTTTAATCAATAAGAGATGACAAGTCTAACATACTCAAATGGTAAAAAATGTGGAGGAACAAAACTTAGAAAATATGAGAATGTTAAATTCTCTACACTAAAGATGCTCTTAAACCCGATTATTTTGCTTAGGTATGTGGAAGAATATTTGTATGTTGGATTATTGTAGAGTCAACTATTTGATGTATCTTATTTAAAATCTAGAGAAGTTACGTCAACTATTCAATTGTTATTTTATTTTATTTATATTTTATTTTATTTTAGAGGATATTTGATTGGTTGCAAATTGTATTGGTGATAATGAATAATCTCTTCCTTATATATTATATGTAATGTTATGATCTCATGGATTCAGAGTTAAGGGAGGTAAAAAGGGCATGACACTAGTTTGCATTTGGTCTTATAGGACATTTAGGATATAAAAAATGAGTGCATTTTTTAATAGATAGATTATTCATTCGGAATAAAAACATAAAAAAATAAATACATTGAAAATTTTGGTTTATCTAATTTAAATTTAAATTAAATAAATTGAAATATTTTAAATATTTTTTTACTTTTATTTATATATATATATATATATATATATATATATATTATTTTAGATAGAGTATTAGATAGTGAATTGGCTTAGCATTGATTATTGACTCAAGTTAAAATGTCATATTGTCCATATTATGAATATAGTATATTTAAATCCTCTATATATGAAGTGCATATTAGGAATATTAGAGAGATTTGGAGTTGTGATGTATTATTTTCCTTCCAAATCCCTTAAAATAATGGATATTTAAGTTCAATTCTTTTATATGCATTCTCAACAGACAACAAATCCCTTAAAATAATGGATATTTTAATCAAAAGCTAGGACATGAAGCTGTCATAGTGTCCGATCCGAGAATTCTTTTATACTTTGCAGTTTGCATTATATATTGGAATATGTATATATATGTATATGCATCATTGACCCTTAATAATATTTTATTTTATATTGATCTATGTATAATTTAATTGATATTCCCCTCTTAAAAAAAAAAATCCAACTGCGCGTTCACTCACCAACCCTACACTATTAATGCGAATTTGATTTAACAAAACTAAATGACAAGGACCTACTATAAAACCAATGGCCATAAACGAAACTCCATCAACATATCACATGGCCTTGTTCCCCTCCATCACTTAACAACATTATAAAAATTTAATACACCTTCCTCATCCAGCTGAGACATATTGATAATTTTGCACTATACAAATCAATACCAAATAAATGAAATAAAAGAAGAATCTCTTAAGGGAATAAAATATGCATTAAAATTCAAAGTGTATATATTTAGCACACAACAAACACGACAGCTTGGAAGCAATCACATAAATAAACAAGGCAAACTATAGTATATAGGTTATAAGTTTATTGCTTCTTGTCCAATATTACAAAATACTTTAAATTAAAGTTTGAATCTATATACGAACAAAACAAAAACACATGACACATCCAAACTATCACAACACTCCATGGGAAGAAGAAGTGCTTGATCATCATATATCTTTTCTTATAGGTCCACTTTGGTATGGGACTTTGATATAGGATATGATTTAGAACAGCTTCAGCTTCGGTTTTTGCATTTCTCCATGGCTCTTGGTGCTGAAAGTACAATACCAACGTTAGAACTAGAATTAAGAGCCAGAAAATGACTTGTAGGGAGGGGGGGACACAAGGTGTGACTCCTATGGATTTGGATTTAGGGCATTTAAGTGTAGTGTTGTGAATACATCTAAACCGTTTAATTAAAATTGGACTATTCAAATATTAAATTCAAATTTTAATTATTTTTAAATTTAAATTTTAAATTTTAAATTCAAATAATTCAATTGAACAGTTTGCGTTGATTGTCTTGTAATCAGATGATACTGACGGTAAATCTTAATTCAATTTCTATAATTACGAAAATTAAAATAAAATAATATGCATACCAAGCCCAATTGCTTCTGATCCTTTCATTATTCGGAGGCGCTTGCATGATTCAACAAACATCCTTCAAAAAGTTAAATAATCAAGGTTAATTTCATGGATAAATAGAATAAATAAATTTGCTCAATACATATGTAGCTCTTGAAGAGTGAAAACATATAATATATGAATAAATTATTAATGTACATAATAGCTAGAGATGGAGGCTATATATATATAAATATATATATTGTTGGATGAGGAACTTACTCCCATGGGACATCTCCCACGAGCATCCAGTCGCCATCCTTATCTTCATAGGTTGGCACATACTCAGAGCTGTTAAGAAGATCCATCAACTTGCTCTCATTCATGAAGTCTATCATTCCTTGGGCCCCATAGTTACCTATACACCCAAATTTTATGAAACACAAAAACCAATTTAATATTCTTCTATAATTAATCACAAGTAGCTAGCCACCCACATTAATCATGTAGCTAGCTAACTAGAATGTAACAATCCCAAGACAATCATAATAATTAATCCAACTCGCACATGCATCATCAACAATTCCCATGCATCGATCAAGATCTAAAACCTTACAATAATACTAATTCATAATTTTTTTTTGTGACTGCCCTCAATATACTAAATTATTATATATATAAACTTCCTCATATAATTTTGAACATATACTCCCTCTAACTTTATTTATAACAAAAGTGGATTCTAAAGGTAGTTTAATCTTAAATAAAATTTTGAAACCGCAATTTAGACCACAAATAAATACGCTATTTAAAAGATGTTTTAAGGAAAATATAATTAAAAAATAATTTGAGTAAACTAACCAGTGGTGAAGGAGCTGAACATTTTGGCTAAGGCATCGGATAAATCTTTGTAGGTTTTGTACATTGTCAAGTCAACCTTACGAAGGTAAGGTGCTCCATCCATGGAAACCTTGACAAATGCACCAGCAGTAGTGCTACTTGTTGTCTTCTCATTGCCATCTTGATCAGTATTGTTAACCTTTTGTGCCATCATGTTCTTCCTGTATGACCTCACTGGTGGCCAACCAACTACTTGTGCCCTGAAATATTTTATTCATTCCAAATCCCCATAAATCTCAACTTGTATTCTTTTCTCTTCCTTTTTAGCCTTAAAATATTGCATATAATTCGGACACTCAAATATATATATACCTCATGCAAACTGTTTAGTATATATTTTAACGTCTAAGAAATACATATTATTAATTAGTAAAAAATTATTGAAAAAAAAACATGATAATAATAATTTGCGTAGTTTGATGTTGAGTTTGTCACTTGAAGACGGATTAAAGTACTTATTTACTTTTATAGGAACAAAATTAAGACGTCCATGTATATATGATTTAATGTTATAGATCCAACTTCTACGAAAGTTTTTATTTTTTTTTAATTGACATATATCCATGCAGTTTTAGTATAAAACATTTTATACCGTTGACAAATCACAATCACTCATGAGTGATATATATGACTTAAAAATTAGTTATCATTAAATTTTAAATATTTTTAATAATATAATAATTATGATTAAATAACAGTGTAAAAAAACATTTACACATAAATAATAACCATTACTCCGTCTAAAAAAATATAAATAAAAAAATACATGTATTTTAGACTAAATTTGATAATAGATAGTGTAGTTTTTGCTTATATTGAATTAATGTTAAAAAGGTTTAGAAAACAAAAGCATTGAAATTAAGGAAAGGGAAACTTACTTAGCTGGTGGTTTGGCAGGGTCCTTAAGGAGAGTCTTCTCCTTGGAAACATTCTTAGAATTGTCATTCAGATCTTCCTTGTTGGATTGAAGATTCAGCTTCAGATCAACTGTCTCAGAAAAACCTCTCTTTCCACCAGCTCTTGGAGTTTCCATCTCAGAACCGCCACCGCCACCGCCACCACCACCGGGCAAACCAAGGCAAAGCTCAGTCTCCTTCAAGTTCAAACCACTCTCCTTTCCAATCAAAGTAGCCATTTTTGGCTTCTCAATGGAAAACCAAACTTTAGCAAAAAAATTATATATATAAAAAAAAAAACTCTTTTTACTTTTTCCTCTCTGAAAGTGTTTATAGTTTTTTGCTTCCCTATTTCCTGTGTCTTCTTGTATTATAATGCTGCTTGGTTTTGGCTATATAGAATAGAAGAGAGAGAAAGTGATAGCCCCCTCAATAATATAACTTAATTAAGGAACTTGTTTATGTGGCTGCATGCTTATTTCAACAACATGTTATAGACCAGTTGCATGTTGACACGTGGTGATATGTAGAACCGTTGATCTATAATAACCGACTATGTGATCATAATTATAATTTTTCTTTACATATACAAACGGGTTTTAAGGTACCTGCTCAAATGGAATGACCTATATATGTCTCCCCAATAAACTATAGTCACTCTTTATTTGTAATTTTCAAATCACATGCATGCCACTTGGTCTTGTTAGTTTTCCATATTCTATTGTCCTCTCATTTGTGGACTACTTGCCTTGTTTAGTTATCAAAAACAGTGCAATTGTATTTCCCTGTCTTCACATTAATACATACAAATTTTCCTAATTTGATTTTTATAGATATATCATATATACACCTATTTGGCAAACAATAATGCTTTGCAGTGTCCTGCTCAAATAATTGAAACGAATTTTCTAACTATGCCTACCCTTTTTTTTCATTAGTTATTCAATTGTGTTTTGTGTACTAGACATTAACCGGTGGAGGTTTAATTTTTTTTATTGAGATGGTTAATCTTTTTTATTTGAAGAAGACGTGATTAATCTTCTATCGTTTAGATATAATTGCAAGTGTATTTTTTAAGCAACTAAAATGACATTTAAATATACAACAGCGAGTACAAAAAATATTCTAACTCAAATACAAAAAGGAGAAAAGAGACAACAACCTCTGCTCAAAGCATTGAAGGATCAATTCATAGAAGAAGTGGTGCTCAATTTCCCCTCTCTGGATAGAGGTGGTAAAATTGATGGATTTAATTGATAGATTTGAATGGTAATCAATGAATTGAAATTATCCATTAATTTATTAAAATCAATTTAAAAACTAATAAAAGAATATTTAATCCAATCTATATATTAATACATTTTGATGGTTAATTAGGGAGCTCTAGTGACCACTGCGGCAGAAGAGATATAGTTTCAACTGTTACTACGACAACATGTGATGGAGCTTTGGCGACCGTCACAATGGTCGACAGCCAGCCATCACCAATCACTAATGACCAATGCGGCGGAAGAGGCATAGTTCCAACTGTCATGACTTATTTTTAAAATAATAAAAAAATTAATTTTTTTTCATAAACAATTTTTGAAAATAATAAAGTTTAAATTAATTTTTGAAAAAATAATAAATAAAATTATTTTTATAATTAGTTATTTTTAAAACAATATAGAAAGAAGGTTCTTAAAATATTATAAAAAACTATTTTTTTAATATTAAATATACATTTTTAATTAAAAAGTATATTTTTGAAACAAATATAACATTTTCTAAAGAGTATATATTTTAAAATAAATTAATGTAATCTATTAGATTTTTTTAAAGAATATGTAATCCATGAGATTTTGAAAAAAATTGAATAAGTTGAATTCATTCATATTTTTAAATGTATAGATCAAATAATATCCACTAACGTGTATATTGTATAGTGGATGGATTGAGTGGCGGATTTAGATAGCGGTAAGTAGGGGTTTGGGCCCCTCCCCCAAAGCAATTATATATACACAGTTATATCTCGTTTAAGAATTATAAATTAATTATATGTAATTTATGAAAGACAAATATAAATGACATTGATATCGAATATTTGTAATAGCTTGAAAAATTAAAAGGAATTAAATATAATTATATGTTTTGGGTGTATGCATATGCAACACCGATAAGTGTCAAAAAATTTATGTTTTTTACTTAGAGAATCAAGTGTAATGTTTCCGTTATATATAATAAACAAAATATTCGTGTAGTTGTTTAATTTAATTTTAGATAAAATTTAGTTTTTTTTTTGAATTTGATTATTTATTTAATTTTAAATAATAATTTGATCATTTATATTTTAAAATGTTAATAATATTATTCTTTTTTACAAAAACTCAAAAGATTTATCATTATCTTTAAATAAAACCCAGAAAATTCATTATCAACAAGAAAATTCATATATTCATCAAATCTATAACTCAAATCTTCATATGCACTAATATCTTTATCTCCAACAACATCTAATACATCAAATAAATAACTCACTTAAAATTTGATCAGCAAATCATGAAGACAATATCTTCTTATTCCTTTTATCCTCCTCCAAATCAAATAGTTAACCTAAATAATATTAAAATATATGAGTTATTTGTTTGATGAATTTGATGTTATTGTTGTTGTTGGAGATGAAAATATGAGTTTATTTGAAGATTTGAGTTATGAATTTGATAAAATATATATTTTATTAAAGATGATTACTAATTTTCTAAGTTTTGTTTAAAGACGATGATGAATTTTGTGGATTTTTATAAAAAAAAATAATAACATTGTTGACATTAGACATAAATGATCAAATCCTTACTTAAAATTAAATAAATGATCAAATTAAAAAAAAAATGACATAATTGTTATTCAAAATTAAGTTAAAGAATCGCAAGAGATATTTTACCTGTATAATATTATTATATTATGTCAATGTTGTATGATACATAAACTAAATATGTGGATCGAAATAAATATTAATTATCTAGAATAATAGTCTTCGCAATTGCACTCTTCATTTTATGCAAAAATATATTTCATCTTAAATTAAATATAGAAAAAATATAACATGTATTTAGTTAAAAAAATCACATAAAATAATGTTTATTATCGAATCTATTTTGCCCCCCTCCCCCATTGTATATAATATTATTATTTCATGTCAATATTGTATGATAATTGTAGTAGATATGTGGATCACTTAACTATTTTTTTAGGACTTAAAATCTGATCACCAATTAACTCTTTGAATGCATCTTAAGTATCTCAAATAATGATCTTCACAATTGCACTTTTCATTTTACGCAAAATATATTTTAATTATATTAAATATAGTCAAAATAATACATGTATTTAGTAAAAAAAAATAATGTTTAATTGGTCTCTATATTTCAAAATTTTAATTATTATACCCAAACAAAAAATTATAAATAAAATAAATTATATTATTTAAGTGACCTAAAAGTTCAAATTACATCATTCAAAGATCCACTTAAACTATTTTGGTGAAAACATATATGTATATACAAAGTCATTTTGGGAATTATTAGGAAGCAAGGTTGGTCAATGATTTAGATAATACAAGGTGGTCGATAGAAGTCATCATCAGCAAGATATGCCCTCAATTCAAAATAACTTTTTGAAACAAAAATATAATAATTATTATTTATCGATCACAACAAAAGATTTTGTATCCTTAAAATTTTCCAGCATTCAGTGCACCACTAGTTAGCTGAGCAATGGAGTGTGTTTTTTTTTCCCTTCAATGTATTGTTAATACTTTAGTATATTATTAAGTAGGAATTAAATTTACAATTTTCTTATCATTTTATTATTTAATTTTATCATCTCAGTCGTCAAATTTAACCTTATATTTCTTAACAATGGATTATGTTGCTTGATGAAGTTGAGTTCAAAGTTAAAAAACTCAAAGTTGCGTTAAATTTAATGAGTCATTAGAGTGTTTATATATATATAAAACTTTGTGTATTTGATCATTATTATATTATATCAGTAATCAACGATAAATTAATAAAATTTATCATTTATATTAAATTATTAAATGGAATAACTCATTACTCGTAAAATCAACATATTCTTACTATATATTAGATGTTTCTTAATTTTGGTAAATTTATGAATTTAATCTGCAATAATAAATGTAGTAAACATTTTTTTTTTGTTTGACTAAACGTAGTAAATATATTATCCATCTATAAATCTCACAAGTCCTTGTTTCATTTATAAAATTCTTCTGAGACATAGCAATAAACACGCAAATGAAATAAGTTTTAGTCAATTTGAAATATTCCATGTCTTTTCAGTCTCCTTCCGTTTCATTAAATTCGTTGGGTGTAATAAAGATAATACTATCTCCGATTCACAATAATTGATATATTTCTTTTTCAGCAAAAAACTATAAAGTAATAATTGATCTATTTTTAAAAAAGTGACTCACAATAATTAGCATGAAGTAGTATAATTAATATTATATTCACCACTTTTAATTTAAAATCTTATATTGGTATATTTATAAATGTAAACAAAAGGGCTTTTGAAACATTAATATATTTGTTCCATATATAATTAGATCAAATATGATACATCAACTTTTGAAAAAAAAAAATATTTGTATTTATATTTTATTTCTAAAAAATTATTTAGTAAATTTATTAATCTCTATTTTATTTATATATGTTTCGTAGTTTGTTTATTAATTTTTTTAATTTATATAAAATAAACAAATAAAATAATTATTGTGGAAAAATAATATGTACAATCAATGATGATCACCAAATTGTTTTTTGGTAGCTAATCATCACCAAATTAAAGCACGACTAACGCATTACACGCATATATAATACATTTTTATTTTGTTTTAAAAAAAATTGTTCACATTTATAGTTTAGATGAGATTCTTCCAAGACGCTTCCATTAAAGCCTTTAGCACATGCATTTCTATAAACAATTCTTACATATAAAAAAAAAAAGACAATTATTGCTCTCAGATCTTAAACTAATAATCAAGGACATGAAATCATTTTCCATCTTAGGGAATTTATAAAGGAAAAAATTTACAGCTACTTAAAAATGTACTTGAAGAAAAATACTAGAAAAGCTAGGAAGCTAGTTTTAGGGGACTTTGAGATAAATTTAGAATATGGTGTCCTAATCATGGTATTGAAATAATGTGAACATAAGCAAATAAAATTGGATAGCAATTGCAAATCTCCAACACTCCAGCAAGGCACATGATGATGATAAATCACTATATCATAACTATTGAACTTTTAGGGTATGGCAATGACTTAGAGACAAGTCACATCCTAAAGAGAAGGAAACATCTCAAACCCTAGCTGTGCCCTTGCCCTGTCAACATCCCAACTTAACCCCATCTTGGATTGTTTCTTTCTAACCTACCTCAATAATAAGTATCCAATTGGATTCATGTCCTCTTGGCCACATATTCTAAGAACTATTCCCAGATGGACTTGTCCAAATAAAAACATACCCTTTTCGTCTTTTAGACTTCATCTAGTCTTAATCACATAAGAATACAACAAGCCAATTTTCAGTGTAGGGAAATCCCATGCATATCCTTATCTATTTAGAAATTTAATACAATTTTAGATAATCTCATATAGCTAATTTTTGTGTGATAATAGCTGTAACATAGAAGGATTTTTAAGAGTGGCCCTAATTAATATACCTATATCTTGATTTAGTGTCAATAACAACCAAGTCAAACTAAGTGGTCCTTGGTCAAAAACTTAATACCTGGAGATCAGTGTAGGATCAAGGGCATGGGGCCAAGAGGAAGAGGAGGAATATGTGTGAATTTTTGCTTTATAAGAAAAAGTAAATTTTATAAAAGTTTTGACTAAAAAAAGCTTATAAAGTTTACTCTTGTCCCTTTAAATTCTTTCAATAATATCATGCATCTCATTTAAATGATTTTCAAAATTAACTGTTGGATTAAAAGTTATTATATAGATCGTATCTATATATTTTGTAATTAATCTATAATCAATTTGTGTGTCATCAAGGTGCGTAAAGATTAAGGACAATAATGTAAATTGTATATGACGTTAATTTTGACACATCTTTTTCATATACGAAATGATTATGATGATATATTAATGTCAAAATTTGTATATACTATCTATATCATAGTAACTTTCAATCTAGTAATTGATTTTATAAAATATGTATCTGGTATGATTTTATTAAATGAGTGTAACTGTTAGTGTAACTTTTTGGATGTAATATGATCTCTCTTCATATGTAGAAGTAATCAAATTACACATAAAAAGTTACCTTAATAATTACATTCATTCAATAACATCATATCAGATAAATAATTTTTAAAATTAACTGTTAGATTGAAAATTATTATCATATAAATCATATATATAAATTTTTACATTAATCTATAATTATTGTTTACGTATAGCTAAAGTGATTTATTTTGGTTCATTCAAATAAAGTATGGTTCAACAATGAGATGGAAACTAGAGACATTCAATTCAACAACTCAACTAATGTCACACCATCAAATTACTTGCCACATTAGCTTAATTTTTTTCCCAATTATACACATGTACTAAATGTATGAAATTTCTAAAATAACGGGATCTAATTTCTGAAATTATAATTATTGAGGGACCAAAATTAAAGAACTAAAAATGCATTAAAGTATCATATTTAAGTCTACCATAAGAATGGCCACTTCAAATTGAAGTTGCCACCACAACTTGTATATTTAGGATATTAAAAGGTAGAGTTTTAATAACTTATTTACTTTGAAGTGGGGCATTATTCCTTGTCCAAAATTTATAATGTCAAAAAGTAAATAACTTATGGCATAGAAAATTGAAACCACTATAGGTGGAGATCAATGATTTTCAATTCATCCATACCAAAGTTACCTTGGGAGGGGATTTGAATTGGAATTTCACATCTGTGTATGCAAGCCCTACGAAGCGAGTTATAGCTAAAGTTGATAAATATGAGCAAACGATACAAGGGCGATGGTCATTGGTAGGAGACATCAATGCCATTGTTTCTAAGGAAGAGAATAAATGAGGGGCAGATTTATCACAAGTGTGAACTCTTTTTAGATAACATATACTCTTGCACACAAATGGATTTAGGAGAAGTTGGTGCAAAGCACACATGGATGAGAACTTTTTTTTGAGTGGTTAGATCGTGTTCTATGTATGATGACCGGAGATTGGGGTTTCTTGATGTCAATACAAGAAAACACTCAATTTGTGATCAACTTAAAAAAAATTGTGGTAAAAAAAAATACTCATAAATTTCTGACCCAATAAACTCTTACAAATACTAAAATTCAAATTGATTGTTATTTGTGGTTGAAAAAATCCTAACAAATTAAAAATATTTTGTTTTGACTGATTGTAACATTTGTAGAGGCAAAAAACAGTCACAAAATTGTTGGAGGAAAAAGTTATTTGAATTTGTGGCAGCCAATACCATCAAAATGGACTTGATTGATCAAAAAATCAGCAAGATTTTGTGGCGGCATATACCCTCACAAAATCAGAACGTTGGAGCATTGTGAGGGCTTAGGCCACCACAAAGTATGGTCGTTGCAGATTTGTGAGGGTATTGGCTGCCACAAAGGCATCCCTTTCTGACCGCCTAGACAGCCACAAAAGCAATAGTAATATAGTTGGCACTTCGTGGCTCCTTTGACCGCCACAAATGTCATCTTTTCTCCTATATATATATATATTACCCTTCCTCTCATTTCTTATTTCTAGTTTCTCTTTAAATTTTCTCTCGAACTTCTCTCTACAAATATTTTTCCTCAACTTTTCTCTCTACATTATCCTTGAGTTTCGGTAAGTCTTTATTTTATGTTTTGTTTTTTAATGTTATTTTTTTTATTTGAAGTCATTTATTTAATGAATATTATTTAATTTTTATTTTAACAGTGGTGTTATTGTGTTGATTGTGAAGAGTTGTTATTTGTTCGTAAGCTTCAAGTCAGAGACTACCCTGTGTAACAGTCTGACCCTTACCGTTATCGGCACTGTTAATCATGACTTTCTCGCCTCCCTTTCCTCTCCCTAGGAAATATAGCGAGTTTTTGCTTTCCATAGGAATCGAACCCGGTACCTAGGTTTGTAACAGCCCGACCCCTATGGCGCAATTGGTAAGGGGGACGAGAAGGCCGTGATCCGTGTGTAAGGGTCGCACTGTTATTTTTAGGGCGTTAATATTTTATTTTATAAAGTAGAATATATTATTTTTAAAATTGATTATAATATTATTCTTAAAATTTAATGTTAGTAAGATTTGTTAAAAAGAATACAAGTATAATATTTAAATTGTAAAATTTATACTCAAATGAAAATGTAGTTATTTTTTAAAATGTTGATGAAGTGTTTTTTTTTTTTTTATTGTAGTTATGACTCCGTTGACTAATTGTGGTGTACTTGAAGATGAAATGCAATTTCAAACTATGTTGTCTTCAACACCAATTAATAATACTTCGTCGGGTAATATTTCATCAAATAATGATGGAAGGAGTGAAGCTAATAATCAGATGAATTATTATGATGATTGATGTATTCGAATAATATTTTCTATTTTTATTTCGAGTTTATATGAATAATATTTTCTATTTTTATTTCGAGTTTATATGAATATATTATTACATAGGTCGCTACAAATATGTCTGTTGTAGTTGTTTTTCTCTCTTTTGTGGGGGTTTTCTTGTGGTGTGGAGTGGTTAAGGTACTTCCCCATATTAACAGTTTTGTGGCAGTGTTGAATGTAGCAGAAGCATATCAGTTACTTTCTAGTAACCATGAACATACAGGTGTTGAAATGTGGAGCCAAATTTGGCATATTGCATTAGTTGAAATGTGGAGCCAAATTTGGCATATTGCATTAGTTGAAAACGTGAGACCCCTATTGCTCTCACTATGGTCAATCAGAAGAAACTACATTACATGTGCCGAGGGAAAGTCCTTTGGCTAATGTATTTTGGAGACATTTTGTGGATATTAATTAATAAACATCGAGGACAGTTATTTCTTAGAATCTTAGAGCATAACATTTCCTATCATATAGGTATGAATGATGGCGGAACTACAGGGTGCAAGACTGTGGAAGTGGAAACCATTGTGTTTCGTGTTGGAGCAAGTGCGCTGGTATCAAAACACAATGGATGTTCATGGTGTAATGTATGAAAGGAATCAAGATATTGTCCATATTTGTTGGTCTCCTCCACATCCTAGGTGGACGAGGAAAATATAGAGAGTGCACAAGGGTGGAGCCTTACAAGGAAAATCAAGCAATTGAGTCTTAACCGGAAGATTCTAATTTTTTACTTATATTGAGAAGTAAATCGTTGTGCTGATATTCTTGTTAATCTAAGGTGTGTTTCAAATTAGAAGTTTGTGCTTTTTAATGAGTCCGCCTTCGCGGAAGTTCAAGTTCCAGATGATGATTTTAGAGATGTATTTTTCTCTCACTTTCTCTATAGTTGTTTTCTTTTTTAGATTTCAGTCCTATTGTTATCTAGAAAAATATGACTTATAACTAATTTTATTATTAAGTAATATATACCGGTATATCCTAATAATAATTAACATATTCATCAAATAATTTTAAATTTTGATTGTTTAGGTTAGGGTTTAGGAAAGGGGAATAAGACCCATTTCGTGTTTTTATATTTTAGGGTAAAAAATATTTTTAATTCTTATTAAATTTTAACATTTCAATTTTAACTCTTGTAAAATAAAAATATAATTTTTATTCTATGCAAAATAATCAGTCAAATAGTTTTAGTCTTTATTGAAATGAAAGATGTTTAATTGTTCTTAAACTTTAAAAAAATTTAATGATTTTTTTGGAAGTATGTTTATAATATTATAAAAAGTTCTTGCACAAAAATTTAAATTTTTAAGTTCGAAAGAATTAAATATGAATTTTTAAATGTAAAAAATTCAAGATAAAAATAACGAAAATATATACTTAGAAATCGAATTTTGAACTCATTTTTTTGTAGATAAACTTTTTTATATTGTTGTAAATATACTTGGATAAATCTATTCAAAAATATATGTTCATTTAATAGCATAAACTAAAATTGAATACAAGGTAATTTTATAATTAAAAATTATATTTTTATTTTATATAAATTAAAAATTAAATATTAAAATTTTATAAGATTAAAAATATATTTAAACATGTATATTTTATAATCTTTGCTAAAACCAAAGGGGATGCCGAATCAAGTAGTGGCTGACAAAAGAATCCTATGCTTTTAGAAAAGAAGATATGAATCATTTTATTGCTTAGTATATATATGTCCAAAAAGAGTAGTTGTTCTCCTTCTTCTATATATATGTTTTTAGAAGAAAAAAAAACAGATTAAAAAAACAAAACTTCTCACTTTGAAAGATTCATGTTTCATACTAGTAAGGTTATATATTGCCCTACCTAAGCTATATTAGCCTATATGAAGTGGGAATGGACAAAGTATGTTGATTTAAAGAGATTCTGAAAAATTGCATGAGATATTAGAGATCTATGGCACATGGAAGCTGTTTTGGAGTAAGGACCCAAGATGTGCAAGTGATTGTGATCTTCCATTGGTAGTTGGTTGGTGTATTTATATAACACATCTTGACCTTTAATTTTCCTGGGAATATCATAGCCTCCTTCTTTCAACCTTTTCCCACATAAGAAAGTATAGGCTGATGTCTTGGATTAACATGTTTTGTGTCCTTCATTAGGCTATTTGAAACAAAAACAAAACAATAAATTAATGAAGGAACAACTGTAATAATTTTATATAATTATCTTCAATGATATTAGATATTTTCGTATTTTTAACTAACAGTCCCATTTGATTAATTCACATATATTAAAAAAATAAAAATAAAAATAATATAATAATAATTTTATTAAATTATTTTTATTAATTATTGATGTATTTTTTTTGTCATAAATATATAATAAGAAATATTTAAAAATGATGTACATATATAGTATTAATTAGTTGTACATAGTATAATTGAAAAAAATTATAAAAATTGTATAGAAAACTAAAGTATTAGTACAAACATGATAGTTATCGTAGAATAACGAGAGTATTAATCATTGTAATAAATACATAGTGGACTTTCAAAAAATAAATACTTAGTGGACTAAGATAAAGCGAGGGGTGTACAAAATTATTAATGTTCATGGTATTAGTTAAACAATATAATTAACTAATACCATATACTTCAGTATCTTTCACTTTATATTTATGTTCATGATAATTAAATACATTAATATTTGATTAAAATTGTCTAGTAAAAGTATGCTTATAAAAAAATTATAATATATATTTTTTCTTTTATTTATTTATTTTTCTTAATATACGAGAAATAGACAAATATATGAATTAGTGTGATAGGAAGGGAATAACACTTATTTAAAAATCAGAGGAGTAAAAGATTTGTAGCCTACCTTTCCTTCAATTGGACCACATATGTTGTTCGAATTTAATGACCATCTAATGTTAGTGTAAAATATTTTACATTAGTAGTCAATTTAAACTTTTAATTGAGTAATTATTTAATGACGACAGTTATAATTATATGGTAAGATGATAAAATCAAATACTTCTATTCACCATCAATGTAAAATTAGTTTACGCTAACAATATATGATTTTCTTTTTCATGTGTGCACTCCTATGATATATTGATAATTTTATATTTGCATTTGAAATTTGTGTGATCGGTTGCATTATATTGATGGCATACATGAATAATAATTTGTCTATTTTCGTAAACTTGGTTGCCATTCCAAAATAAGTAAATTATAATATACATATTAAATTTAATTTGTATACATTACTAATGTAAATATTTTACTCATAAATTAAATCACATTTCACTATAAAGATATATGTGGATATATTTTAAGAACTTTAGCATAATAAGATATTGTTATGGTATAATTTAACTACATGTATGTGTAAAAAAGTCACACTATTAGTGTTTACAATTTTTTTTTTCATATATGTCAAAGTGATGGAAAAAAACGAATCTCTTTTATGTATCCATCTAATTTATCGACTTTTTTGAAAATAATGAAGAAAAAAAAACTTAGATATTTAGGTGTTTAGGGTGAAAATATAAAATTAAAAAAAAATAATTTAATCAATTGATTTAGAGTTAAATTAAGTTCTTTTATATTTTAAATCAAACTAATTTAATAATAATATTATTAAGAAAATTAATCAATTGATTTTTCCTTTCAACAATCTTATTCAATTCACAAATGAAAATTATAATTTATACCCTTAAAATTGGCCCCATACTCTCACAATAATTGAGAAGTTTTTAAGGGTGTATAGCCCATTTCATATAGGGAGCCCGGTCCGACAATAAGGAATAGCTAGTAGACCATTTATCAGTTTCACCAACAACGAAAGTTCACCAAAATTCGTGAATGCTAGGGTTATTTTCGTTCATCCCTTTTTATTCTGAATAAAATATAAAGTGAGAGATTGTAACCTAGTTTAACATAGGAAAGATCTAATGATTAATTCTCTTTTTAGGAAGAAGTATAAACAGATTTTAAAAATAAATGAACAAATTCAAATACATTTGATATTTTTTTTAAAATATATTTATATAAATCATACAAAACACATTTTTTTTATGTGATTATGTCGATAATTAAATTTAAAAAATATTTGAGATGGATGATTCCATTTAAAAAATCAATTAGTCTTTTGACTAAGATTGATTATCGACAAAGTCAATGATTATTTTTCAGTTGCGTCTATAACAACAATAATAATAAAGGTCAAACTATTGACGTACTCTTAAAAATATTAAAAGTACAAAAGAAATTATTGAAAAAACAATATTTGAACTTTTAATGAATTAAAAGTTCAAAAATAAAATTTTTACATTTTTATTATTAACATATATTTTTAAGACACATGTTTGCATTGTCTTAATAATAATAATAATAATAATAATAATAATAATAATAATAATAATAATAATAATAATAATAATAATAATAATAATAATATGTTTCAAAAAACAAAGACATTTTTGTTATAATTCATATAATAATAAGTGGCGGGTCCCAATTCCGAAGTGAATGAGAAAGATGTGAAATAGAAGTTGAAGCTAAAAGGTTGCGCACGAATGGGCTTGGATGCATAGACGTGCATGGATATAGACCAAAAGGACACAAGACAATAAAAGTGGGTTGGATTGGACTTCAAGTTTGAAATGGGTAAGTGTGTTTGTTTGTTTGTGTGGATGGTTGCATCATTGTGGGTCCATTGATCTTACTAGTCCTCTCGTGTGGATTGAGTAGGGTAGGGACCCATCAAAGAGACACCACACGTGTTTCATCTGTTCTTCACCT
Organism: Cicer yamashitae; assembly: GCA_037974755.1. Taxonomy (NCBI): domain Eukaryota; kingdom Viridiplantae; phylum Streptophyta; class Magnoliopsida; order Fabales; family Fabaceae; genus Cicer; species Cicer yamashitae. Next base: position 3,362,969 of record JBBPBQ010020324.1, read on the forward strand.
TCATTGTCATAGGTATCTTCTTGTCGGATATATAATGAAATCTTCACTTTCAATCTAATTTTGTAAACGCATCACTCCAAATATATGTCACTAATTTATATCAATATACGTAAGTATATATCTATTTTTACAAAGAGGAAATAATTTCGTTTTTAGTGCAGCACATCCCAAAATTATTTAGATAAGATGACACGTATCTTTTAGTTTAATTAAAGTTTTGGGTTTGATCGACTTTGAGCGTACTATAACCCTAAAGTTTTTAGAGATATTTAGTCTAGCTTAATCATTTGAATTCCACAAAACTTGAGAAATTAGTTTCTACAGTTGCACACAAATGATACTTGATTTATACAAAATAAAATAGCGAAGGAAAATATGATAGTAGTAGATTTTTTTTAGGGTGAACCATCATTTTAGTTCATGAAAATATAGAACGTTTTCGTTTAGGTCTTTGACTCAACAAAAAACTCAAATTAGAATTCGTATAATCAAAATAGTTCTTGAAAGATACATTATTATCATTAAACTCTTTGAAAGATACAATTTACTGTTAAAATAGTTCATGATCAGTATAACGTTTAAGACTAAAGTGATTGACATTTTGATTATTCGATGACTAATTTAAGTTTTTTGTGAGTCAGGAACCAAAATGGCAAAGACATATATTTTCAGAGAATAAAATAGTAGTTTATCCATTTTTTTAATTTCTTTTTGACAAATTTCTTTGATATTTTTTACAGGTCACAATGCAATATTCAAAAAATAAATCTTTCAAAAATTGAATAACAGTTTTTAATATATTTGTCAATACATTATTTTTAAATTTAGATTCTTAACCACTGTACTAAAATTACTTGTTAATATTAGCAATTTTTTATTTAACCTTTTTATACTTTTTACATATGTGCTTTATTATGGCATTTTGTTCATTCATTCTTTTACACTTTCAATTTTTTGTTTTGGTCATTTCCAATACCATGCCAACGAGAAGGATGATGAAACATGGAGAGGAAGAGATACCTCAGATAGGAATGATCAAGCAGAAATAGGTGCAAAACTTTCCAATAACATGTGTAAATCACTATTTTCCTAATTTATATACGGTGATTTTGTAATACACCCAAAAATATTTTAAGAATGAATATTTTAGCAACATTCAATGTATGGTGTATTTAACAAATATTTAGTTATAACTTGTTAATATATTTCTTTTAAGAGTGTGTTTGTGAGTTGGTTTTTGGAGTAGAATATTTTGGATAATTAAATCTCTATTTTGATATATATTTGATATTTTTAAAAAATTAAAAGAACATCGTTATATTATAAGCTCATTTATCATATTGTTCTTTTAATTTTTTTTAAAAAATATCAAATATATATTAAAATATAGACTAAATCCTCCAAAAAAATTTCCTCCAAAATTCAAATCCCAAACAAATCCTAAAAGTGCATTCCAACAAATGCATGTGGGAGTTGCTAACATGAAAGTGCTAGAAAACACAAGAAATAAGAGGAGGATTTGAATTGTGTTTGTCGTTTTCAATATTATTTAGATTTCCTCTCAATAAGTGTTCTTTATCACAATATTCAACTTAATATTAAAAGAGATTTAGAAGAGGCAAGACTGAATCATACAAAACTAAGAAGCGAGAGTGAAAAGGGGAATAAAGGAAACAAAAATATTTTACTCTAGTTCACAACAAATTGTTGCTATCTCTAGTCCTCCTCTTACAGAGAGATTTTGTCTCACTACAGTCGAAGACTTAATTCACTACTTCCATTAAATAGTTGTACAAATATTATTTACTATAGCATCTTCAGGCTTTCGTTCCCAGAACCGTTCTTCAACATATTGGCATCCTGCCGTTGAGATTCACGAGGGTCGTTGTACCTTTTCAGGTACCTCTTTGAGGATGAGAGGATTGTTCCATTATCAGACTGATTTAAATTAATTCTAGTTTGTGTCTAATTTGACATAAAATATGTTGTTACGATTCTAACTCTCATTGAAAAGATGTTACAGATTAAATCTTATATCAGTTCAAGTGTATGAAAACACTTTGACTGATTTACATCAATTCTAATAACTCTCTTATTGAGAGGATTTTTCATTCATATTTTTATTTTGATGTGTTCTTGGTATTTTTAGAATTTTTTTTAACACATAGACCTTTTTATATTCTATCTCTCTCACTTTGTATTTATTGGATGTTTTCTTCTTAAATACAAGGAGGATATGTCCATTGAGATATATTTCCATTTGAGGTCTTTAGAGTATGGCCTTTATACTTTAGGGTAAGGCTTGTGTACTTCATTGAAGAAAGACAACTTGTATCTTCATGGATTTCAACAATTGAACCATTGAAGATAAATTTATTCGTTGAGCTCATAACTGATTCTCAGAAATCACTCATTGAAATATGAATGACAATCTTAGGAAACAGTGGATACTGGATCAAAGGATATAAGATTCAGAGTATTGTCTTATAGACCATTAGAGCAAGCAGGTTATCAGAGAAAACAGATTCTGGATGATTATCAGAGGATGCGCACAGATTGAGGATTCATTGATCAGATTCAGAGTATTGTCTTGCAGATCATTAACTTTTGTCAGATCGTTGATTTTCCCAGAGGCATTGATTTTGTTAGAACGTTGACTTTATCAAAGGATACATAAAAGTTCAGAGTCAGACGCTTGATGAGATTATCAGAGTCAGAGGCAGTCACTTGCTCGTCACACTTATCAGAGGTAAAGACAGAAGAATTCTTGTAACATTTATGTATCATAGGCAACTGAGGTACTATGTTGTTCGTATCTTAGAGTCAACTGAAGCTTGCAACAACTAGGGCGTGTGTCACCAGACTTACATTATCAAGGTGAAGTAAAGTCTTGATTTCTTTTGCCTTCGTCTAGGCATCAGAGGGTAGACCTTATATAGCGGCGTATGCTTTGTTGTGCTTGTTTCTGCATTATTTCTTTTACTCTTTGCTCCAATAGAAGATCTCTAAAGTACTTGTAATCTAGGCTACTTTGAATAATTATTAACATAATTTTTGCCTTTAATATGCACACTTAGCATATATAGATAGAGGATAGTTGTTCTTTATTTATATATATTTGTTATCATCAAAACATCAACTAGAAATTTGTATTTAAAAATACTTTTACACTAAATAACGTACATCAATTCATTTTTTAGAAAAAATATTTTAGCAACATACACATTCTGAGTGTATTCAACATTTTAGTTATAATGTGCTAATATATTGTGTATTCAACATTTTAGTTATAATGTGCTAATATATTCCTTCTAAAAAAATAGGTGGGTGTATGTTAACAAATCTTTTTGAGATATACACATACATATTGTCATTGTAGACTTTGTATATCACCTAAGTACCAAAACCATTTTAACCGATTGTTAGACCAGGTTTATGGCTTAGTTAGACTTAAGTTTGGTCATACTTTTGTAAATAGATAAAACTAAAGTTTTTTTAACAATCTATTTTTTAACGTCTATTAAAAATAACCTTTAGATCAACTAGGTGAGCTTGCTTAATTAAAAATTTAAATTATTAGTATTATTGTTATTATAAAAATATAGATTTTATATTTTGTTCTCATTAAAAATTGGCTAACCTCTTCAATGACTTATTCCATGTACTTTTTTTTTGGGCATATTTTAATATATTAAAAAAAATTTAAATACAATATCATATTAAACCGAAATTTCTAAAATTTAATGTTGGATTCAAAATAGAGATTAATGTCATTGACCCAATAGCTCAATATTATATTTAAAAATGTCAATACAAAATATATCTTAAAGTAGGTTAATTGGTTATATCAGACATTTTAAATGGTTGGATTAAATAAAATAAAAATTATGACAAATAGTACGTTAGAATTGACTTTTAAAATTTATACACGCAAAACTTATTTATGTAAAGTCTAACTCAATCTATCTATTTCCACTCTTAAATAAATATACCATATAAGAGGCATATAAAGTTTTTTAATTAACAATCTCTATTTAGATTTTTAAAAAACTATCAAATTTTATCCACTTAATTTCCAAGTTTCCATAGTCAAGAACAAATTAGCTTGTACTCTTCATTTGGAAATAAAACAAGATGAACAATAACAAAAATTAATAAAGAAAATATTAACAGTTCTAGTGAAAAATAGTTGATATATACTAAGTATACCATTTATTATGTCGATTAGTGTTTAGAGTTGGAGAATTCAAATGGTTAGGCGCATTAGACCAAACTTAAATTTTAAGTAAAATTATATTTTTGATAATTTATCTTATTTAATTATAATACTTAAATTCTTATTTTTTTTCTCTTCATATAGGTTGTTTATATTTTAAAACATACACAAGTTATTCTTTTATTGTTTATATTGTTTCTTCACAGTAAAAGCCATCTTTAAATTACTACTATAAAAGGTATTTTTAAGGAATGAAGAAAAAGATATGTATCGTAAAATTATCATTATGATTTATATTTTTTCTTCATCTTTAAAGTTAACTTTATAATTGCTACCGTAAATGTTATCAAATGTGTATTGTAAATGTTGTCTTATACTAATTGAAGGTCTTTTATATTAAGGGAGCTTATACAGTACATTAATTAAGCGATTGTAGTTCTTTTATATTAAGGGAGCTTATACGGTACATTAATTAATTGAAGGACTTTGATACAATTGTGTATTTAACAAATAAATTAATGATAATTTTTGTAAATCAAAGAGTAATTTGTGAACTAATGTGCTTTAAAATAATTTCGTAGGGAAAATATACTTTCACTGTTTACAAGCATATTTAATATTCATTATTATCTGTAGGCTTAAATACAATTTTCAATTACCTATTTTATAAAATTTTAACTTTTTAGTCCTTTTATTTTAAAAAACTAGTTTTTAGTCTTCCTAATTTCACTTGTTTTTTCCACAACCATCTCATTTTGAGGTCATTTTTGTTGAAGTCACTTGTTTTTTCCACAACCATCCCATTTTAAGGTCATTTTTGTTGAAGTGGTCTATTCGCTTTTTTCTCATCTTTCAGTTTTTAAATACCTTATTTTAATAATTAATAAATATATTAATGATATGGATATTTATTGTGACCAAATAAGCATTCTCATGTGGTTAATAAATAGGTCTCATCAACAAAAATGACCCCAAAATGGAGTGGAATGGAAGTCACGAAAAAAAAATAGTTAAACTAGAAGACCAAAAATTCAGTTTTTAAAATAAAATTACTAAAATGCATTTAAGACATATTAACAATAAATTCAAAAAAATTTAAATGTTATTTCAGTGACACTTTTTGACAAATATTATTTACATCATGCATTTATATTTTTTTAATAATAGTTTAATGAACAGTAAATTACTCCAATCCACCACTTCTAAAAAAATTATTAAATGAGACTCACTAATAATTTTATATCATTATTTTTCAACAATAATAATAACAAATACATATTTTTTTATCTTGTTTAGTGATGGGATTCGTGCGTCAAAGAAGAAAGAGAAAGTATCTATGTAAGGTTTAGTTTTTAATAGACACATATTAATTATTCTCTAATGAGATGGATAATAGAGAATGATCCTTAATAAGGAAAAATTCGTATAATAATATCTGTCATTGTGGAGATGGTCTTAGTTATTACAATTTTTTAAATATTCACTAATTAATTTTTATTAAATAAATAACTCATTTAACTATTGAATCGATATATGTTGGATTGAGTCATATATAAAAGAAATCTTCTTCTATTAAACTTAATTTATATTTAAATATGAAGGTGCAAACTACAACAATATTTCATTATCATTAAATATGAGTCATATTCAAACAAATAGACTTAAAAACCCTCAAGTTATTACAAAGTAGCTACCATTTATGGAAGAACCATATACATATAGCACCGACTTGTGTGATTTTAGCTTTATGCCCAACATTTACAGCTTTTGACATCCTGTACAGGGTCCTTATTGTTTGAGTTTTAATAGACTATATAGTCTTGCAATGTGTATTCTTTTGGTTACATTAAGCAGCACCACGTACCTAAAGATCTGTCATGTTTATTTGTTCCAAGACCAAAAATACTCATCATCTAATTACATGTGTTAAAGGACTATTTTTTTTTTTTCGTCTAAGACCATTCTGTCATTTTATATTGGAATCAATTTGTTGTAAATTTGCCGATATATCTTAAAATAGATGAAGGTTGCAAGGCCGGTTCATCTAAAAAGGAGAAAATAATTTTTTTTTTATAAAGACACGTGTAAAATATTTTAAAAAATGAATTAAGTTTGATTGAAGTGTTATATCATTAATTATGGCTCTAAAGTTCTCTCCTCTAAAACCATCAAATATCCAACTGCTAAACATATTCTTAAGGTTTTATTTCAACTATGTTTTATATTCAACAATTTTATTTAAACACAAAAAGTAGACAAAAGTAGTTGACACCGTATAAATACAACTTGAATATCATAATTAATGTGTAGGGATTTAAGGGTCTTTTAGCATATAGCCCTCCACATTTAATATAAACATTAAATTTGAGTTAGGATACATGTTAATGATACTACAAATAGTCAAATAATAATTATGTCTTAAAAACAACAATTTTTAATTTAAAATTTTTATTTTTAAGACATCTTAAAATTACATGTTAGAATTTCTCAAAACGTAAATATAGATATATTTAATATATGACTACAGTAACAATTTTGTTTGTAATTTTAGATATTTGAGTTTTCCATTGGTCTTGGTCACTCTAAAAATTTGTATATTGTCATATTAGTTTTTTTCCATGACTAATATTAGTAATTAATATTATTAAATATTATTATTATTTGTTAAAAGCGAAAATCAAATATCTCACATTCTTACCATTTCACCTCTCAACTTTTTCACTTTGACCACCAAAGGAACTTTATATATCCCATATTGTCCATTAGTTGTGACATTTGACATGTTAAACAAATTTTGCTTTGAAGGTAAATTCATTGGTGTTGGTGAGAATAATAGTAAAACATGGACTTTCATTGATAAGCGGAAATTGTGGTATTGAACTCCAATCTCCCTAATTGATCTCCTCCTTCTCAACCATATTACAAGATCAACATTGATGTCGCTGGTCCAATGAACCTTTCAATAGAGGTTGTAAGGGTTTTGTTCTAGCTGCTACTTTGTGGAGAATTAATGTTTTGACTTGGAGGTGACTATGTTAATGTGGTTTGTGCCTTGAAATAACCTCCTAGTAACAAGTCCTATTTTGGGATGGTGGTGATTGATGATTGTGATCATAAATTTAAGCCTCTTATTTCATTCTTTTCTAATATCACATGTGAAATCAACTACTAATAATGCAACTCATTCTTTAGCTAAGTTTATTTTATTACGTGGTTCTGTTTGGATTGAGAATTATCCTAGTAGTATTGCTTTTTCTATAGCATCTAATTTTGTTGTCTAATGAATACATTTTTCGGTAAAAAAATAAGAGTAATTTTTTATGCAAACCTCATATTTAGTGTACTCTAGTTTTATACTCCAATTAAATATTTAATATATAAAAGTTATTTTACTTATTTTTTAAAATTATAATTTTTTTTATAAATTAATAATATTAATTATGGTGAAAGAAGGCGACTATCATAGAATTGTCAAAGATTTTTCGTTGCAAAATTGTCAAATCTCCACCACCAACTGAATCACCACTAATTATAGAGTGTCAAATTAGGAATAGTTGTACTAGTATTTTATTATTCCATTAAGACATTATCTTCCCATTTTCATGGTCGTAAATTTATATATAATCGTTTTCTTAACTCTTCTCGTAATGAATTTTTAAAGAGTTAGAAAACACAAATTTCAAAGTAAAATTTTTATTTTTGAATTATTAACATATAATGACACATTTAGTTTTTGTGAAACCTTAATTATGCAAATGAAAGCATTAATTATTAATTTGCAAATGAGAGTCTAGCTAACTGGCTACTTCTAGTAAACAAGAAATTGAGGCATGAAGCGATGGATGGATATCCAATTTGGAATAATTAATTAGTTGAGCATCATTATCTCACTGATCTGTATTATTCTCACTGATCTGCTCAAATGCAAATTAAACCTTCACAATCATCACCCAGGCTAACTAACTATACATACAGCCATGTTGTTGGATTCATTTCATACTACAAATTCTAGCTATGAGCTATCTTTATTTTTACAACAATGATACATAAATATTTTATAATTTTATTATATTTTTTTGTCATCTTTTTTTTTTATCTCTCTTTTATATCACATCGTTCTTTCTTTTTCAAAGTGTTTATGAATGTACACCAATAATTTTTCATATATTTATCTGAGAGTCAAATAACTTCCTATGTCCATTTATAAACACGGAGAGTTTTAGGTATATTAAGTCAAACAGTTTGTATAGTTAATGTGTAGTTATTACTGCGTTCCTTATTATAAACAAACAAAATCCAATTTTTCTTGTTTTTTATTATAAGCAATTTTAACTCACTTTTTAATTTTTAATTTTACCATTTCTATAATACTCTTTATTAAATTTTTGTAACAATTTTTTATTCATTGATTAAATAATTCAAAAAAAAAATTAGGTTGACTAATTCTAAGTAGAGAGTGGTAAATGTAAAAGTCACAAAAAATAAATAAAGATGTTTTTATACATATATATTTTATTAAATCAAAAAAAATTTATTAACTTTATTGATTTCCTTAATAAATGTGTAATTGATTAAAATTTTCTTATAATAAGAAATAAAGAGAGTATTAAATTGTCTATTG
>JBBPBQ010020324.1:3379533-3401571 GCA_037974755.1 Cicer yamashitae
TTTTAAAAAAAAAAAATAATATTATTAATATTTTAAAACGTAAATGATCAAATTATTACATAAACTAAAGTAAAAAATTGAATCAAGAAAAAATAAATTAAAGATTAAATCATACTTAAAATTAAAATTAAGTTAAGGGATAAGAAAACAACCAATTATGTTTTAGTTTGTGGGTATACATATTCATATCTTACATAAAGTTCATAGTTCAACAAATCAGTTTATTTAGTAAAAAAAAAAATTAGTTTCATAACGACATATCTAAAATTTGATTACAGAGCAACCAATTATAGCATATTATTTATTTTGTAATTGTAATTATGATTTGAATAAATGGAATCAAAGAATGAGTTAATTAGAGTGGAGAAAGCGCGTATACATTAGAGAATATGGACTATATGCAGCTCACCTAATTAATGGTGGCGGCAATTTTATAAGGACGCTGTTTGAGGAAGCTGGTTCATGTTCATGCATTCACTATAATGGACTTGTATCAAATAAGAGGAAGCTTCATTATAATAACATGTTATGGTCCCTTTTTTGCTCCATATTTTCTGTGGGGCTTCTTTTGGGGTTAGAAAGTATCCTATGCTTATATTTTTATTAATTTTTTTTTTAATGAAAGAAAAGGAAACAAAATCCCAATAGGAAAAACAGGAAACCAAAGAAAAAACTAACTAGTAAAAGCAATACAGTTCTTAAAAACTAGTATAGAGAATTTGACAAAATTAGAAATAACATCAAATGTTCTGAACCTATATTTAATAAAATATATATCACTTGATTAGTTTCACGAAAATCATGAAATAAAATGTAATAACTTAGTTTAAAACTCATTTAGATATTCATATCATGCAAGTTATGCAACCAAAACTCTTTAGAATCTACTAGTTTAACAAAGTTTTAAAAATGTGACCATAATGATGTGGTAATGAAAAGTTTAATCTAACTAATCAGAATTTAACATAAGTCCAATTTTTGCTTTTCGTTAAATAAGTGTTCGTAACAATCACTATTCATATTAGTGTTATTACTATTAGTATTATATAAAACAATTATTTTTCTGAAAATTATATTTAAATTTACAAAGGAAAATGTTTAATCCTACGAATCATACTACCTTTTTGGCCGTTGATTTCAATCCATATCTCCCATGTTTTCCGTGAAAAGTGGAAGGTTTATGTTTCCATTCTTTCAAACATCTAACACGTGTCCACTTTTTTTAACTAATGCTCTTCGTAAAAAAAAGCAAGACTCATTTTTAAAATACAACATAAATATTAAAACCAAAATTCAAATAAGTTTAAAAAATATATATTTTGAAACTATAACAAGCGATTAGAGATCATTAATTGTCCAGTCAACAAGTGTACAGAATTTCTAGCTAACAAGAGTCACTTTTCCCCCTCAAATGGTATTAATGTGAATTTGGTTGTTCTAGAAAATTAAGAGAGAGATGACATGAAGAACAATGTTGAAAGAGGAACATAATGAAGAGATTACTTTATTTTTAGGTCATCCACGTTAGCTAATCATAATTTAAAGTGTGACTGTTGAAACGCAAAGCAACATAAAATATCAATTCGGGAAATGTAAAATATTTAAAGAATAAATATGAAAAATGAGTCACACTTAAAGAATTATAGTTTGTTTTATTTATTTTCATTGAAAGAACCTCAAAAACTTTTATTTTTAGAATTTTTATTTTTAAAAAAATTAATTAAAAAATAACTTCATATTTTTTATAATTTATCATATTAACACTCTTATACACACATTGTAACAATCACACATTTTTTTAGCGGTAAGTCTTAAAATAATCAAGGTGCAACGGATCGTAAAAGTTAACTTTATAAATATTAATCTAACAACTCATAAATAATAATCTAACTTAAAAGATTAAATAAGAAATATGTTTTGAAAGATCTAAAGGGAACTAAATTTAAATGACCACGTTAAAGTTGTAACATACTAGTATGTATATTTGAGTTGAAATACATATTTTCAAAACAAACTCCGAGTATGGATATGGAACTTTGGTATTGTAATCAAACCCTACCAATTATCATGCTTGTGTAGTATTCATTGACCCCCTTTTTCTTTTTTGTTAACTCGGTGACTTTCGACATAATAAAATGTTCCTTAGCCGTATTTCCTAATATTATTTCTTATCATAATTAGTCCAAAGAAAAAAGAAAGCAAGAATGTCTAAAAAAGAAAAGAGAAAGCAAGAAAGAAAGTGTAACACACCGTCAAAAAGAAAAGAAGAGTAACATAAGAAAAAGATTATTCACTTTTTTATCTCTGCTGTCTGCACACGCTTGAAAAGTTTTTTTTTTTCTTAACTATAAAGATGTTTTCTTAACTATAAATAGGATTTTCTTTCAGACATAAAGATGATTATTTCCTTGAAAAATACTTGGTTGGAACATTTATTTGGACATACACAAACACAAAATACATATTATTTATTTTTTAAATATTTTAAACGTGTGTCTATTTTGTGTCCAAATGTTTGTACGTAAGACTTTCTCTATTTCTATAGTTGTGTTGGTGGATATTTTCAACTACCTACTGTATATTTAAATGTCTGGTAAAAAAATTTAAGAAAGATCGATATTACTCTTTGAAAATACTGATAAACGACCATCGTGATTTTTAGAGTTGAGACATTAACTTTGATCGATAGTTTAATAAAAATAATAAATATATACATATCTTAAAATTCAACTCGTCAAACTAATATAAAAATTATTGACTCAATCATAAAAAAAAAAGAAAAACAATTAATTTATACTTCTAAGGAATTCTAGATATCTTTTAAGCAATAATTTATAGTTAACTTGAGAATTCGCCTTGTTGTGTATATATAAACTTTTTTTTTCTCAAAATATTTAGTTGTATACTTAAAAACTTATGAAATCATTGTTTCATAAATTTAATACTATTTTCTTATAACATTCATTTGCCTTGGATTCGATCCAATGTAACTTTTGTGACCTTAGACCAAAAAAATTACATTTATATATAAAAATATTTCAGGATACAATATGATTTTCATTTGTGATATATTGGTAAAACTTACTTTTCCCCATTTGATAATTTATTTTAATCAGATACCTTTTAGAATATGTCTTGTATAAGATTCAGACATCAGTTGCTACAAAATATTAATTAATATACTATTTATTTTCTGAGAAAATCTTCTCGACCAATGAGAAAATCTATTAAAGTTACTAAACAATCCTCAGCATGACATGAAAGTGCATCACTTTCAGATTGTGTTCGTGCTTGCTTTTGTTTTGTCCCCACTTAACAACTTCATAAGATGCGTATTGTTATCTATATTGGTGTTAGCATATATAGCTTCTTTTGAGGAAATTTTTGGGTAATAACTAACTTGATTAAATTAACATACAAAAGGGTTGTTAAATAATAATATTCACTAGACATAACTTCAGTTTTATGGCAATATTCTCTGCTTAGCAACAGAGCATTAGTCATAATGAAATAAATTATATGAACATAGTAAATTTATTATTTGGTATCGAAAGAAACTACATAAACAATATAAAATAATGCTATGAATGAATCTAGCTAATTAAGAAATTTAGATCCCTCTTCCCGGCAAAGTTTAAGGGAAAGACACACTCTTAGTAATATTTTACTGACATGGGAGCAGAAATTGTCCTCACTGTTGCACAATGTAGCAGGAAACAAGATTTAGTGCACAAGTAAAGAAAAATAATTGTTGTAGACATTAAATGTTTCAAAATACTGTTTGACCTAACAAATGCTGCTTACATACGAAAGGGAACATATGCTCCCACTCTCATGTGCTGTAAAAAAACACATTGGAAAGAGACCCGATATATTAATGTCAGAAAATACTTATCCTAGCACAAGAAATTATAGTACTATTATGCAAATTACCCTTTTTAAAAGAAGCTGGCTAACGTATAAATTAATTTGTTATACTACGTGTTATTTAAAAAAAAATGTAAATAATACAAATCCTTAAGATAAGTTTGATAATGATATGTCCACACTTATACACACAGTGATATGAAGTCACCATATCGCATAGTGGGTTTTATGTTGAATGAAAGCTTTTTTCCCTTTGGGTTTTCAAAGAATACAATAAAAATCATTAGCATAGTTCCAAATTAACATGGCTCAACAAGACTTCCACCACTTGCTTCTTTCATGGCCTTGAAGAGGAGTTTATCAACATACTTTCTTACACAAACATTCTTTTAATTGTTTGAAATTCAAATGAGTGTCATAATTAAATCATGTATGCTTCGGATAAATTTAGTGCGACATTTAAATTTCAACTTCAATGGATTAGAGTGTACTGAAAAAAATGTTAAGAAAGTGCGCTAGCAACATATAATCTTAGTTTCATCTACAATGCACACCATACTCCATTTTCAAGTGATCAAATAGATAACTGTTTCATTTCTATCAGATTTCATATTTTCCTCCCTTTTCATGTTAGTTAGGTGAGAAAATTAAATAACTATCTAGATGCTATCATGTCCCCCGAGCTCAATAAAATGAGTGAAATAAATTTCCTTATGTTCTTTCCTTTCATTTTCATTCGAAAATAACAGAATTTCTTGAGGGATGAAATATACCATGAATCATGTAATGCTTGATCTAACATGAGAACATAATCCAGCTAAAATGGCTCTGCACACCTATTTTCACCATTCCCCTCGGAGGAATCATATAAATGAACAAAATGGATGATTAAGATTGTGGTCTATTTGATGTTGACAATGCCTATCACACGTACACTACCTCTGGGAAAATAGGTTACAAGAACCAACAAGAGACAATGATACAACAAAATAAATCACATTACACGCTTGTACACGAGGCCAATGATGATCAAGAGGCTGCATACAGTCTCAGACCTTTGGTAGCACAACCTAAGAAGTACATCTAACGGGTCAGTTCAATCGTCATTCAACACTTTCAGCTCCATGTTATTGCTCACCGTATCAACAGTTGCTATATTATCAAACTTATTATGCTTTCTCAATTATGAACATACTATCAAAACTCCGATTTATATTTCAGGTGGAGAGCCCGGAGAAGTACAGCACTATAAAGTTGAAAATGTTTAACCTTCCCGCCAATCCTCTTGCTTAACTGAGATCTAATCATCCATAAATTGGGTCAGTACCTTGGTCACTATTAGCATCAGAGCTCTCACTCACTTCAAGAAGTAACATCTAATTCACTAGTCTGACTATCGTTATGATCATTGCCGGAATCAGGCACCGAATGGTCAGAACTTTGGGCAGGAAGAACAATTACTGAATGGCTTTGTACAGTTGTTGATTCTTTCTGTTGAATGGTTTCATAATCATTATGTTCATCATTTGAATGCACGTATGAAAAACCAAACTTCTGTCCATGAGTTAGTCCTGGGCAGAAACCCTGCAGAATCATAACAAAACACTCAAACATAAAGAGTTGTTTCTAATTTGAATTATAAAATTTAAAGTTTTTCCAAATCACATAGGAACCCAAATCAGATTTCTATAGAACCATCTGTTATTTATTCTTTCATATGTGTATCAATTCATTATCGATCAGCCATTACTTGTCAACTATGTATAGCTGTCATACGTCTGTTACCCCACTGGTGTGGTGTAGATGGGAACCATGGTTCTGATAAAAATCTCATTCCACTTAGTTTATGATCCACTTTCTATCATTGAACCACTTTTATCTTCTAAAATATATAAAGAATAAGAAATATAATTTTTTTGGTGGAAACCAAATTTTCTATACTTCCAATGTATTTAAAAGAAATAAGTGTAAATAAATTTATCCATTTAAAGTCCTAGATTGGGATAAGATAAATAATGTGAATAGAAGGTCCAAGTGCAACATGAATCTGTGAGAGTGATGGGAGGAGAGAGTACCTTGATCAAACCAGAAAAGGCACTTGGTTCAGAAGTAGTGTACTCTGATGAATATGTAGCTTTAGTCCGGCTCCCATAAAATCTACTATCATTTGATTCTTGCTTATCTTTGTCCACCTCGGACACAAAATAAGTTTGTCTCAAATCACCACTTCTACAATAAGCCCCATAGTATAAACAATGTTCCCTAACTAGAGAGATCTGAGGAGTAGCAGGCAGTAAATGACCTTCAGTGCTGAATACGTACCTTTTTCACAACAAACAGAAAAGAGAAGCAACTCAGTTTCATAGTATAATAAGGACCAGCCACTAAATTGTAAATGCATAAGCCTACTCACTTGTATGGTCCATTTTCCACAAGGTTATCAGGACCCACGGCTAAATCAAAAAGGAGCCACAGATACTTGACCTAATAGTAACATAGGCCATTAGCAAAATTCCTCCTCTTTCAAACAAATCATAGAAGACAAAAAATGAAAGGAAGACAAAAAATAAACCCATTCCTTGATTTTCACCCAAAAACTTGAAGCTTTTACAAGAGCTAGTAATTGATGTTTTACCAAAGCCACCCCTAAAATCATAATCTCCGCAATTCGCAATACTACTAGAAACACCAGTTGAAGCTCTAAATAAAGATGACTGACCTTATTTGACAGTGATTTTCAGTGAAACAACTGAAAATATTATGTACTAAACTTTTAGTTTTCAGGGTTTGGAAAAGTTTACGAGGGCACGAGTAACGTTGTTCTCAAAATCATCTAGAATAAGAAATAAATTCTTACTGTCTCAGCTAAAAAGAAGCTTTCCATGTGATCTTCCTGTTTGTGGTGTTCAACATCTGAAATGTGACAATATCCACAAGCGCATCGAGTCCCATACTGTAAACTAGCAACCATGTCCCTCCCAGCATCAAGATATCTACAAAGAAATACATGACAGAATTAAAATTCATATTAATAGAACAAAACTTACACCACAGCTATAAAAAAACAGTTAATAAAAGTTGAACATGAACAACTTAACTCAATTTCCTATTTTGCAGGAAAAAGGAAAGAAAAAAAAATATCATAATTGCAGACCACTAGAAAAAAATCGTGAATGACAATGCATCCTCTAAAAGCAAAAGAAGAATAGCAACAAAAAAATCCACCAAAATACATGAAAACCATCTATCTATCTATAATGGCTATTAGGAATTCATTCTACGTGCCGGTTCAAGGCTTGTGAAGATTGGTTTAAGGCTTCAGCATGCTGCAATAAAAAGTGAAGTAGCAACAAACATGTAAAGAGAGAGAACCTTTAGAGAGAACGCTTCTTTTGAATTTGTAAGTACACAGATAGCCTTATTTATGTTGGTAAAAAGGGCTATGTACAGTACACAGTTGAAGAACTATATTAAGCAGACATTATCAGGCAAAAATTTATTAATGGTACTGCAAAATAAAAGCAGATATATGCCGACCTAGGATCTCTGGTAGCTTTGTATAGCCAATACGTGCTCTCTATTAACTCAGGCCGCAGCGGGTAACTCTTTTGCCCATGCTGATATAATGAGAAGAAAAAAAATATACACTGATCATAAATATAAGATAATCAAGCAAAAGCTTCTTCCAAAAAGAAATTGTAAGATACTTTTCTTTTGGCAATAAAAAGGTTTAGACTTGGCTAAATGAAAATGAAGGGCTGGTTTATATTTTAAAATCTCCCAGTCAATCCGTCATTAACTGCTTGAATTGCACCAGGAGTAACACCGACAAGACAAACATGTTAAATCTGTTTACATAAAGTGATAAAACCAATAATGTTCATCTTGCAATTAGTTTTAGAATAAACACTTGCTAAGTCATATATCTCAAGCTGCTCTTTCTCTGATATTATGTTAAGATCTAACTTCAAAAGAGTAGGCCCCTTGTTCTTGCATTATAAAAAGCAATCTTCATTCATAATCATTGGTACCGACTTGCTATGAAGTTTTTTACGGTTCAAGTTGAGTTTTGCCAGCTTGTTGTCTTAGCCATATTTTGCTGCAGTTGACTGGAGCCAGGTGCTCTGAACAAGGATGCATCTTTGCCTTTAAACTTGATATTGGATAGAATTCGTTAATTGATTCTCTTTAGATCTCGGTTCAGGTGATTTTATGAATGGAGCCATATCTGATATAGTCCTGCAGCCTTGTTCATTCTCAATTTTTTGACATTTCTGTTTGAAGGATATCTCATCATCCCTGTTAGGGGGTGGACAAAAACCCGTGACCCACCCGAAACCGTGCAAACCAAATTCAGTTTTTGCCAAACGGTCGGGTTTACATGGGCAATCGGGTAACCAAAGCAAAAAAGTTGAGTACAAACAGATGCACTCGGTCGAGTGCGGTCTGCAAATTGCAATCCAGTAGTACCCGATACCGACCGAGAATGAACTAAAGAAACAATTTTTATACTTTGTTATTAGTTTCATAGGGGTAGGAGACAAAATAGTACAAGATTAGTTGGAGTAATCGAGTATTCTTACAAACTTGTCACTTCACTCTCTTCATTGTTTCAGAAGTATGGGAAACGGTGCATGAATTTGATTTTTGGGACTCATTTTCTAATTAATAATAATATTAAATCTATAATTCTTTTTACACTAGTCATTTAATCTGTCTTTGAGAAATCCCTCTTTAAATAATTTTTTTCCAACAAAACAATACTCACTATATTGCAGACTTGAATCTCAAAATTCCACATTCAGTCCTTTTCACCTCTCTCAATCTACAGTTTTCTACCATCAGTTCACCTCATATTTTCATGCAAGATCCAAAAATGGTTATGATGCAACAAAGATAATTTATCTGTGAGAGATTTTCTCTTTGAATTCAAAGCAAGATGTTTACCCACACAGAAACTAGACAGTCGGAATGCACTTCCTTTCTGTCATTCATCGAGTTTTCTATTTCTTCTTCCCATCTTTAACATTCTAATATCTGGAACAATTTCTATGCTTTGAAAACCTCAAACCCGTAACAACCCATCCGACATCTGACAAACCCGACGCCGAACAAACCCGTTGACAAAAACGGTCGGAGATGGTTCTTACACTATAGCATTCGGTTAGCGGTGGATTGACAATTTTCACCCATATCCGACCGGAACTGACAGGTTGTCCACCCCTAATCCCCGTAGTTGTACTTTCCTATTTTCTTTCTAATGAGATTATTTTTTCGATAAATAATTTATTTATCATATGAACAGAGACTTTGAGCTTTAGTTGAAGAGGATGTTGTTCAAATTCGGGTGCAATACATCACCAATTACTTTAAAATACTACAAATAGAAAGAAAACTCTATCTATATCTAATCGAGCATTTTTTAACAGCCATACTGGTTCTCAAGTGTCAAAACTAAATATACCTGAACACTGAGACTAGCAAGATTAAAGCCCTCGGGGGTAAAACCATATCTTCTCCAGACACTCAAGAAGGCAGCATGTGTACGAATTGCAGGATTGATATCTCCAGCTAAAACCTTGCAAAAATACTTGCTATGATTAGCCTTAACCATTTAATAATTATTTATACAGATCAACTAAAAGGACTACATTATATCACAAAACAAGAAGAAGAAAAAAACCTGAAGGCCAGGCCAAAATGCCTGTAGACTGTTAAACAATGGCCAGACAATAGCAGCGGAATCCATATTAACTTCTACATACCTAGAAGCATTAATACAAGTCCGAGTTACAAACTTGAAATACATTAAAAATAAACATAATTATGAGTTTCAAAGAACTTAGACAGCTAGTCAAGTATATTTATAAGGTGGCACGCATTGCCACAAGCTTTTACCAAGGGTCGTGGTAAAGATAATGCATGGCAGCAGAATAAGCTTCTTGGAATATATACAAGTACTCCTCATCTCCAAATAATATATAAGCCTGAAAGATCATGTATGGAAAAAAAAATCATTTTTCCCCAATAAGGATCTTTAACCACTACATGTATTTTTCATGTAAGCAAAATAGATAGGGCTGATAATTGACAAGCATAAATAAGATGATACCAACAACAAGACTAGGTTCAAAGTTTGTAATAAAAATTATAGTCACTATTACCTCTACTCTTTCTTTTTTTGGGCGGGGGGCAGATAAAAGTAGTTTCTAATTATCAAAAATATATGTTTTTTTTTTCTTTTCTAAATTAGATAAAACGAATGAAGCAAAAGAAGAGAAATGTACAAGATAGGAAGAATACAAAGTAAATTATACAGTAAAGCAGAAGCAAATAAAACAAAAACGTTTGTACACTTGAATACAGACACACAGGAAAACACATCACACGAAATATGTAAGCAAAATACATGCAACATCATAGATATGTTTTGGTATACTAAACCAAATCTAGATAGTAATAAGGAACAGTGGTACTTTTTCAGATTAATACAGATCATCTTTTCAGTACAAATTGCTCTGTGGAGGCTTCATCATACTAAATTCCTGCTACTAACCTTCAACAAATACTCATAAAAAGAGTCAATACTAGTTCCTATCCCAGCATCCTGCAGAAAGGGAAAGAGAGTTACTGCTATTAATTAACATAGCTTGCAAGGTACACCCGTAGATAAAACAAGAGTAGGAATAAAAGCACTATAAATGCTAAAGAAAGTAGGACATAAAATTCTATATATTTCATGGCTCCATTATTTTAAATATTGGTTCACTACAGATAATAGATGACAAAATGCCAAAAAAAAAATAATGTTTAATGTATTATATATCTCTGGATGTATGCGTGGGTTCCTTAAATCTCTTCAGTGTGGAACTTTCAAAAAATAAAATGCGTTATGTACCTTTTGTGTCCATTCACCTGTAAAAACATTAATATGAGCACCAACCAAGTTAAGCTTTGAACGTCGTGCCCAAAGTGCAAGCACTGCATTCTTGGTGACTTGTTCAAAAACTGCATGTTAAAAATTCACACAGAAAGGACTAAAAGTAAGTTGACGAGTAAAAAAAAGCTAAAAACCAAAGTAAATGGCAAAAGCAGCAAAAAAATTGTGGATAGAGAAAACTGGTAACATTTAAGAGGCAGAAACAACAACAACAACAGCAACAGCAACAACAACAAGATTGTAAATTGTGGAATCATAACACAGATTATAAGACCCTACAAAATTTATAAATCTACATACATGCACACACACACACATAAATTCATCTATATGCATAATGCATATAGAAATAGCGTATATGAGAAGAAAATTTTAAATCACTATAAATACTTAACTAAGCTTAAATTCAAAATCCATAAGACAGTCCCACACAATTCATAGGTCATAAATTAACATCTTAAGCTAGAGTATTAACAAGAACAACTTAAAACTCAACAAAGAGACAAATACAAAACACCAAGTGTTTAACAAGTGGCAAGACAAAAATATTAAAATTAAGTAGTAAGTTCTAGGTATCTAATCTAGAACATCGTTTAAGTTAAAATCATAATCTTCCCTAGGATGAGTAATGTTGTCGATCCCTTGCAATCTTGCATTCCTACCAGATTGCAATTATGCTTGTGATCGGGATGACCCAGGTCATTAAAGATTTTAAGATTGTATGATCTAAAGATTTTGATCACGATTTTGACCACCTTGTGACCAGATGTAAACCAAAACTTTTGACAAATCATATCTATCAATCCTTAGGCACCAAACTTAATTGTGTTCAAATGATCTAAAATCCATTAGAGTTGGACTCCTTACAAAAGACATGCATACAAAAGATAATAAGGTAAAATGGTAAACTTACTAGGATCATTTGTCAAACGGCTTAGAACACCAAATTCAAGAGTCAAGGTTCCACCACCAGCTGTTGAAGTTATCTAAGCACAAAAGAACTAATGTTTAACATAATAAAAAAAAAGAGAAAGAATCTTGGAAGAATTTCCTATTTCTTAAAAACTAAAATAGTGGAGCAAAGATGCCATTTCCTGAGCTAAATTAAAATCAGCTACACCCACTTGTTTCTTATACATCATTTGACACTATTAGCTACTTTACCAGATCATTGACTAGTAAACATAAACCTACATCTTCTAACATAAAGGAGAAAGCATAGGTGGAGACATTACCTTGCTTTCCTGTTTATCAACTCCATGTAACAAATTTACAGACCCATATGGGATTCCTGAAAATAGGAAATGGCATATAACAGTCAACATATGATGCACTATGGAGGAAATAGTAAAACAACATTCTCTATCAAACTAAGCTGAAAATATTATCAGTTTTGCACCAAACTCAGTAAATAAGTTTGGTATTGAGAACATATGTCTTGGTTTCATGTACAGCAA
This sequence comes from Cicer yamashitae, assembly GCA_037974755.1. NCBI lineage: Eukaryota > Viridiplantae > Streptophyta > Magnoliopsida > Fabales > Fabaceae > Cicer > Cicer yamashitae. The sequence continues at coordinate 3,391,798 of JBBPBQ010020324.1, forward strand.
GAGGCTAAGCAGGGTGAACCTCTGTCCTCTTCACTGTTGCTTCGGTGGTTGAATTTGATCATCTAAGTCTGATATTTTCAAGAGTTTTTGATAAGGATCTCGTAAGGGTATTAGAGTTGATTCGGATAATATTAGTGTTCCACCATCTTGAATTATTAAGTATACATTATCCTCCCTTTCATCGCACTTTCCATCTTTTTCCAGATTAAAATTTTCCCTTTAAAAAAATTCATGCCAAATTTTAGCCCTCAAAATTTAAACATTATATATGAAGCACTAAGAATTTTTCCATAAATACACGCTATCATTCTTCACTTGTATGTGTCAGTGCCAGTGAACCAGTGACGTACAAATGCCATCAAAGTGCAAATTAGAAATAATATATTTAGTTTAAAAAAAATAATGCAGATAAAATAATCCTTTCTGGAATTGAAAAAGATAATTATGAGCAAAAACATACTAAAAGATAAGCTAATTATGTATGAATCAAGTAATACCGGTAGGAGTATCAAATGCAGGTAACAACCTCCTTGCAAGATCTTCAGCTAAGTTCAGTAACTGATTATCATACGATGGAACTCTCATACCCTACAGACATTAGACAAGACGAGAATCACTTAAGACCTTAAATGTCCATGAATACAAAGATGTTTTTATATAAAAGATATGCCAAATCAGTAAAATGAATGCATATATAAGCCCCCAAAAGAAATGGAATGATGGACAAGTAAAGGCCTGAAAAATAACTATCCTAACACCTAAAGGGTGAATCAAGTAAGCACTTAAAAACCACCTTTTGTATAAAGTCAAATTGTTTTCACATAAACTATAAGATGTTTTCATATGCTATCCCAGAGATTTATATTAATAAGCTATCATAAGTTGTTTTCGTAAGTTCTCCAAAACAGAATTACAAATGCTTATGTCTCTAGATAAACTCAAATAAGTCAATCCAAACAGGTCCTAGGTGACATTCCATTCTTATCAACATTCTTAATGCCTCCTCATCCGTCATGAAACAAGACCTAAGCTCAACAATTCAAGTGTATTATTATTATTATTATTATAAAATAATAATAATCGATATACCGTAGCATAATCAGAAGCAATTAGATGAGCTGAAAGCAATCCTCCAAGGACCCTTATAGTAGTCTCAAAAACAGAAACCGTTTTATTCTGCAACCCAACCAAACATAGAATAAACAACAATAAGCAAATAAACAAGTTAACATTTCATTATTAATTTATTTGGATAAGTTAGTTGACTCTACTCACTATCATATCAAAGCGAAGATTTTTACCAATCCATTCAACAGAAGCAGCAAAACGTTCACGATCACCAAGTAAAGCCAAAGTATCCAACGAGTCAATCTGCATTTCAATTTCAATTAGAATTTTCAATCAATCAAAGAATCATAAAATAGTTATTGAAAGTGGAATTTAATTACGAACCAAGGTTAAGGCATAACCACCAAGAGTATCCTCTCCTGCGCATGATAGAGGTTTCAATTCATCGAGTGGAAAAGCGTTGTCCATGTAACCATTGAAAGCGTGATAGAACATTTCACCGACTTCGTCTCTTAGTTGCTTAGCTTCTTCTCTTGTGACGCTATCGGCGAGAGTTAGAGTGACGTAACAACAACAAATAAACGCTAACATTGAACGGATCTGAAAGCACGTCTTCCTCCTAACACCTTCCATTGGAACACACAAATCTCTGATCTGATAAACAATAACACCGCTCAAACTATCTATTCATCCTTTCGCGCATTCCTTCTAGCTTCGCTTTCTCTGCTTTTTCCCGTTACCAAATGAGTTTTAAGGGGTTCTTAGCGTAAATCAATTTTTCCACCTATTTTTATTTTAATATTTGACAAAACTTCTAACTTTAATTTTAAAATTAATAAAATGATTTTTTTTATAAGGAAAATTAATGAAATGATGCAAAATGATGTTTTAAGAAATTACTATTAAATGTTTCCTCTTCTGTTTGATCAAATAAATAAATGGCCAAGTAAATGTAGAGATTTTGCAGATACAAAGTGACTTAATCCATTATAAAAATAGTCCTTCGTTTTCTGTTTTTTTTTTCAAACTATAAATTCATGTAAACTTGTGTAAACCTTACCTATTAAATAGGTGCCAGATATATCATGATGAGATAAACTTCTCTCAACAATCTCACTACTTGGACATGTTTGATTTTGAGTTGACATTAATAAAATTACAATCAATTACTGTGATTTTATAAAAGTTACACTTTATACATGCACTTAATAGGACCAAAATGAAAAGAAAAATAAGTTAGAGATTCATCTATGGAGAAAAAGTCACAAAGACCAAAACAAAATAAAAATGGATGTGCGAATTGTGACAATTATAGAGTGAGGAATTTTAAAGTCACACTTTCAAGCACACTCATTTAAACATACTCATACACTTAAAGCCACGTCATGTCTTCTTTTCCATTCCTTTACCTGGTAATCGATTCTACATGTCAAAAGACAACAACACACTTTCTATTTTTTGTAATTTAACTGTTACATCTTCTCCACAATTACCATGGTTGTTCAATATCAATTTCTAGATATTCATTTTGCAACCCATAAGTATTCATTTTAAGGTTACAATTTTACTTTCAAACTGAGCATTGTGCAATATCAAATCATTAAAGTTGCAAAATTATTTAATTATTTCCCTATTTGAGTTTTTCCATCTATTGAAGGAAAATCTTGTGTTGAGGACAAACAAAATTGATCTTAAGCATTCCAAACAATTATGTGGCAATGAGGTTTTGTTGTTTGGTGTTTTGCATCGCTTGTATTCTCTACTTTGAGCAATACAACTTTCCATGGAGTGTAGAAGATGAGCAGTTAAGAACGATTAAAAAAATAAAAAAATTAAATTTTTCAATTTAGTAGAATTGGTAACCAAGTAAAAGAATATAAAAAAAAGGTGATGTGGCTTTATGTGTGCTTGAGACTATCACCTTAGCATTCCTCTTGGAAACTTATTTAAGACTTTGATCTCGGAGACCCTATAGGTTATAACCGTTGAATCCATTACTCAAACTTGTGAAAGTACTGATTCAAACAAAGTTTGTCAAGGACTCAGCTCAACTATAATAATTCTATAACATGGTAATCCTTCAACCAATCTTGTCAATGAGTTACCCATAAATCTAAAAATTGTAAAAGATCCAGCTAACTGCGGTGAAACCAGTACAACGATGTTTCCCATATCTGTCAATAAAATAATAATGCATATTTTTGTTTGTCCGTAAACAACTTGAAATTTAATTTACAGTAACCTGTGGTCAAATTTAAAGACCCCACAGTAATCTACAGTAACAAATTCTCAATCTAACCTAACAAGTCAGTACATATATGATCATAATAATAATGACCAGTAAAAGAGGCTCCCGCGGGATGTCCACCGCAGAACATGACCCATCCAGATAAAACACAACTGTAAGAATTTTGAATGAATGTGAAGAAGCTAAATCCAAATTCCATAGCAATGCTCAGTTTAGCCATCATGCCTACAGGTGGAGAATAATAAATGTGTATTACAATTGAGACATCAAGAGTAGAGAGGAAAGTAAATATTGGATGCATTGCATTTGATAAACAAAGAAACCAATGGTAAGTGGTCTACCAAAGATGGCACATATATACATGTAAGTATTGACTTTAAGCCCACACTGTATGATGAAACATATCGTATCATCCTGTTTTATTTCATATTTATTTGAGTATTCAACAGTAAAGTGTGCTTTGGACTGTTGTTGCTTTGGCATCAAATACACTCAACTGAACATAGTTGCCACAATAACAACAAATTAGAAATTTAAAGTCAAGTGTATTTTGATATGTGCTGACATTAAAACAAACGCACATCAATCCTCTTATCATATTCTCATGATTCTGGCTTCAACTCCCTTTCTATGAAGAAAACCCAGTAAGAAATTATTTTCTTGATAAAATTCCACATTTGAATACTGATTATAGGCATTTATACACAGTAAAAATATTGAATATGAGACATATTAAACAACAATAACTAAAGCCATTACCTTAGTTGCAAAACTGAAAAGTAATTAAACTAAAAGATATGAGAAAGCTATGGGACTTGAACACAAAAAGCAGAAGTGAATAACTGAATATACTTATACATAGGGAATGCATCTACTGAGAGGGTTGTTTTTTGCAAGAGTGATAAGAGTAAATCCTTAGCAAACATTCATACGTGAATTATTATCAAGATAAAAAGCTTTTAACGGTCACATGATATGACCACTTAAAAAGGTCACAATCTTATCTTCTAAACTTATATAATGAAGTTGAGTTGGAATGCAAGGTAATTGAAAATATGTAATGCAACATATAATAGAATAAACACCAAGAATAAGCACAACTTATGAACCTGCTTATTTTTCTTCTTAGGTCTTCTCTTTCTCCGAGGCTTGTGAGCATCAGAGTTGGAGCTTAGACTACTGCCATGACCTGTTCCTGATCTTGAGGGTTCCCTTGCTCTGAAGTCTGAGGGTTCCCTTGCTCTGAAATCTGAGGGTTCCCTTGCTCTGAAATCTGAGGGTTCCCTTGCTCTGAAGTCTGAGGGTTTCCTTACTCTGAAGTCTGAGCTGCTTTTTCTGTTTGATGTATGGCTGGATGTAGAAATCTGAGATCTCTGTTTAGATGAATTTTGGCCTGAAGATGACCCAAACCTTGACAATTTGTTTGAAGGGCGAGGAGGAGGCATCAAAGCTCTAGCAGAAATCTGCCTCTACAAAAATGAGCGAAGATATTTAAAAACTGCAAAATAATGTGTGACTATCTATTCAGTATTAGAGTAAATCTAAAATTAAAACAACAAATTATTAATTGTTACTCTTGCTGCAAACCTGATTTTTTTCATCACTGGACATGCCAGACACGGCTTTTCCAGATGCACTAGAAGCCTGCTCTCTGCAACCAATAGATAATTTCATACGGTTCAGTTAAACAAAATAAAACACAACATATGTTAACATCGTCTCAATCATTAATACAATTCCCAAAAATAAAGCCTGTAGAATATACTCTACTTTGTACATCGTAGTTTCCCTTTACCAAACTGCACACCATGTATATACGAATTTTCAGTGATATAATTGCCCAAGTACTAAAACATCTCAGCTAACCTGCTTTTGTCTGTCCATTCATCATCTGCATCAGCTTCATCACTAGAACTTCCAGCAAGGAAAAAATCATCATCACTGAGATCCAAGATCCCATCATCTTCACTGCCAGTCTCTGCAACAATAGCACAAAATCACGTTGACATTAAATCAAACAGGAAAAAGGCATAAATACAAAGGGCACATTTATAAATATAGCCAAAGGACACGGTCACCAATTTCAAACATAGTTTAGCTCATACCAACTAAAACCAAGCACTTCAAAATAAGGGTAAGTAGCAATAGCAATATTTTGATTCTAAAATCAATCTAATACGATGGTATAGAAATTAGAATCTATAATAATGAAAGTAGTGATAGTCCCCAAGGCATAGTTCAATTGGTTGAGCTGGGACTGGGATACCTAAATGAGTTTGAGCAAGAGGTCGAGTGTTCAAATTCTGTCTACTAACATAACATAGTAACACCAGTGTAGTCAATTGCAGATTGTGGAAAATAGCGGCTTATTCAAATTCCACTATGCAATAGCGACTATTTCGCAACACTTTGTATTAAAAAGCGTATCCCAGAACAATAGCGATTTGTTACTATGCTATAGCGGCGCTATAGGACTATTTGACAACACCGATTAACACTAACAATCACTTATCAAAAAAATAAAATGAAAGCAAAGATAATGAACCACCTTCTAAATCCTTGCCAGTTGCAGCAGCAGCAGTTAACCTGTCTTCAATCTGTTTGCGCAGCCCATTTCGCCTATCAACTATCTCCGGATCATCACTTCCACTAAATAAAGGAACATATTTCTCATTCTTGGGAAAGTACTGCACATTGAAATTAAAATGGAACCATACACAACTCTATTAGCAAGTATATAAATATATATTGTTTTGTCACTTGAAAACCACTGAGACACAAACCATAACATATTGAAGATCTTGTTTGAGCGATGCAAGCTGATCAGGAGAAGCAGATTGAGCAGAAGATGATGAAGACGAAGCACGTTGAAGCTTCTCGAGGCGTCTGATTCTTCGTTCGATTTTTCTTCTCTCGAAGAACTTGATCTTTCTATCGCGTAAGAATATCTTGCGTTCGGCGGCGAGGCGAGTGTGAACTTCCTGCTGCTTCTTCAGTGCTTCCAACTTTTGCTCCTGTGCTTCTCTAACCTCCGATGGTAAATTCTGCTAATTCCAAATTTTGACAATAAAAAAATTGAATTAGGGTTTGTTAGGATTGGGATTAGGGGTTGAGTGAGTGAGTGAGGGAAGGAGGTTACCTTTCTGAGCATGCGTTCTGCGGATCGAATCTGGTTTTTGAGGGAGACGGGAGGTTTGAATTTCTTGGCGTTGGATCGACGGCTTGCGGGGTTAACCCTCACGCGCCGCTTGTTGTCACCGCCGTGAGCCATGTCTATGTTTTCAGTATTTTGGTTCCTTGGTTAGGTTTTCTGATTCTCTATTGTTTTTTTCATCTCGCTTTTTTATTATCTAAACATAACACCGCGGAACCTGACGGAGGGATTATTTCTGATTAAGATTTAGTTTTATTACTCTAATTTGGATTTAATGGCCATTCACGGTTAATGGGAAACAATTTTACTCATGTCTAATAAAAGAATAAGAATTCCAATTTTCCATGTCAATTTTAAAAAAATCACACAAAAATAATATAGTGAAATAGAAAAATTTTATTAGATATTATTATAAAATTATTTTATTTTAATAGATTCCTGATTCTTTCTACTTTTTGCCATTTCTTGAAAAGATAATTGAGCAAATATTTTCTTTAGAAAATTGAGTTTAATTGCATTTTGTCTCCAAAATTTACAATTTTGACCCACACAAATTTTTCTTTTTAGCAATTTTCACTCTTAAATTTAGTCAATTTTAGGTTGAATACCCTAAACCTTTAAACGAGAGTCTTTTATTTTACGAAAATATTTCATATTTTTATTTTTTAAATTTTATTTTAATTTTATTTATTGATTAAATATAAAATACTTTATAAAATGAATAATTATCTACATTTTAAAAAACAACTAAAATATTAAAAAAAATTAATATTTTCATAAAATATTTTCATTATCTAGTATTTCATCTTCCCATATTACAAATTTTCACTTAAAAATTTTCTCATCAAAATGTAATTGGAAGAAAAAAAAAGTTCAACCAATATGCACCCTTTGATTGATGATATACCAGGTTGACTTTCTCGTCCCGCGACTCTTTTATAACCTCTTTTTATCTTCTTAAAACCAAACCCAAATAAAAAACTTCAACCTCCCATGTTTTTTACACTTTATTCTTCACAATCTTGTTCTTCTTTCCCTGTGAAGCATGGTGGTAGATGAAGCAATTATACAAAAGATGAGAATGGAAGAACAAATAGTTATACAATAAGTTGCTTTTGTTGGTTTGAAAAACATGGAGCACCTTATTTGTGTCTTTTCTTCTACAAAAATGTAACAAACTCCATATGGTGAATAATCTTGACTATACTTAGATTTCACTGTTTCTTAGTTCAAGCAGGTTATTGACTTGTTATATCGTATCGATCATGCTCGCTTTTGTCGCACACCTTCTCATCATTCTTCTTCACAACCTCAACTTCAATTCAATGAATTAAATTCTCAAACATAATCAAAGACTCTTGATTTTTCAAAGGCAACACGTCATTGCCACATCATTTCATTTGGTTATGTATGCGCCAAATGATGTAAGATTGAAGGGCCCTTCATAATCATAAAGGGGCTAAAGTTAGAGGTAAAAATTGTTCTAAAATCACCAATACCAAAATTGCATGATCACGATACTTTGAAAACTTTTGGTTTCACTTATAATTCCAAGTTACACCTCTTGTGGGGTTTTAAAAAGCTCAAGTTGACCAAATTATTCGTAATTATATATCAACTTTAAAAATTATGTAAACATATATAAATCGAATTTATGTTAACATATTTGAATTGTGTTCGTGTAAAATCTAAAAATGCATAATTTACTATAGTATATGAATTGAGTTTACGTAAATGTATATAAATTAAATTTCTATAAATGTACTTTAATTAAATTTACATTAACTTACTCGAATTACGTTTGTTTAAAATATTGCATCTCAATTTACATGTGAGTCTCAAAATAATGAGACCCAATATACCAATTTGAATTGTTCTAATGGGATTTAGATTCTTTGCAGTTGGAAATATCAACATTCATGTTGTCGAGATATTCATGGTCATTCAATCGAGATCACACAACTCATATTCAAGCTTGATATTTTTAATTATAAAATTAACATCATCATTTTTTTAATCCTATAATCTCGATCAAATGATCACATGTCCTAAATGCGTGAAATCGAGATTTCCAAACCACAACAAAATCAAATTTTGTTATGAATATTAGACCTACTACATCCATTAGTGAATGTTCATTTACTTGTACTCTATAAATATGGCTCACATTGTAATAGAAAAAAGACCATAAGAGATTAATATTATCCACTCTCTTTTCTCTTATTCATATCTACTCTCTTATATCCTGCTTTTGTTTCGATCAATTCACAACAAGTTATCAATATGAAGCTCTAAGAACAGCAAATCTAATGAATATATATATATATATATATATATATATATATATATATATTTCATAATATCTCCATGTTAATTTTTTACGTATCATGTTTATTTAGTCCATATAAATTCTAGAATAATTCAATATTTATAGATCCTCGAAGGATTGCAACACTATTTATCATTTTATATATTATTTAGATATGTTATATAGTTCTTGAATATCTTTTCAATATTTATTCCTATGAATTCCAAAATAACTCAATATTCATGCATTCCTGAAGGATTGTACAAAGATATTGTTTAGGTCTATTATATAGTTCTTAAAGAACTTTAAAAAAATTAATATTTATTCTCTATGAATTCTAAAATAATTATATATTTATGCATCCCTGAAAAATCACACAAAGATATTGTTTAGATACATTATATAGTTCTTGAAGAAGTTAAAAAAATCAATATTTATTCTCTATGAATTTTGGAAGAATTCATTATTCATGCATCCTTGCACAAATAACTGTTTTATATGTTGTTTAGATCTATTACATAGGTCTTGAAGAAATTTAAAAAAAATTCAATATTTATTCTCTAGAATTCAATATTCATGCATTGCTGAAGAATTGTTTTATTGACCTTGTTTTGAGGGTTTCAAGATTTTGTAACATTCATGTTATATAAATTAACAATGGATCTGCTCAAACCAATTTTGTAATTATTTTATAAATCAAAACTATAATTTAAAATCAATTGAATAAATTTCTATTTGCTTTTGTTGGTGATTATTACTTTGAATTTGATTTAATAATAATGGTATGATTGACATCAAATAATTTTTTTAATTAAATTAAAAAAGAAATGCAAAATTTTGGTTTAAATTGATTAATTGATTTAATTTTTTTTTGAAGAATGATTTATAATTAATTAAATTTGCTTTCTATTTCGGTTAGAATGTTATAATTATAATTTGAATATGGATATTTTCATTGCATATTAACTATATCATTTTCTTTTAGAAGAGTGAATA
>JBBPBQ010020324.1:3401690-3431610 GCA_037974755.1 Cicer yamashitae
CTTTCATTCATCTTATAGTTTTTATTTTAACATGTTAATCTTACATATTTCTTGCACAAAAAATTTGTTGAAAACTTTTATTTGATTTGTATAATTATAAAATATATAATAAATTCTAGAAGAATTTAACAATGAAGGATTGCATAAGTGTAATTTTCTTGAATCACCATTTATGAAGATTTTTCCATAGTTCCTAAAAAATCAAAAAATTTAATGTTTTTAATGCTTAAAATACTTTGATATAATAATCTAAATCAAACATGTTGTGAAAAAAAAACTAAATAAAAAAATAACCAATGAGAGAGGTTTATGATTTGACGAAGATAAGATAGCATAAAATCGCAGTAGTGACTTATCAACTATAACTACAAAAGTATTTATATTTTTTTAAAACATTTTATAAGATGATAATTACTTGCATAATATATTTTATAACAAAAAATAAATAAAAAGGCAACAGAATAATATTCAAAATGAACCCCCATGATCATAAGTCCATAAACATATAAATCAACTTAAAGAGTAAACAGCAATGTCAGGCATGCATACATGACAGGTAGAGGAATAAAGCAATAATCAAATAAGCTACATCCAAATATTGTACTGACATCTTCCAAGTAAGTTTCAGAAGACAAAAACAGTTGATGTTTCAACAGCAAGATGACATACTAATTTAACAGAGTACAAACTTTGATCAAAGTGTTGCCATTGCACTGAATGACACTCACAACAAATCCCACCTTCTCCAAACATATGGCTGTTATTCTCTTCAGTTAACTTGTAAGCCGATAGACAATACAGCTTCTGGAGATATACCTAAAATAAATAGTAAATGAAATGAGATAAAGAAAGAACACAAAAACAATACTAAAAGAGATTCAAAGGGAAGGAGTGTCAGTTTACCATCAACTTCTTTGTCATTGGCATTGACTGGCTGGTCAGGGTAGTTATTAAACGCTCCGCCTTTACGTTTCACTGGTAAACCTGCTCGAAATAAAAGAGTCTCCACAGGTTCTGAAGGTTGAGCACCAACAGAAAGCCAATACCTAAAGAAGATGAGGAAAATCTACGCTATTAAAAGAATGATGGAGATTTCTGTCATATCAAATTCATAAAGATGGATCGAGGTCGACAATCCCCAAAATTATCACTAATTTTCCCGAAATTGTGAATGAAGAAGTAGATAAATTACCAGTAAAAAAATAGCTAGATAAACTAGAATTAAATAAAGTTACTTACTTCACTCGTTCAAGTTTGATACTCACTCTTTTCTCGTCATCTTTATCTGTACAAAAAGTAAATCAAGTTAAAAAAGGATTTGATGTGTATCAACTTAACCATCTTCCTCTCCCTAACTGGTATACATATCAGTAACAACTAGGCATGACATTTGTAATATTTTTACTATGGCAGTATGACCAACAGTTTTGGTCCCTCAATAATATTTTGAAGCAACAAAATCCAAAATCCCTCCATGTTTTTAAATGATAAAATCAGGTCCCTACATCAGTCTATATAGTATCATCCACTCTCTAGCAAAAAATTGTGATGCAGATAAAAATTTATGCATCATGATACTTTACAAAGTAAGACATCTTAATGAACCCACTGGCGACTTTAAATACATCAGTTTGTTATATTTAAATATGTTACTCAATTTATATACAGATTAATTAAAGTCACAACTGGGTCCATTAAGATGCAAATAGATAAGGGCCAAATTAAGAACAGGAAAACGGGAAGATAAAAGGAATACTGAACTTTCTTTACAAGACATACAAGTAAAGTTCCTTACAAACAGAGAATTATCTGTGACCCAACCACAAAATGGTTGGATAGTAAACAAAATGAAATAGAAAGAAACCAAAAAAGGGTGCTATGCAGAGTCAAAATTTCCCTTCTTTCAACCCAAAAGACCTCCAATTCCATTCCCAATCTTCCCAGCCCAAAATTCTCTCTACAGACTTTCCCTATTTTAATCCACACCCCAATCTTCCTCATACACTTCCTACCTTAATTCTCCTTGTGTAGACCTCCCAAGGGAATTTGAACTGTTCTTCGAGATTACAAACTCAAACTCTTACCAATTACCACTGAATTGACACTTCATAGACATAAATTTGGTTAATGAACCTATCACAAACTTAGAAAATGCCATACACAATGTATGTAAAATTTAAGTGATTAGTCCATAACTGCAAAAACTTAAAAGGAAACCAAATTTCAGATTTTGAGTATAATTAAGGAGTAAGGAAGAAAATTGCAATTAAACATAACAATAATGTTGTGAAGCAACAGCACTAAAAAGAGAGAAATATTAACAAGAAAATTAAGATAGAGAAGAAATGATGTGAACCTGCAATAGGATTGTAGTAACCTAAAACTTCAATGTTCTTGCCATCTCTTGCAGCTTTGCTATCAGTAACAACAACCCGATAAAATGGATTGTGTGTGCACCCAAGTCTCGCTAACCGAATACTCACCACCATTTTTTCACCTATAATAATAACACCCAATTTTTTATGAAAATACGAACTTCATTGTTCAATTCAACCACTTTGCTGTGTAGCGAAGAGTTCAACACAATAATAAATAAATTTAAGAAAAAATTGAGAAGCAAAAGAGAGGAAACAACAAACCTGGTTGGGTCTGAAGATAGTTTTTGTGGCTGTTCTCTATCCCTTTCAACCTTAGCGGTTACCGTTCCCTCCCAATCCTCTTATCTTATAAACTTTTATACTGCTTTGCTTTTTTCATTGCCTCGTTTTCAAAATGGAAAAAACTGAAAAAATAAAATAAAATACTCAGTTTTTTTTTTTTGACTGCGTTTAAAGTTTAAGAAAAAAATGATATGCATGTTAAGTGTAAAATAGCAATAATGGATTTAGTCAAATTATGAGGATTTTATTAAGTTTTTCAATGAGTTTCGTTTTAATCAGAGGCATATTAAAGGATTCAATTATATCTTTATTATATTGATTTTAGAGAAACACGATGTCTTAATTATGAATTACAATCTGTTTTTGTTAAAAAGTGTTAGATATTGAATGATATCTTGATTGCTAACGAAGTGGTAAATGAAGTAAAGTTGAAAAAATTGATCTTATCTTATTTAAGGTAGATTGTGAAAAAACTTTGTTTTAATAGAATAGAGATTTTTAGATATGGTGACGAAGAGAATGAATTTTTCAACAAGATAGAGGGTTGGTGTTGTAGTGTGTTCAGTCGGCTATTGCTATTGTGTTAAAAAATAGGAGTCCGAGAAAGGAAAATTCTTTGGCTCAAGGTTTATATTAGGGGATCATCTTTCTCATTTATTGTTTCAGATAGATGTTTAAAGTCTTAACTTTATGTTGTGTGTTTCGGTCTCTACTAGTTGTCTTAATGGTTTTCAGATTGACAATGGAGACGAGTGTAGTATGTCAAATTTACTGTTGACTGACAATACTTTGATTTTGGGGAAAAAGTGTTGGTTTAATATTAGAGCCATTAAGGCAAATTTTCTTTTTGAATTAGTGTCATGGCTTTAGGTGAATTTTCATAGGAGTCTACTTGTTTTTCATAAGTGTCTACTTGTTGGTCTTAATGTGAATCACCCTTGGTTGGAAGAAGCGCAAGAGTGCTAAGTTGTAAATTGGGTCAAACTAGTTCAAATACCCTAGTATCCCGATTATGGTAATCTAAGGAGGTTATCTTTCTAAAATCTAATTATAAATAGAATTAGATGGAGGTTGTCAAGATCAAAGAATTGTAATCTATCTATGGGTGCTCGTCTTTTTCTCCTCAAAGTTGTCTTGTGAGTGTTACTAATTTATTTTATTTCTTTTTCCAATGCTCCTTCAAGTATCATTTCTAAAATTGAACCCCTTTTAAAAATAAGTTTTATGGAGGTAGTGAAGAGGTCCATAAGATTCATTGGGTTAAATAGGATAAGGCATGTCTTGAACATGATAAATATGGGTTAGGTGTGGGTAATTTGTGAGTTCGATATTGCTTTATTAGGAAAATGGTGTTGCAAATTAAGGACAAAATCAAGAAGGTTGCGGTTTAGAGTGTTGTCGCATAAAAGCAGTTTGGTGCTTGATGGGATGACAGGTGGATAAGTAAATAGTCGGTATGGTGGAAATATATTCAATTGATTCGTGATGGTTTGGAGAGTGGACATGTGAATTGGTTTACTAATAATATGATCAAGGTGCTTGAAGATGGGCGAGATACTTCATTTTGGCAGAATTTGTGGGTGGGTGGGTGGGGTGGTTTTAGGTGAAAAATTTAGTAGACTATTTAGTTTGACTTCTAATAAATATGTGTTATTGGATAATATAGGTAGGAGCGATAATATGGCTAATGGTGAGACGTAAGGGTGAAGGAGAAGTCGGTTTCAATGGAAAGAAGAGTTATTCACGAAATGTATTTTGTTTTTGGATAACTTTTATGTGCAAGAAAATGTGTCTGACATGTTGGTTTGGAGACATGGTAACAATGATGAATATATTGTCCAAGGGGCTTATTAGATGCTAACATAGGACCGTACTATTGCATTTCCTCCATTTTATAATTTTGCTTGGAACAAGATGGTGCCTGTGAATGTGACTCTTTTTGTTTGGAGACTTTTGAATGATAGACTTTCCACTAATGATAATCTTGTTAAAATGACGTTTTACTAGTGGATTAACGTCTCTATTTATTGGAGGATATAAGTATGTTGAATGAATCATCTCAATCAAAACATACAAATAAATTTTGAGTAGTAAATGCACTATATATCTCTTTTATCTGTTGTCATATGTATAGTATTAAAAAAAAGTAAATAGTCATTTTTGTTCTTAATTGTGTGATGTGTTGTCACTATAGTTTTTGAATTTATTAAAATTACAAACACATCTCCAAATATTTCATTTAATATTAATTTTATAGACCAAATTGACTAGCAACAAATATAATTGAGGACTAAATTAACCAACTAAAGACACTTTTAAAGATCAAAATACTTAATAAAAAACACATTTAAATTTTTGTTGTTGTTGTTGTTGTAATTTTAATATATTTAAAGACAATTATACTAGTCCTTAAACCCTAACTTCACTAGCTGATATTGTTAGGTTGAACGTCTTGTTCGAGTTCAAACCCAGTCCTCACAGTTGTGTAAATTAATTATTGTAGAATTTATCATCTTTTCTAAAATAAAATAAAATATTATACCAATAACTCACGTTTAGAAAAATATCAAAGTATAATGTAGACAATCTATAATATAGATTTATCCGTTCATTGTATCATTTTTTTAAGTGTATCAAGTACTAAAAATTTATTATTTCTTAAAAAATTAAGTGCAATGATTCATTGTCCACACACCCCCAACAACAAGTGGGTCTATCCTTGATCTCAAGTCTATTTTTTTGGAGTGCATTTTTTTGTCGTGCATTGATTATTTCCACTCATTTACCAAACTTGGCCTATATGTATGTAGAGCTCTCAATTTCACAAACCCACTAATTATTGGACACAACCCTTATGTTGGAGGGATTAAAAAATTTAGAGAATTGTACTGTGCACCCCCCCCCTCTTGTACCTCCAACCCCCCATTTCAATGGAAAAGTCCATAATGCCCTTTTTTACCATGTATAAAACAACAACAAAATTTACCACTCCACACCCCCATTCAAAAATTACCAAATATTTCATAATATTCGAATATTTAATAAATTCGAAATAAAAAAAATAAGATTTTTTTATTTTTTTCGAAAATTTGGTTAAAATGAAACCTTCTAACTTGGTTTTTCCAGAAAATTTCGAAACTTTGGTTAAACCTGAAATATTCGAAATGAAATATTCCAGGAAATCATGTTGTGTTTCGAATATTTGGATTAATTTGAAACATTCGAAATAGGTTTTCCAGAAATCAATCAAAATTTCGAAACTTTGGATAATTTCTAAATATTCGAAATGCATTTTTTCAGTTTTTGTTGAAACATTCGAAACTTTGGTTGAACCTCAAAATTTCGAAATGCATTTTTTCAAAAGTTTCATTAATTCGAAAGCATCAGTTTCGAAACTTTCATTTATAGGGAAAGATTCGAAATGTAATTTTGTTTTTTAACATTATTAAATGTTTTTTTTAAATAGATTTATAATATTATTATAATTTTCTTAATGGAAATGTTCGAAAATTTGTGCTTGAATGAAATCTTCGAAGGTTTGGCTTTACTTTTGTATTTCGGAACTTTGGAATTCCTGTGAAATGTTCGAAGATTGCAAAAACCTGATTCGGAGAAATAAAATTTTCGAATGAAATGGGTAAAAAAAGAAAAGGTAATTTTTTTGGGAGTTTTTATAGATATATCAAGGGACATTTTAGACTTTTCCATTGAAATGGGGGGGTGGGAGGTACAGGAGGGGGGTACACGGTACAATTGTCAAAATTTTATAGTTTAAAAGGCCTAAAAACAGAAAGCTCTCAAAATCAAAAAGCCCCTAAAATTTTGTGGGTTTAGGTGGGTCTATGGGCCTACTTTTTCAAAAAAAAAACAATCAATATTTTTTTCAAAATTTTCCTCTAAAGAAGTATTTATAATTTTTTTTTTAAATTTTTTTAATTCCAGAAAAGAAAATCGATTTTTTCAAGAAAAATAATTTTTTGATTTTGCTCACAATTTTTCGAGAAAAAAAATATTTTAAATTTTCTTGAGAAATTTTTCCAATATTTAAAAAAATAAATTTCGAAAATTTTCAAAAATAATGTGTCAATTAACAAAACATTAGACCTATGAGCTCTTCACTTAACTCCACAGCAAATAATGAAATAATGGGTTGGAATCTTAAAAAAATTATTTCAATAGAATACCTAATATTAAGAGTTTAATATAAATATTTTAAAAGAGGCCTGAGATTTTTAGGACTTTATTGAATGCACTACATGCATGTGGTCTATTTGAAAAACCTGGAATTATACAATTTTTAAGCAAAATGAATGTGTTATTAGTCAATTGCTTGATCTTATAAAACTATTATCATGGCGGTAACACTTTTATTTTCAACAAAAAAAATATTAAAAAACAAAGGGGATCCCGATTTAAGAACCCTAACTCGTCTTCTTTCCTCAATCAAAACTTGCAACTCCCAATTTCACCTCAGCCAAGCGTACCATCATGCATAAAAGGGCAACAAATGATGAAGCATCGCAGGAAACGCTTTTGGTCTTACTTGTTGTGGCTGTAACTCTAAATGCAGATTCTTTGAGTTGTTGGGTTCAACCTAAACTCAATTTAGGAAAGTATTAAGGATATGTTAATGTAGATTTGTTGTTAGAATCTATATGGAAGTTAATGATTGCATCAATTATGGTGTATTTGCAGATGCATTGTTTTTTTTTTTTTTTTTTTTTTTTACGAAATTAATAGGGCATTGTTGTATAATGGAGTTTATGGGGAATTGTTTAATGAAGTTTTCAGATTTATTTCTTTCAAAACAATTAGTTTCTAGATTTCATTATTAATTTATTACTTTATGTGGAGACATGTCTTGTTTAGCTTGTATTTTGATAGTAGGATAGGGACCAATTTTGTTAAGACTCAATTTAGTAGGGACTAAAATCAAAAATATAATTGAATGTACGTGTGAAAGCATTGGAGGATACTTGACAATGTAACAAATATTTACACTATAGCAGTTAAACTTTATATATAGAAATTATGTCGATATCATAAGGCAAAACTGTTAGGCTCCTTGATAGAACTCAATAGCGAAAAGGAATTATTTGTCCCTAATTTTTATTGATTGAAAGAAAATGATACATACAAGCGAATACACTCCTACAATGGTATAAACCACTCAATTTCTAATTTTGTCAAAGATCCTTTCAAAGGGACGGGAACCTTTATTTATAGGCTCATTATACAAGGGATAGGATCCAAGAGCACTACCTAACATCTAACCACCTAACTATAAAAGAGTAACTACTAACAACCTAATCATAAAACAAAAACATCATTATTTCCTATTGTTTTTTCTGTGATAAACCAGTAAAGGTTTATCCCTATGTACATCTTCGTTATTCTTATCAAAAACAAAATGTTAACATTATTGAACTAGGGACACGGGTTAATTGCATTTCTTATTTTGTAGTGCAAGAAAGTATAAAGTTCCATTTCCATATTTTACATTTAAGCATCGTTTTGGAACAAATTTATTTATTATTTATTCTAAATAAATCCCCCGCTTGAAAAAGGAGAGATATACACAAGAATACCAATCATCCTAATAGGATTAAGAATTGTCCTAAATCATTCTCAACATGATTAAAGCCTCATAATTACAAAACGATGGGCTGTTCACCTTCCAGCTCAGATATGACTATCAATGAGTCAGTCAATTCAAGAGAGAGGGGTTCAGACTTTGGAATTGGGTTGATTACCTGAAAATGGAAAAGTTATGAGTAACATGTTCTAACCAATTATTGTTGTTATTCAAATCAAACTTGAATTGCAATTGTCATACATTTTTGTTGTTTTTCACATAACCTATGGCTACTTCTCTCCTTAAATATGCTCTCTCATAAAGCTCAGCAAATGATGGATTCTCTCCTTCTTTCATGTAAAGGCCAATATCCTGTGTATAAGAAAAACAATGCACCATGTTCTAATTTAAAGACTATATGCACTTTAAAGCATAAATAAAATGCTCGGCAAATAAGTCATGTTCTAATATAGAGACTATATAATTCAAAGTATAAATAAAAAGTTTGGCACATAAGTTAATGTTGCCAAATCAGTTTATCATGAGCAAAGCTAACAACATATGCTCTAACACTTCGTTTCCAACACACTTTCTTAACTTATGTTTGGGAAACCGTTTGAAGCAAGTCAATGTTTGGTTGTAGCAAAAGGATCACCATTGTTCCTTCTACATTTGACGCCTTGGAACGTGTTTTGCTCAAAATTATGATTGCCGCAGTTAGTTCCAAACATACGCTTATTAGTTGAAATTTAGTGGGTCCCTCATTAATTTGGTAGAATTTGTTTATATCAACTAATTAAAGAGAGTTTGTTAAAAAGAGTGTTATAGAGTATGTGTTGCTAGCATTGTCGTTTATCGTTTATCATTTATTCATTCCACAAGGTGCCTTATAAAATTCATGCATGAAATGAAATTTTATGGTAGGAAAAATTCAAAGAGAGGCATGGCATAAAATAACTGACGTTGCTCAGTTGTAATGTAACAATGACCTTCACATGTACTATTACATTCTCGTAATGATTTGATATAATAAATAAACTATCACAATCACAACATGAGTAGATATTACCTTTACATATATTTCATCACCCTCTGCATTTAGTATGTCTTTCCAAACTTCATTTAGTTCACTGTTCTCGGCAACTGATTTCAAGTTCAAAAAAAGAAAAAAACTTTACAATGACACAGAAGAAATACCACAAAGATTAAATAAAGCTCAACCGAGAAGAGGACAAAGATTAATGACCTTGAGCAGTTACAAGGCTCATTATTTCCTCTGCTGCAACATAGATCACTGATGGCTTGATTCTAGTAATCTGCAGCATTTTATAAATAATTACCATCAACAAAACATACCACAATCTAAAATTTGGGAGATCAAACCCAAAACAACAAGATACTTACTTGTTTCCCCAATTTTGAATCGACAATTTCTGCAACTAGATTTTGTACCTGCAAAACAGCCAATTTAATCCAACGACGCTTATCCTCTCTACTCATGATAATAATTTATCTTTCAAAATGAACAATTCCTATAATCATTGAAAAGTTATATATATCACCTTGACTCCAAGTTTGTTGCAGATATTTTCAGCAAGTAGGATAGAATAAGAAGATAGCTTATCTGTTTTAGATGTATCTGCAAAGAGAATAGTCAATGACATGCCATTTTCAGTTACAAATTTGTGTGTGCATAATTACCTCCAAGAAGCCATTCTCTGTCAGATATCACAGCAATTGACAAAGGAATGTCTTCATTCTTCAAAGAAGTCTGAATATTCAAAATGGTTTCCTTTACAGTGTCATAGTCCATGGGATTTCCAATCTATAGCATCCAAAAGAAGCAAAAGATCATATCAAAAGAAAAACAAATTTAAAGAATTTTTTAGCACATTAATCGATTGCATGAGACAATACCCTATGAGAAACTCGGACATTCTTGAGTTTGCTATAACCAATGCTGTTGCTTTCTCTAATAATCCTATCCTTTAGTGGTGTGTCTGATAATACTTCCTGCATATTATTTATGGCCAGAAACCATAAGTATTTTATTACAAAAAAATGAAACCACGAGTATTTAACTTCAAGTGAATGCATACATAACCTAGAAAGATAACCCTACACAATCTCTAAGGTAATGAATCTGCTGGTGGTTCAGAATTAAGATTTGTCCATATCAGAACCAGAAGTATCTGATAGTATAATGCATTTTAGGTTAATGAAACTATAGCAAACAGTAAACCACGTTGATTCAGTAAAATATCTGTTTCACTTGATTGACAACATCTATGTGCATTATAGACACTTTGAATATATATATATATATATATATATTCTGCTTTTCCCCGACATCGACAGGCAATAACACTTTTAAAGATGCAGGAAATGAGAGAGGATCACAATGTTTTACACATCACCATTTTAATTTCATTATTACACCCACACAATATGTAGGGTTAGTAATCAATTTTCCATTAAACTCCTTGAAGCTTTTCAATAACAGGAATAGCTGCAAATCCAAACTTACAAAAGTGTAGTCGATGAAGTTTCACAAAATACTACTACTACTACTAGGGGAAGAATAATTAAGTTTTTATTGGTTCAAGTATACATTTACAGAAATGTGTGGATGAACAAAGATTCTAAAGATATATAAACATACCAAAACACTTCCAGGACCAAGATAGTTATCATACTCTTGAATCATATCTACTACATCAGGTCGCCACCCAAGTAAAAGAATGCACTCTTTTGGTCCTAGATTCCCGTCTGATGCCTAAATGGTGATAACTGGTAAAGGTTAGCATTTCAAATAGTACCCATAGAATAACACATTGAAAACATCTATACAGCATAGAACAGGAAGTCATACCTTGGAACCTGATCTGCGACGTTTTACAATATTAGAAAGTCTAAATTTACTCAATTCGAAGGCATAACCAACATCCTTTTCATGTACTTCCTCATTATGAATTCCATGGTTTCCTTCTTTCCCATTTGGGGTTACAATTTGTTGCTTTTTATCCTTTAGGGATCCAATGAACAGTACCTAGCGAGAAAAGCTGAGTGATATCAGAATGCTTGTACACTTTGAAAATTGACTAATGTTGTAAAAATAGAAACTAACCAACAGGCCTTTATCCTGTTGGTCAAGTGGGTGGCTGTGGGTAGTGATCAGGTTTGATCCAGCCATACTGCCATAGGCAAAGTTCCCCCACACAAAGCTTCTTTTCCTTATCCCGATTCCCAGTATTTCAGGAACACAACCATCACTAAATTGATAGATATCAAGCAAACAACACTGTAACTCTCCTATTAAGTACCTAAAGATATTGACCTTTTAGAGAACATTAATTACATTGGGTACTTTTCTGATGGGACTAGAAAGACCAAAAACACTCCCATTCGGTTTTGTGCATGATCCAAATTGTTATAGTGAGAAATAGTGATGACCCACGTAACTGAGGAGATATACATTCAATGGTACAGAGCATGACATTTCTCTGGCTTCAGGAGTACCAAAGAACCATGTTAATGACACATAATGGAAAGGCTTGATTGAATAAATATGGTACCCGCAGTGCAACATTGTTACAACTGAAACTATAGAAAACAATGAAATATTTTAAACTGGGTAGACAAATAGTCAAATAGTACAAACAAGCTTAATATAAAAAAATATACGACATAGTCACACAATAGAAGTGAACCACCTTATTGGTTACCAATTTTGTTTACAGATCAATAGATATACAAAAGCTGAAAAGGTTAGTGATTTTGTTTACAGACCAATAGATATACAAAAGCTGAAAAGGTTACCGATGTTCCCAAAGTTGCATACATGTAAATTTGTAAATATCATAGCATAATAAATGTGAGTCAATACTCTCCCGCTCTCCTTAGATATTTATGCAAAATGTAAAAAGAGAAAATTTTATTTGTAATACAAATGCCAAGCTAGGTGAATTTCCAGTTCAAACAGACAAAGTTTGGCATTGAGAGAACTGCCGTGAGGGATATTGTCAAAAAGGAAACAGTTTTTAGATCATGCCAAGGACATAAAATGTATTATGCTCTAAATTATTCTTGTCTCTACATCAAACTCTCTTTTTCTAGCTTACTGACTATTCGATCTTTGATTTTGTTCTTATTGCAATTTACAGACATTTGCCAGATAAAATGATCTGGAACATTATTAACCAGAGCCCTTGCTTGTTCAGGCAACCATTTGAACCATTTAAGTCTCACAAAATCCAAGATTAAAGGTAGAAACAGACATATATGACATAAATATGAGTTAGTTATCTGTAAGTTAATATACTTTGTCAGTTTGCTGCAGAATTTCATCATCATTTGGGTGGAAGTATATTCTCCCACTCCGGTAAAGGCCACATACAACAGCCTGAAATAATATCAATATAGAGAACATTAATGTAAAAGTATATAAATGGTTTTCAGTCAAGAAGTTACATTTGATGAAAGTAATTACCTCTTGAAATCTATGTCTTGTTTGCCTATATGTCATTCCTTCTAGATCAGGAAAGCTGCAAAGGTGGAATACATTTTCTGCCAGCAGAAGTAAAAAACATTAAATATAGGAAGATATACATGTAGGTCTACAAAAGAAAATCAATAAAGGTTTTAACTGGTTTTCAAATTTAAGACAAAAAATCTCAGTCTACTATAGTGTAACACAAACTAATATGGGAAATTGATAACATTACCAAAATTTAAGGCCAGAATAATAAACACGTAAAGATGTTCATTTACATCAATAACAACTAACTAAAATATAGGAACTGCGAAAAATCATTAATTTATCAAATAAAGCATTTAGAAATTATATGAAATCCATCTATATTTTATTAAAAAGCAAAACATATATAAAAGACCATTATACAAAATCAATTAATCTAAGAAAGAGGTAACGAGCAACCCTTACAAACATGACATGAGCATTTAAATATAGTACTTCGATAATTTAGCAAGTGCCTGTAGATCTTTATAAGCCCTTTCTGCCGAGAGCATTGAACAAATAATTTGGATGCAACATTTTCTACTGGCTCTACTTTTAATCCTGAGATTGACTTCAATAACTCACATGTTTGGGTCCTTGAAACCTACATACATTAATTAAGAAAATTTCAAATCAAGTTTTTGTCGGATACCAAATCATGGCTGAGAATTGGTCATTTATTGACTAACTGTTATGTAATTACTTTATTATATTATATTATGTAGGACTGCTGTCTAAAATCAAGGGATCTCATATAGTCAATCCCTCCTATTATAGTGACTCCGATTTGTTTCCTTTCTTAGATTCGGATCTGCTCTATTTAAATAAGCACTGTATGTATGTATATATATATATATATATATATATATATTTGTTCTAAAGGGCCTAGCGGCAAAACTCAAACACTAATGTGAAGAAAGAAGGGTATCACGGGTTCAAACCCGCGTCCCAACATATCAAATGTACCTGCATCTACCATCTCAGCTGTACTTATGGGACACCAGCATTGTATCTATTTTGATTCAAGGAATGAAATCATAATTTCCTCAATATTTTGCAGTTTTATTCTCTGCATTTTAAATTTGTCTTTAGTTTTACATAAAGCTGCTCATGAGTAACAAACCTCAACTATGGTGGGGACAGATTCCATCTCCGGAATTGGTTGAAGGGCTAAAACAGAAAGAAATGCATCTGTGTCAACTTCATACCTAACATATAAATGATTTAAAATCAGTAAACCTAATAAAAGTAAATTCAGCATAAAGTAAAAGTTAAAACAACTCGAGCTATCTATGGAAAGAACTGAACATTACGAGGCAAGTAATTAGTTGATAGATTAAAAAGTCTGCAAAAAATATCTCTTGACTACAACAACAAATGTTTAGCAGTTAAGTCACTTGGAGAGAGAATCCGAGTTAGAAAGAGGAAGAGGATTTCATATAATGGGATGCACTAACTTGATGATTAATCGTGCTCACCTATCTCTCTCTCCTTTCTTTCTCACCTTTTCTATAATCTCAGGTAACAACTTTAGCAGACACTGATGATTAAATTTGGAAATAGAAACCACTATGCCGTAGAAGATGATGATTACTAATAACAATTTTCTCTAACATCATCAGTTCACACCCTCATGCACTTTCAAGAATAAATTCATGAAAATAAGTCAAGTGATTTCAATTCAAATTGAATTATAACCACATGTACAATTAGCTTAAGTACATCTACTCTTACCGATCCCCTTTTGTTGGCAGTATAATTATTGCCCGAGCTTTGTTGGCGGCTGCTCTTTCAAATGATTTTGTTAAAGTAAGGCTGCAACTGTGAAGCCAAAAATTTCAAGTATGAATCATAAGAAAATTAAATTAATTACTTTTTCTTTTATGTAATTAAAAAGTAAACGCAACAATTTTATACAACTCTGCAGCCATGTATAGTCCAAATTAGGAGCTTTTTGAAAATGTTGGGTTTGTGAAGTGTCCTTTGAATTGTTTAAAGCAGCTCATATTAATTAACTTTGAAGGGTTCGAAAGGGCCAAAAAGGGAAAGTGTTAAGATGGTGTGAACTGTTTTTGTTGGTTTCTACTTTAATAATAAAAAAGAAATTGCAGGACTATGTTGCTATGCTATAGAACCCAAGAATCGAGAGATTGGATTAACACTAAAATTATAGGGTTATTTTCTGTAAATGTGTAATTGTTAGGAGAACATTTGTTTCCTATTTTAGTTTAGGTTGTGATCCGGCTATTAGCCTAAGTTTAGGAGTTAATTCCTTTTTCAGATACTATTTTCCAGCTTGACAGAGAAACAATGTACTGAAAATACAGCAAGATGTTACTTTTATAAAAGAAAAGAGGATAATGGCTTTGCATTTTATTTATCCTTACTTAACGATTATAAATTTATAGGAAACGAAGCTAGAAAATAAGCAACCCTTCATCGATAATTTATTGGTAAATGTGATATTTTCGCCCATTCTTATTTACATTCTCTAAAATCAACCTTTACCAAAAATCAACCAAATGATACAGAAAAAAAACTGTGTTAAGAACACTGAGAAGTTGAAATGAAAGAAAGACAGGAAGAATCAAAATAATAAAAATGTGTTATTGAAAATTGAACAGAAAACCGATAATAGAATTCTCCCCAAGGGTATTTTTATTTCCTTCTCGAAGGATCTCTCCTTCTATTCTAACCCTATCAAATACACTGAAAGAATCCCCCTAATCTGATTTTCCCTAATTTTTTTTTATAGTTCTGATTTATGTAACATATCCCCTTCTAATCCTTTCTAACTAATTAATGGACTGACCAGCTAACAGAACAACTGTCTTAGTTATATCCTAACGATATATGCTAACAATACCTCCCCCTAAAATCCACCATGCACTCGTGATAAAAAATAATAACAAAAGTTGCTTCCATGATAAAAGAAGGAAATTACCCAGCATCGATACCTCTTGCTAAGAACATCAATATGATTTAAATCTTTAGCAATATTGTCAGCTATCCTATCAATCTGTTTTCTTGGAAGATCAGACATAAGAAGGACTCGCTGCTTCCTGCATAGAAATGAAAAGGTGTATTACAGAAGCCAGCAATCAAAACACGAGATAGGGGCAATTGGTAACTACTTCGTTTGAAGCATTTACCTAGCTGTAGCTGTTCCTAGGCGGACAGAAAATTCATGATACTTATTTAGCTGCTTTAATATGAAAGGAAGATGACCATTCATCCCACAAATAATGATATGATCAGTCTCCAGAACTTGCATCTGTGCCCCCTCCCTGAGCCTTTGCATATTATTCTGTTGAGAAGATTTAATTGTTGACATGTACAGAAAATATTGCTTAAGGAATACTTAATGCTTCAGTTCTTACCCTAAATTGTTCAGACATGGTACTTAGAAGGCGAGAGTAAAACAATATACCCCATATTGCAAGAAGAAAGCCAATAACACGCTCAATACGTGTTGGTTGCTGCAGGCCAACAGAATGTATGTCATTTGGTTTCACAGTAAATTTTTATAAGCATAAGCAATGAGAAAGGACTTAATAACAAAAACCAGATTGTGAAACCCAAAATACGTCTGAACATACTTTTAAATGAGTAGATGATGAACAAAGACATGCCCAGGCCTCCCAAAGACAATCTTCCAGAGATTGTTTATGGCCCCTAGAAAATGTAATATTCGCCCAGATTAACAAACATATATAAGCACAGCAGCACTGAAATCAAGTACTAGTTCATCATAATTTTAAGCTGCCAAGATCTAACTAGGTTGGTAGCAAAGGAGAGCCATAAAAGTGAACCCATAACTCAGTGATAACAAACCAAAGCAGAAAAAAATAAATAAAGGGGATAAGTGCCAATGGCTTCATCAACTCAAATGACCAATTGGTAGGTATCTTCAGAATGTCATTGAGAAGTTCTCAAATCTGTTACATATGTAACGAACTTGGTGCCCGTGACTTATATACTCCAGCTCGAGAGGTAGTGTTGAAAACAATGGAAGTACTGTAACTATATATCCTTGTATTTGTCTCTTAGTATACACAATATTCTCAGTGTGTAATTTAGACACCGATTCACACATCTACTTTCTTGTGCTCTTTCTCAACAAACAATAATTTTAAATATTATTTTCCTTTTTGTCAAGGCTTCTAAGGAGCAAAGAGAAATCCATTTACTATTAGAAAACCACAAAATAAGACTAGGTTACCAATAAGAGTGCATTAATCTACGATTACCTGAACCTGAAGAACAATAAACCACCAATGACAACAAACGTGATGCATGCTATAAGGAGCACCACAAAGAACCTGACAGAGTCCATATAAATATTTCAGACAACAAGCATGTATATAGCAATTTTTTATACTAGTAAAGAGTTTGTAACATAAACTAGACCCATAGGTTCCATCCATTGAATAAAGCCAATTTAATTTTCACATTTTTTATCAATGTGTTTAAATAAATTTGCAGTTATTAGTTAGCCTTTTTAACCTCAAATAAGTGAGCTTCCTCATCCCTTGGAACAACTACAATAGGTAACCCAAGAGTCCCAAAAGCATAGCACCCAAGGGAGCAATGCAAACTTTTCTACACAAAGGAAGCTCTTTAGATTGTAGAAAGGGAAACTTGGTGCCATAAAGCTCCTGTCATGGCAAGCTCCAAGGATTGGACCCATCACAAATCTAATATCGTCAGTCTTGCAATAGGTTGATTTCACGACTCAAATACAGTATTGATTATTAAACAATTTTGAATTTCTCTCCAACCATATGCTCTAAATCCCCTAACTCCGTAAATTCCCATAAGGGTTAAATATACATTTGGTTCCTATAAGTTGGAAAAAATTGATTCTGGTCCCTACGAAAAGGGATGAAAAGACGCACTATTTTTGTTAAACATGGGGACTAAAAGCAAATGAAAGTTTTTCTAGAGACCAAAACAAAACTTTGACAATTTTTTTATAGGAATCAAAAACATATTTAACCCAAAAAATGACGAAACTTAAAAAAGCTTTAGTCAAGTGAGTAGCTTAAAATCTATTAACCTAAATAACCAACAGATAGAAAAGTTCTCATTCAAATAAAAAATAAAGTGATCAACTTACGTGGCAACATTTCTCTCAAGTTGTATGTTAAATAAGTACAACAACCGAGCGAAGCTCCATCTAATATCATGAAAAGAAGGAAAGGACACGTCTAATTTAAGAGGCTTAGGTTTATTCAAGGCATTAGAAATACAAGCAAGTGGCAAGCTTGTTCCACTAAGAGTCTGAGGCACATCTCGAATTATTGCTTGGACAACATTTATCATCAGATCAACAAACTTTGTATGTGCCAGTTTCAGTACAAAGTACAACATATATTGTAGTATCATGTTTTTAGCCTGTGGACCCTGCAACCCACCCATGTGGAATTTGAAGAAATTTAGCAAACAATAAACACTACAAAATCTAATAATACATCCACTGATCCAACATATGTGAAAATAAAGCAGCCATGATATTGACATAGACAAAGAATCCGAGGAAAACGTAGCTCCAAGGACAAGATTATATCTATTAGCAAACATATTTATTTCACTTTTATATAACAGTTGAAAGAGGCACATTATGAGTAGAATTGTCATGATACGTTCAAAGAGCATAATCAACGTAAACTTACCTCAAGCCTGTACTTGAGCCAGTTTTAGAAACCTTCCATATGTTACAAATTAATGAGCACATCACACCATAATCCAATGTGACTCAGCAAATACTATAATTCAAGTTGAGCCTAGACACTCCGTTATAGAATTAGTCATAAATGAAATACAAAGTTCCATGCTTCCACAAAGTCAGTCTGACCTAGTGCTAATACTATGAAGCATTAATAACTTCCATCATCAAATATAACTTTGAACTACATGTTTGCAATAGTTGTAGACTGTAGTAGTATAATGATAACAATAAAAATAATTGCAAAATATAAAATGCCAGCATGAACAGAAGAAACAATGTGCACTGGATCCAAAGAAAATAGGACATTTACTATATATACCATCAATAAATTTGTACATTTTATCCAAAATTTTCTACACATTTCTTACCTGAGAGCTATTATTTGTTTTCTCTGTCCAAATGAACTTGGTGCTCAAATTTTCTGGAATATGTTTACTAGTTTTTGAATTGGACTCAAAAGCTGGCCTGTGAAAATCAACTTCCCATCTCCCTACAGGGTTTTCATCAATTAAGCTTTAAGTTTTAGGTAAGAGCTAACAATCAAGTCCGTTCATAGAAATTATTTAGAATCAAACAATGCAGAGCATATATCATGGGAAATGATAAGCACCGCCAAAAGAGGAAATATTAAAAATTGGTAACAGAATTATTTTTTCCAATAGAAAAGGAGCATTTTAGAATAGTCAGAGCTAATAATAGATCAAACCTCCAGATAGAAGGTCATGCAAAAAAAAAAAAAAAAACAAATCCACAAAAAAATATTTTGAACAATACGAAGGAGACAGATAACAGTCTACATTCATTCAGGAGAAGGTAATGAAAATACAATATCTAATAATAATAAATGTAAATAATTTAAGATTTATTACCCTATCCATGCATTTTGAAAACGGACAATCCGACATCAGTTAGATCACTCATTTTACAATTTCATAGACACAAGAATAAGGGGAACATATTATTTAACTCGTTATTACTAGTCACAAAACAATTATTAATTTATAAATAAAATGCAATAGACTCTGTCCAAATAAACTTATAGAAGACAAATAAGGAAGCATGTAGACAGAAAGTAAGAAATAACTATAACCCCGGCGTCCTATGGGATTTGATTATTGATTTGGCTTTGTCCTGGGTCATACACCTGGGAAATTTAAGTAGCACCTCATATTATCTATGAAGTTGGAGTCATCCCCCTTAATGAAATAGTTTCTCAAAGAAAACCAAAAATTACACATCTGTTTCCAAGTAACTTAATGTTGTGTATAATGACCTCAAAAGCTGAGAGATGATAAAGCAAGTAAAAGAAATAATTTCATATGTCAATTACAAGAACAACCAATAGATTGAGGGCACAATAGAAATGTTAAAATTGTGATCACAAATTGGAAATAAGTAGATCAGCAATATAAGAGCAGTTTGAAAAATTAACCTAGTCAATAAAACTCCAAAGTCACAGATGAACTCCAAGTATACATATTGAGACAAACCAGTAACTCAAGTCGCCAGGGAAGTAAATTTTTGTTTCTAAAGTTAAAGTCAAAGACAAACCATTTTAACTACTACCTCTATCCCTAATTTCATCGCAAATATAAATTGTCTCTAAATATAAATTTCATTGCAAATTACTAGATACATTTATTATTTTTTATATCTCTTTATTAATTTTTCTTGAAATATGAAAAGTCAATATTGAATACCTATACTCAAAGAACAATTCATTAATAGTCATACACAAAATGTACACATTAATTATTACATTACCAACTTTTCTTAATATATGTGAAAAGTGACAAAGGGACTGATAAATAGGGACAATGGCAGTATTAAGAATTGAACAAAAAGTTTGGTTGAGTGAATATTGGGATTATCTCTCGAGACTAGTGAAACCAAAAATATTACTTTAAATAGGTACATAAATCTCTTCATTATAAACAAGAAGCCAATAATATATTATCCAACAAAAACTCAATGTTGACATGTTAAACATTCTGTATGTCTAAATAAAGCAGCATTACTTATTCAACTGATAAGAAACTGAACAAAGAAACTCCATCAATGTTTTCACTTGATTCATGCAACTCACCTTCAGTGTGTGGTCTAATACCATGTCCATGTAATGGTGAAGACCTAAGCCAGCTGAAGTTGCAGGGCATAAACCTCCTGTGAAGTATCACGCAATCAAACACAAAAATGATTCAAATAACAAACTCATTCAAAATATAGAAAACCTTAGGAGACCATTTACTTTGTGAAAACATTTCCTGTTTTCAGTTTCTAAAATTTGTGTTCATTTTACTTTGATGGGAGACTATTGAAGATAACCATTTTTATGAAGAGAAGGTGAAATATTAGTTAATGAATATGTATTTTCATAAATAATAAAAACATTTTCATGATTTCTATAAATGTAAACAATTGTTCACTTCAAAAGTTTCATACATTCTTATTGACGAATAAAATTAACACAAATTTTTAAAAATAAAAACATAAAATATTTTCACAGATTAAATAAACCCTTCATCACTCAATAATAGTGGAATAATGAGTCAAAAGTTAAATCTCAACAATGAGGATATTCAAATCCATTGAAGACAACAATAAACTATGTTAATCCACATAAACTGTCCAAGTAACTGAACCATTTCAATTATTGATTCGTATAAAATTCATAAAAAAAACTTCTCATCATCATCGATTTCATTTCAACCTAAGGGAAAGGCATATAAGAGAAGAAAAAAATCAATAAATTAGAACACTGAAGTTGAAGATGAAAAAGTACCTGGAATTTTTGTTGATTGATGATGAAATATGGCTGTGCCTTGGAATCCATGGCAGAAAGCTGTGCATGTGTAACTGAGTGAGAGACATCGCTGCTCTGCTCCGTGTGGAAAGTGGCCAAAAAGTGTCTCACAACAATACAAATACCAGTATATGATGATTGTGCAAATTGCTGCGGTTGATGGGTAAAAAAGTAATAAACCATCATAAGTGGTTGCATTCCACAATGAAAACAAAAACGAATTTTGTTTGTTTTAGAGACCGTATATTCTCGTGTATTAAGATTTGTTTAAGAGACTGAACACTGACTTATAATCTGTACTTCAGATCAGATATTGAATCCTAATCGTATAAAAGATCTAATTATCTGTCAAGGGGTATTGGCGGTATTCCACCTTGAAAACGTGATTAAACAAATTGCCAAATAAAAAATGCCCACACTTGAAAGCGTCACGGGTCCCTTTCTTAATTTGGGACCTTACATAGCCTTAACACATCATAGATATCAGAAATAGCAACAACCGTGAATTGGGATATCCACACAGATCTATCATCCATCGTGATTTTGACGAAGTGAGTGTGGATGAATTTTCCCGAAATTAAACGTTGGATCGTTCATTAAAGGAAGATATAAGTTTATTTGTTTGGATTAATGTCTTAATTTAATTATTATTTATTAATTTTTATGTATTGGTAATGTATTTTTTTATTATTATGTCTGATTCTATTATTTTTATTTTATTATGAAATAAGTTTATTTTTATGTAAAAAAATTATTAAGCTATTCAAATTATTATTATTTTTTATAAAAAAAATTACTATTTTTAAATTTGAATTTAAACTTGGATGAAGAAAAAATAATAACAATAACATAACAACTAATTATTAATTTTTCTGTTTCAAAAAATAATATATTTATCATTCGATTAAAAAATTGGCGAACTTAACAATTTTAATTAAACATTCTTTAATAAATATTTTTATATAATGTGACATGTTTTTAATTGGACCTAATTTTTTGATAAAATAATTACCAATAAAACTCCAACTCTTTCAAAAATATGTGTAACATGACATCAAATCAATTTCATAACACCGATCAAAAAAGAAAATACTGTTAAGATAAAATTTCTTTTACCTCAAAAATAATTTTATTAAAAAAAGTATAACAAAAAAATCAAAAAACTAGACATCACAAATAAAAAGTGGATTTTTTTTAATCCACATCTAATCTAGACTATAAAAGAAAAAACATATTTAACTAAATAATATACTGTTTGGTTCGCAGACTGACTTACATTTAAGCTACTGGGGTCGGGGCCCCTTCAGCTTTTTTGATATTTTACTTTACATGCTGCTACTCATATATAATATAATACTAGTATAGTATGATAAATTGTAAGTACTGTAATAATGTGTATTGTATAGTGCTCGATGCCTAGATTCAGTAAGTTATAAGTTGAGGTCTAACTCATTTATTGTAGCAACAACAAATTAAGTTTCATTTGTTTTATTAGAAACTTCCTTAATTTTTGCAACTTAAAAGATATAGTGTTGATAGATTATAGGTATAGTTAATTAATATAAATGAATGGTTAAGTGAACAATGTAAAAAAAAAAAGTATACTATTGACGCATATGAATTAAATACATATATATATGATTTAAAAGAGGTACACTTTGTAAAAAAAATTCATTGACATCCTAAAAAAAGTTTTTTTTTTAGTATAATTATTTTGAAATTACTTATATGACATAAAAAATGATAGTTTCGATGATAATTTAAACTGTTATACACTATTAGTGTGTGGTCATTACATTCATATATATTTGTTTGATTAATCTCTTAAATAAATATAAAAAAATTAGACAGCACAAGATCTTAATCTTAGTTCTATTTCTTGTTTGGTTGGTCTCACGTCTAACATGTAAAAAAATTAAATTATAAAAACAAATATTAAAATTAATACAATCTCCAATAATAGAACCGACGTATTTGAGAGATTGTTCATTAGCATTTAACGTCACGGTCACATTTAAAACATCTAATTAAACTATAAGATTCAAGAAAGACGTATCTATTGCAAAACCATCAACATCTCTCACTAAAACACCAATACTCCACTTACCCTCCTCTATCGGATTTGTTGCATAAACTTTAAGCTTATAACAACCACTAAATTGAAGTATCCAACAAACATCAGAAATTGAAAAAAAGACAACTAAACATCCATATCAATTGTTTGTCCAAACACAGTTAGGTTACTTCTCTAATTTAGATTCTCAAATATGATTTGGAGGTGGAGGACCTAGGCTTGAAATTGACATGAATTTTGTGGCGTTGTGTCCTTGATGAGGTTCCAGAATCCTGTGGTAATGGAAATGATGTTTATTTTTTGGAGTTGCGGATTCTTAATAGTGAAGGGAGATTCACTGTGAGAAGCTTGAAGACAAGATGTTTAATAATAATAATAAATAAAACATAAAATTTTAGTGATTTTTTTGAAACAGAAAATGAAAATTAATTTAATAATAATAAATAAATAAAACAGAAGATTTTAGTGATTTTTTT
This sequence comes from Cicer yamashitae, assembly GCA_037974755.1. Classification (NCBI taxonomy): domain Eukaryota; kingdom Viridiplantae; phylum Streptophyta; class Magnoliopsida; order Fabales; family Fabaceae; genus Cicer; species Cicer yamashitae. The sequence goes on from JBBPBQ010020324.1 coordinate 3,425,526, forward strand.
AAAATATAAAATGAAAATTAATTTAATAATAATAAATAAATAAAATAGAAGATTAATAAATTTTAAATTATTGAAGTGAAAATATTTTAAACATTACTTGGCATAAGTTTATTATTAATAAAGATCAATTTGTATGTTATTTTATATTTAAGGAGATTTTTGAATATTGTAGGGATGAAATTCAAAAAAATATAGGGACTAAAACTGAAAAGTGTTATATTTACCGGGACCAAAAACTGTTTCCCTTTGTTTTTTGTAACGTCCACTTAGGGCCCGTTTGATGGACCGGATAGGATAGGCACAGGATAGGATAAGGAGTGGATAGAGACATGATAGGATATGGGTAGGATAAAGAGTTATGATATCCTGTGTTTGATGTGCACATGATAACAAACTTGATAAAATTAGTTTATCCTATTCAGTGTTTGATACACAACGGATAACAAGATGATATGATTTATATTTTGATAAAATGACGAATTTGTCCTTATAATCTATTTAATTTTTCTTCTTTCAAAATAACATTCATATAATTTTTTATAAATAAACAAAAATGCTAAAAAAAATGTAAATAATTTATGAAGTAATTTTATATACTTGAAAAAATTGTGATTTCTCTATCCATCACAATTGAAGAATGACTCACTATCATAAAAATTGTGATTTCTCTATCTATCACAATTGAATAATGACTCACTATCATAAAAATGTAAATAATTTATGAAGTAATTTTAGTATTTTAAAATTTAAAAACTAAACAATTTGTTTGGATTACTTGTTTTTAAAAACTATTTTGTAAAACTATTTTTAATATTATACTTTTTAAAACTAAAAAAGCAAAACAGATAAATGGTGTTTTACTTTTTATTTTTCAGTTTTTTTAATTCTCTAGTCAAATACTGTTTTAAAAATTAAAGTTAGCAAACAATTTTTTTAAAAATTTCTTTTTAAAAACAATTTTTTAAAATTTATTTATAAAATAGTTTTCAAAAACTAAAAAGTAAAACACAATCAAACAAGCCCTTACTATCATAACATTATCTCGAAAAGAAAATAATTATTATTTTTCATCAATTTTTTATATTGTTATAGAATAAAATAAATAAGAAAACAAAATAAAAAAAATGGAAGAGTGCCACAGTGTAGACTCCAACACGACTAGTTGAGGCTAGAGGAAGAGAGAAACGCGAACAATAATATCCGGTTGAGAACGGATTATTTTATCCTAACTCAAATTAATGCGGCTGCAACCTGATTATTTAAAAAATTTGATTAGCTTATCATATTAGATGGCTGCATCAAACAAAGGATTAGGAAGGGGATAGGATACGTGTATCATATCAAAAAAAATATAGGAACTAAAACTGAAAAGTGTTATATTTACCGGACCAAAAACTGTTTCCCTTTGTCAATTAACGTTTTTGTAACGTGCACTTAACGTTAAGGACCAAAAATATTTTTTTTTTCCTTTGTCAATTAACGTTTTTGTAACGTACACTTAACGTTAAGGACCAAAAATATTTTTTTTTATATTACACGGATATAAACAAAACAAAACATTTCACGGCCATCTTCCCACTATTAAGTTGTTAAAAATTGTTAGCACTTGTAAAAAATAATCTTACCAATCAAATAGTTATATAGTTGAAGATTAATCACATATTAAAAATATGTTTGAGAGTTTGATGTATAAAAAAATTCTATTAAATAGTTTATATTGATTGATTAGAAAGATTACAAAATAATGAATACAATAACTCGATTTATAAAACAATTTTAAACTTTGTTAATTTTTTAGTTTCGAAAAATTGTTTCAAAAATAAATTTATGTCACTGAAGATATTACTGGGTCGAGTCGCATGCTAGCTTGCGACGTTTTACGGTACTGCTCAGATTGTGCAAAACACACTATCAACCACGAAGTTTCCAAGATAAAACAGTTCAGACAAACTGTACAAGAGTTTTACTGCACCGTAGAAAACTGTTCTAGAATTACACCTTCAATATGACCATTAAAAAATTGTCACTCTTAATATGATACTATGATCACTCGAAAGAAAGAAAACAAGATGAAGTAGAATGGGAGAAACAGAAGAAAAAAAAAAGTCTCGAATTTTCGGAGAACTTTTGTTGTGATTTTCCAACTAAGCAAAGTCCTCTATTTATAGAGGAACTCTGCAACTGAAGGAGAGAAAAATGTGCGATCCACCAAACCGGATCCACAAAAAACTACACTCCGAAATTTGTTAGATTTTGACTGGGGTAAACGACGTACGAATTCAGGGAAGAAATTGACCGAATCAGATGTTGAATGTTGACTCGGTGGAGCGCAGATACGTGTACAACATATCACGGAGAGAAAAATGCACGCATTTATTAAAAAAATTCTTTTTTTTAATTTTTCCGAATACTAAAAAATAATATATCACTTAGCCATAAGCCCAGGCACAGTCCCACCACGCGCGCGTGTGGTCACCTTCACAAAATACTACTGATGTCATTTCTCATATGTAAAATTTCCTTATTTTTTCAATTCACATCAACCAACTCTTATTATTATTACCATCATTTCGAACAAGCTTAATCAACCAACTAACTCATCAACTAACTAAATTTAATCAATTAACTAATTCATTAACTATGTTTAATCAACTTAGTAACTAACTCAACTCAAACTATACATTCTAATAAAAATCATCTAATATAAAAGTGACTTTACGGTAGTTAACTTTACGGTATTGAATTTCTTTAAAAAAGCTGTCCTTATGTGAATTAAAGCCTTAATTATCGTTTACGAAAAATTTATTAAGAAAAGAAACACACATAGGCTTTAGAATCAACTATATTTTTCTCAAGAGATTGATCTGAAAATGAAAGAGTGACGGAAAGTTGAACTTGCTTGTTTGTAGGTGTAAGTATTTTATTATTTTTTCTTGTTATCACTAATAGAAACTTACACATCCTTCTTTTTATCTCTTAAAAATATCTAAGTTTATCTCTTTGAAGTAGGGACATCATCAATTCGTCCCTTTCGTAGAAGCTTTTAAAAGGTGATTAGTCGGCACCGTAGTAATTAAGCAGCTCTGTCATTCCATCAAGTGTGTAATCGAAGCATTTAGAAAGCTTATTCACCGATAGAAATATGTAATCCGGAAATATCTTTAGTCATAGATATGTATAAATCAAAGACATAAAATATCCTCAAAACGCACTCCTATATATATTGCTTTAAAAAATTGTATTGCTTAAAAGCTTGCATGTGATGTTACCATATTAATAATTAAGACATATCACGCTACGTTGATAATATAAAATAATTTTGTACTATTATTTTATTATAATTCAACACGATATTAAATAATTAAATATTTATTATTGATTTAATATCTACAATTTGATATTACATAATGAATAGTTAGGATTTGAAGATAGTGTAAGTACATTATTTTTACACTATATTAAAAACAAAATGTGTAATGCTTGAGAATTATCATTATATGTGACATTATAGTGACATTTACTTTTCATAAATTCAACTCATGATTTTTTATAAAAAAAATTAGTACTAATTAAGTTAGCTGTTTATAATTAAGTAGTTAAACCTAAGGAGATAACTATAAATTTCATTCAAAGAGGGGCTGTTTTGAATCCTATAGATTAGTTTTTTTTTACTTATTTTTAGGCTGAACACTCAAAAAAAATTATATCTATTTGATTCATGCTTCCTATATTTTTGATACTTTTTTCAATTTGAAAATATTAAAACATTGTTTTCTTTTTGTTGACAATTATGAATGATGTGGTGAACTTTCAGCTAAAATGTTAAAGTTTACACTTAAAAAGAACAAATTAATTGGAGAGAAAGTAACATTGACATTGAATAATGTAAGATATCTTTTGAGCATATCAAAAAATATTTGGATTTATTTTAACGGGGTTGCTTGATGGTTCCACTCTCACATGGGGTAGTGGCTTGAATAAACAATTCTGACTAGGTAGTACTTGTGTAACTTATCCCATAATTTAAGAAATCATCATATGCATGCTTAATTTGGAGCCGTTGAAAGTTGGAAGACATGCTCAATATGGTAGGACCATGTCACTTTGCAGTCCCAATAATAAAGCCTCTTGATTGAATAAATCGATCAACTATACGTCCTTGTTTTATCTTTTTCTTTTTTTCAAATGGATACAAGAATGTCCATGTCTATGTGATTAATTGATTATTGTTTCCTGTAAGAGAACTCGTCAGTGTTGATTTGTAATTTGGATTCATGAAAGAAGAGAAAAAATAAATAAATATATAATGAAATAAAATCACATTTGATCATTTTATTTAAAATATTTATAATAGAACGAAATGCAATATAAATACTACTCCATTTAAATTCTATCAAATATATGAAAAACGTTACCATTTCTTTCGGTACAGAACATGTTACAAATTTTATTATTAAATTTAGTTGCCAACAAATTAATCCTATAGAGTGAAACAACCTTAAATTTTTGTAAAAGAACTTTACTACTTAATTTATCTGAATTGAAAGATTGGTCTCTATAATTATATGTATATATAATTTACACCAAAAATATGTTATTTTGTTTCTTGGGTAAAAAATGAAAATTATTCTACTTCTTTTTACTAGTCAAAAATTAGTTGTTAGTAATTATTAGAAAGTTAATGGATGATAATCAAACCCAACACCTTATACTTATCAACTCCTAAACCCATCACCCAATACCACCAAACTATTTTATAATTCTCAATTATGCTATTCTATTCTATTATATTCAATACTCAAACATGAGATATAATAATAAAAATGAATGAAATTCAAACTCCAATGACTGATGGTAAAAACATAGATATTTAATATGTAAACTGCGTGTTTAATCTTTGTTAATGTCATTTTAAAGAGACAAACGTAAATTTCTTTTTAAATGTTTGGTAACCCTTAGGTTTTCTCTAATTTGGATTGGAACACCATTTACTCACTCTATGCATCATAAATCTATTATAATTTTTTACCAAATCTCTATTATGAAAATGATATACTCCTTCTAGCAAAACTAATTATTTTTAAGGTCATTAAGAAAATTAGTTCAGTGTCATTAATTTTCTAGATTTCATGTAAAACATAATCTAAATTTTACAAAATTATCCCTTTGAATGTCAAAGAGTCAACTACCAACATTAAATTTGTTTTTATTAAAGTAGGGGTGGATTAAGAAAATTAACATTAAATGAGTAAAAAATAATTAATTTTTATTTATAATAGTGACCATCGTTTGATATCATTTTTTTGCTTATAATAATAACTAAAGGGAGTATACTTCAAAGGAAATACTAACAAATTACATAATGACACTTGTTAAGTATTTAAATATAGAAATCTTATATTAAAAAGTGTATTGAAAATTGTGTATTAAATTTTTAAAAGTTCAAATTATTTTCTTTCTAAAACAAAATTTATATTTTTAAAAAATTTGTTAACATAACTCATACTTTAAATTCATATGAAGATGTGTGCGCGTGTCTTATATGTTAATTATAAAACTTTGATATCTCGACATTTTTGTTGTTGTGGTTAATACTTCATCCAATCATAAATATAAGTAAAAATCAAGATGTATTTGATTTAAAATTTGAATAAAATATATTTCAATTTTTGTTTATAATTGTGACCAAAGAAAATAATTAATTAAAAGAAAAATAAACATATCAATTTTTGTTGATTCGCTTTTACTTATAAATAGAAACATAAAATTGAACTATGAACCTCTTTAATAAAACTTAAAAATGTATTAAAAATTGTATTTTTAAAACTTCAAATTTATTGTTTTCAATTCAAAAATTTTAATTTTGGTATTCTAGCATGACCCATTTTCAGTTATACTTAGTTAACATATGTTTATTTATTTTACACTTAAATTTTATAATAAAACAAAACAAAATATAAAAGCAGTAACCATGTACTCCTCCTCTGCACTCAATTATAGTAAGTAAAAATATGTACTTTTATGTTTATTAAAGATGATAATTAAATACGTTTGATTTTCTTAATTTTATGTAAACAAGAATTAT
>JBBPBQ010020324.1:3431847-3467080 GCA_037974755.1 Cicer yamashitae
ATGGTCATTTCCTCACAAATTAATAAATTTAAAAAAAAAAACATGGACAATTAATAAAAAAGCATTTTTAATCAAAAGTAAAATAAAATAATTGATTTTGTCATCTCATTGTAACTACTATTATAAAATAATTAGATAATCAAATACTCATGTTACTTAATTATTAGTGTAAAATTGTTTCAACAAGACAAGCCTATTTAACTCATGAATTAATGCGAGAATATTTTTTGAATAATAACATTAAATATGAAGTAAAAAATAATAACATCGAATATATGTAAATTAGTTGATATATAATTATATTTGAGTTTAACACATACACTTTTTGTTGCCTTACTAGTTCCCTTTTTGCATTGCATGCCTTCCTACACGAAGACAAAATAATTCATATATTATGTTATTATATACGACAAAAACAAAGGTGACCGAGTACTTTGCATATTAATTAGCCATAATAGCAACAAAGAAATTGCTGGTATGAGTAGAACTATAGGATCTAATAACATGATAATCACTAATCACAACTAAAGCCATAAAATTTCCTATATGACTCAAATTAAAGGTAGAAGAAATTAAAAACATTGAATAAAAAAGAAATTAAAACATTAGCATAATTAATTCTCATGTACATTAATAATTATTATATATTTTTTCATTCAAAAAAGAAATGGAAGAAACCAACATATATGAACACACACCTGTACTTTAACTAAAAATCAATTGAAGAGGTATATCTCACTAAACATCTATTAACTTAGTCATCTCTTTCTTAATAAGTCATGTTTAGCAACAAACTATTTACAGTGTACCACTCCATTCACTCAACATGCAGATCCTTCAACAAGGATCATATGACCTATATCATTGTACTATGCAGCTGAGATTTAGAAAGTATGTATAATATATTCATGAAGATTCTTCATTGTGCCAAGAAAGCACAAGATCTTTTAAAGCAGCTTTCCAATCCCCCCAATGATTATCCTCAAACTCCAACCCACCTTCTACCACCTTAACAACCACCAAAACAAGTTGAGAAGACATAATCTCAAACACCTCAACTACCAAAACCACTTTCCCTTTCACCAAACCAATTGCACTATTCTTCCCAACCTCAACCTTAAACCCCAAAACCCTTCCCACTTCTTTCACTTTTTCCTCAACCACTTCCATCTTTGTACTACAAATAAACCTCTTTTCCCTCCTATCAGTATTATTCTTCCCACCCTCAAACGACGTCGTTTCAAACAAACCACTCAAATCCAAACCCGAAGACATAGATATTATATGAAAGGCGTTCAAACCTAAACCCTTCCCTTCGTTTCCGTAATCGAACCCAAACACGCTCTTTTCCGCTTCGTCTTTAAGCGATTTTTTAAACCACTCGTTCCCAAACAGAGCCTCTAAACTCATTCGGGTTTCAGGATTCGGGTCAAGTAACCGATATATCACGAAACGCGCCCGCTTCGAAATCCAATCTGGAAACCGGTAATCTCGCCGGGAAATCTTCTTATACATCGCCGGAATATTTAAATCGTCGAACGGAAGGTAACCGGCGAGGAGTACGTAGAGTATTAGGCCACAGGACCACGCGTCGGCTTTGGACCCGTCGTAACCGCCATTCCTACGGAAAATCTCCGGCGCAGTGTACGCCGGCGTGCCACAGGCAGTATGAAGGAGGCCGTTTTTGAGGTGTTCCGGGAGAGCAGAGAGTCCAAAGTCGGAGACCTTGAGGTTGCCGTCGGCGTCAAGGAGAAGATTCTGTGGTTTAAGATCACGGTGAGCGACACCGTTGCGGTGGCAGAAACGGAGCGCGGAAACAAGCTGTTGAAAATAGCGACGAGCGGTGGATTCGGATAAGCGTCCTCGGCGTGTGAGAGCGGAGAAGAGCTCACCGCCGGAGGCGAACTCAACGACGAGATGTATCTTGGTTTTAGTAGCCATGACTTCGTGGATTCGGAGGATGTTAGGGTGGTGGTGGAGGCGGCGCATGGCGTCGATCTCGCGGATTATACGAGGCTCCATGGTGGCATCGACGGTTTTGGATTTATCGATGATTTTGACTGCAACGATGGCGCCATCGAGGAGGGAACGGGCTTGGTAGACCTTGGCGAAGTTGCCGCGGCCGAGGAGGCGAGTTAGTTGGTACTTTCCGAGAATGGTGGGAGAGTGAGAGTGAGAGCGTTGCAATGTTGGTTCCATGGTTTGCTTAGCAGCATATATGCTTTTGGGGAAATGGGTTTATATAGACAACATTTCGATTTGTTGAACAAAGTAATATAATGTCTACTGGGCTCCACTTATAATTAATTTTAATGAATACTGTTCTTATAGAACTTTTGAGGCCTTGCCAAACACATCGTAAGCCAAATTTTAAGAGTCGTGACATTTGAGTTTTGTATTCGGGCATTGGGCATATTTAATTGTAAAAGGTAATGCCGACTTCAGTGGACTATTTTATTGGGTTGAGTTGCGGATTAGGTCATTCTCTTTAATACGTTTCGCGGCACTGCTCAAATTATGCAAGACAGACTATCAACTACGAATTTATCAGGATAAAACAACTCATATTCACTGTATCAGAGTTCCACTGCATCGTAGAAAACCGTTATAGAATTACACCCTCAATATGGCGGTTAAAGTCACTCTCAATATGACGATTAAAGTCACTCGCAATATGGTACTATGATCACTCATAAATCAAAAAGACTACGACACAAAAAATCGTTCATAGTGGTATTATGACCATAAAAATAATCGACAAGAATACGACACAAAAATCGCTCTAAAAGGATAGTGGTATTAGGACCACTCAAAAATCGACGGAACTACGACAAAACAACCGCTCTAGAAATCGATAGGACTACGAAGGGACTACGACATAACAAACGCTCTAAAAAACGAAGGGACTACGGCATAATAACCGCTCTAAACATCGAAGGGACTACGACATAACAACCGCTCTAAAAATCGAAGGGACAGAAAGAAAGGGGAGAAGTGGCTCGAAAATCAGTCGAGCAGAATAGAAAAGAGAGAAAAGAGAAAGTCGAAAAATGCATCCAACTTTGGTGTATTTTCCACAATAGTTTGAAACTCATTTTATAGTGATGGAAACAAACTGACATACGATTTCTAACCAATGTGAGACTTTAGTATTTATAGACTTGAAAACTACTCAATAAATGAAATTTGTCCAATGTGGGACTTCAACAATTTTTAAATTTACTTAAAATAACATACTTTGTTCCAACAATCCCCCACTTGAATTTAAAAAAGTGTTTCTGAAGTAGCGTCAAACGCTTCTATAAGATCGTGCATAAACAAATGTGTCTCTTGACTTGAACCTTTGCATAGTAAGTAAGATTCAGATTCAACAAAAGTGACTCGTAGTCTTGAACTCTATCTCTGATATCAAACCCACACACAACCTTTTCATAAGGTGTATTCTCAAAAGTCTGTGCATTAATGGCCCTGCACGTCTATCCCAGTACAGTAAACACTCTAGGAATTTTGCCTCAAAATTCCATAGAAATCGGACACACTTCCACATTCACATAGGTGAGTCGATCAAGAGTACTCTTGTAGTTAAGTATTCCACTCCACATAGAGTATAGATCTCATTAAGAGTTTCTATTACCTCATCCTATCATCGCTTCAGGAATCATGCTTCTCTGATTTATAATAGCATGTTCATCTCATATCACTTCACAACTTGTTATTACCCATTGAACCTAATTGTTGGGATCTCTAGTCTTTTAGGTCGGGTTACCATCATGAGTGACTCTATAGGCATTAGTCTCATCCTTTTGGATGTATTTATGACTTTCTCTCTAACTAACCCTTTCGTCAAAGGATCTGCTAAATTCTCATCAGTGCATACATGATCCACTATAACAACTCATTTATAAAATAACTCTCTAACAGCGTGATGACTCTTCATCATATGCATAGTGTTCATTATTTTTAGTCTTATTTATCTTTTATTCACTAGTTAATTTAAGGAGTTATTTGATATATTTTGTTGATTTTAGTTCTTTGATTTAATGAAATATTTATGTTCTTATTTCCTTGATTAAGTAGATATTTTTCGTAGTTTTGCGTTGTTTCTTTGTTTTAGTACAGTGCTGAATTTTGGCCAGAAATCAACATGACCTATGTGGAGTATTTCAGCCATATCTGGAGTTGTAGATGTCCAATTGGAGTCAAACCAAGTGAAAATGAAAGCTAAGATCATAACTACAACTTTCATGAAGACATCAAAACCCAATTCAAACTCAAAATAGGAGAAAAATGCACTAAACGTCAAGCAGAAGATATTGTGCGCTAGAAGCGCGCCCGAAACGCATTTCGCTCTGATGCCACTGTCGTTGCGCGCCTGGAGCGCGGGACGCGCATCAAAACATCTTAAAACTTGTTTTTCTCACTTTTTAGGGATCTTTTTGACTATTGGGAAGTGGGGAGACTTGTGTCCTAGCAGATAAACTCAAAGACGACCGTTTCTAACATCATTGGAGCAGTTTTCTCAAGAATCATTCATGAATCATTCTTGTAATTCTTCTTTAATCCTTATCTTTTGTATCTCTGTCATGAGTAACTAAACCCTATTTGTTAGGGATGAGTGTAACAAGATGAAACCCTTATTTCTCTGATTTGATTTCTAGTTATATGAATGAGTTTATTGAATTATTTTTCTCATATCTGTGCTTAATGCTTTTTATTGCTTGATCAACATTAAAATGTTCTACGGTTCGTATTTTGAAACGGAAGTGCACTTTACGAATGCTTGAGATGAGAAATTGATGAATTTGTAGTCTAGGGATAGATGCAGGTCATGAAACCAATTAAATTAGTTGCAAGTGCAATAGTTTAAACAAGAGAATTCGTGTATGGTAAGACTTAATTCTAATCTTAAATCAACTAAGGAATTAGGGGTTACTTTGGAATTAAAGGTTTTGTCACTAAGACAATAGGGCAAGAATAATAACGAGAATTTGATAATAATTCAATAAAGGAATTCAGTAATAGGAACAAATTAGACACCAAGGTTGGATTCGAAGTGAGACTCATCCTTGACATTTTTCTCATTATAAAGGATCAATTTTATTACTGTTGTTAATTTTAAATATTATTTCAATCAATTCATAAACTTTTTGTTCAATTTAGTAATTAAATACAACTCTATAGTAAAACGCAATCCTTGAGTTCGACACTTGATACTACCGTTTTATTATTACTTGCAACGATTCAGTACACTTGCTGAAATGCTATCACAACGCTGTGATTACGATGAATTTGTCGTCTCTTATCGTTGTAATAACGATTCTCAATCTTTACAATAGTCGCGGTACTATCGCAGTGGATCAACACATCTGTCATAGGTTTTTCCCATGAAGGGATCTTAACTAGCAAGCATCTCAATCAGCTCGCTTATTCACTAGTAGTAGCTAGTGCTATCATTACAGACTCGATAGTGGACTGAGCCAATATCGTATGTTCTTCGATTTCCAAGATACAACACTACTAACTATACTAAAATATAGTCACTGGTTGCTTTGGAGTCATCTGATAAAATGTTCCAATCAGTAACACTGTATCCTTCAAGGATGGCAGGAAATCTTTGATAATGTAATCTGAGACTCATAGTCCTTTTTAGGTATCTCATTACTCTTTCGATAGCGTATAAATACTTCATACTAGGTCTACTGGTAAACCTGCACAACAGTCCCACGACGTAGACAATGTCGGGTCTAGTACAATCAGTGGCATACTTGAGGCTGCTAGTGATGCTCGCATATTCAATTTGTCTAACAAACTCACCAGTGTTCTTGAAAAGTTTCACACTTAGATAATATGGTGTGCAAGCAGGTTTACATTCAAAGTATTTATATTTCTTTAGGATTGTTTCAACATAGTGAGACTGATCCAAAGAAATTCCATTTTCTGACCTAGTAATTTTGATTTCAAGGATTACATTCGCTTCTCCGAGGTCTTTCATATCAAAGTTGTTACAAAACAATGATTTCACAATATTTACAACATGAATGTTTGAATCAAATATGAGTAAGTCGTCTACATAGAGACATATGATAGTGCAAATGCCATTTTCAGATTTGTAGTAAATATATTTGTCACTTTCATTCACTTAAACTCATTCGATATAATCAACTTATCAAACTTTTCATGTCATTGCTTAGGAGCTTGCTTAACACTATACAAAGATTTATCTAACTTACAAACCTTGTTTTGTTGTCCATGAATCATAAAACCTTCAGGTTGTTCCATATAGATTTCTTCTTCCAAATCACCATTTAATAAAACAGTTTTGATATCCATTTGGTGTACCACCAAGCTATGAATAGCACCAAGTGATATGAGTACCCTAATTGTTTAATTCTAGTGACCAGTGAAAAGGTGTCAAAAAAATCTATATTTTCTCTTTGTCTAAAACCTTTGGCTACAAAGTGAGCCATGTATTTATCATTCATTCCATTGGGTTTTAGTTTCATTTTCAAGATCCATTTACAACCTATTGGTTTGCAACCAGGAGACAAGTCTACTAAATGCCAGATCATGTTAGACTCTAGAGAATCCATTTCATCGTTTATTGCTTCTTGCAATAAATCTGCATCCAAAGATGACAACGCTTCTTAAAAATTTGCAGGATCTTTTTCTAAAGTATATGCCGCATATTCCATAATTTTTAGCAACTCTGACTCTCTTACTTCTTTGATTTTTTGTTTCGTATTGTTTGCTGCTTTCAGTGCTTCTTGTCACGGGAACATGACTTGGTTCGCTGCCCCCACTGATTTGAAAGAGAATTTATTTTCATAAAAGTCAACACTCTATGATCACTTTCGCATTTAGGTCATAAAACCTATACGCTTCACTATTTACTGCATACCCAATGAATATACATTCATATGCTCTATTGGCGAGTTTAGTTCACTTGGGATCGGATATTCTGACATAAGCCAAACAGCCCCAAGTTTGAAAATAAGACAAGTTCGGTTGTCTTTTCTTCATTATTTCATAAGGAGATGTTTTGTTTTTAGATTTAGGAACTCTATTCAAAACATAGCAAATAAGCAATATATTTTTCGCACACCAATGAGATGCAACACTATAATTAAGCATACTAGCAACAACTAGTTCAATAAGAGTTCTATTCTTTTTTTTTTTTTTTAACTTTACCATTCACTTCAAGCAATTATGGTGCAGTTGTTCCATATATAATTCCAGGAAATTTATAAAACTTATTAAACAAACTAGAATCATATTTGGAATCTCTTAAACTTTCTACTAAATTGATTTTCAATTTCAGTTACAAAGATCCTTAACATGTTAAGCGTTTCACTTTTATTTTTCATTTCTTGTTAACGCCCCATCAAGTTCACATACATCAGAGTGTAATAAATCTAAAGACTCAAATTCTCTAACTACAGATTTATGTGAACTCTTTATTATTTTAGCTTGACTACAAAAATCACATTTTTCAAAATTATTTAAAGATAACTTTGGAATTAAACCTAAGTTACTTAAGTTTGAAATCAAATGTGATCACATCACATAGTCTAGCATGTCAAAAATTAAAATTATACAACATGTAAGCAAGAGACATTTTAGTGATTTCAACATTCAAACATAATGAGATATATTAAATTTCAACATTTAATTTAAATATGCCATGAGTGACGTACCTTAATAGATGATCTCATAAGTTATCTTCTGAATTTTACAGGAGTGAGTCTCCATGGATCTGTCATCGGTCATTTGATACTTTAATACTTGAGGTAGCAGTTCACAACATACTTTTTATCCTCAACTTTCTCAATATCATATTTTTTTTCGGAGCATTCCAAACATCTCTATCAGTATTGTTGGAATTGTAGTAGTCATACAGATCATCAGCAAGTCCGTTAAGAATAAAATTCTTATCATTATTCTCCCATGGGTTAATTCTCCAGCTTTCTATCCTTTTCTGTTTGCCTCAAACTGAAACAGTTTATTGAAATCAGAGGCAATAGAACCAAATCCAGTAATCTCTTCAGTTAACATGTCAGAAAGAAACGTCTTAAAATTGTTATTTTTGAGTTTCAAAAAACTATTTAAAAATCACAATTTATGCCACCGAAGATATTACTGGGTTGAGTCACGGACTAGGTCGCCCTCTTTAAGACGTTTCGCGACACTGTCCAAATTGTGCAAGGAAGACTATCAATCACGAAGTCCCCAGGATAAAACAGCTTAGATTCACTGTATCGGAGTTCCAATGCACCGTAGAAAACCGTTATAGAATTACACCCTCAATATGGCGGTTAAAGTCACTCTCAATATGACGATTAATGTCACTTTCTAGAATTACACCCTTAATATGGCGGTTAAAGACACTCTCAATATGACGATTAAAGTCACTCGCAATATGGTACTATAACCACTCATAATTCAAAAGGACTACGACAAGTATGATGACCACAAAAATTGACGGAACTACGACATAACAACTACTCTAGAAACCGATAGGACTACGAAGAGACTACGGCATAACAACCGCTCTAAAAAACAAAGGGACTATGGCATAACAACCACTCTAAACATCGAAGGGAAAGTTGGGAAATGCATCAAACTTTGGTGTAGTTTCCACAATAGTTTTAAACTCATTTTATAGTGATGGAAGCTAACTCACATATGATTTCTAACTAATGTGAGACTTTAGTATTTATAGACTTGAAAACTACTCAATAAATGATATTTGTCCAATGTGGAACTTCAACAATTTTTAAATTTACATAAAATAAGATAGTATGTTTCAATAGAGAGTGAGAGCGTTGCAATGTTGGTTCTTATAGAACTTTTGAGGCCTTGCCAAACACATCGTAAGCCAAATTTTATGAGTCGTGACATTTGAGTTTTGTATTCGAGCATTGGGCATATTTAATTGTAAATGGTAATGCCGACTTTAGTGGACTATTTTACTGATATATTTTACAATCTTGAACCTAGAGGAGATGTGATCAAAGAATGATATCCATGACTCACTCTATTTTTTGAGTCTAGTTAACAAGTGTTACTTGTTCATGCAAATTTTATAATATATAAAATTATATATATTTTAGTTATTCAATCAGAATCTTAAATTTTTTGTTAATCATATTATTGATATTAAGTATTTATTAATTTTTTAAATTAATTTTTAAATTAATTGACTATTTTTAATGAAGTCTTTGTTTCTAATCACACTTTTTATTTACAATACTCAAATATAATCTAAGACATCACTCAAAAGGATCCAAGACATATATGGACATATAAATCTTCGGGAGGCATATTTGGTCTGTGAATAATTTTAGTAAAAAATAGTAGTATTCTTTGGATTTTCAAATATAGTGCTACAGTTATAATTTTCTAAGATTAACTTTTATTTTACGATCCAACCCAAGTGCATTTGAAGTACTAAGTGAAAGCGTACGGAGAGATATCTTTTTTTGTTTGAAATTAAGGACACACGATAGGAAATTTATAATTCTATAACTCTTCGCAACGCCTCATCATGTACTATTATTAATTAATTATTATCAAATACGCTTCATGCAAGTTGGTCTCAAAAAGCTTATTATTGATGGCTATCAACAAAAAAGAGTGAGACTCGTCGAAAAGCAGAGCCAACTAACACAAATTAACAATGTATTACATATCATCATAATTAGTGATAATGACCAATAGCTGACAAAATACCTTAAACAAAAATATCATCTAACATGCTTCTCTTTCAAGAAAAAAGTTATTAAGACCGATGCACTATGTTGTGACCGTTCATTGAGTCGTCCACTCTATAAAAAATATCATTTGTATTTGATTTTCCTTCTTTTATTTCTAATACCCTAGAGGCTAGAGGTGTATGTGTGAGACAACTTGGGAATAATCTGGAATTATAATATGCAAAGCAGATAATTAACTGGCAATCATTATTATTTTCCCTCACCTAAACGCATAAGCCAATCACACCATCTTAATTGGTGCAAATCAGAGAAGCAGTCATTGTTAACCCCCCATTCTAAATTTGCGCTCAGTTAATTTTTCCGAACATTTACCCATTCCTTATGAATTCAACAATTGATTGTCTGAGTCTTCTTCGATATCATTTCTTTTTTAGAAGATTGTATAATTATTAAAAAAAATCTCAATAATATTTCAAATACAAAATATATTTAATTTAATAATAACAAATTTTTTTTTATTGAACTAGGATTTAAGACTCTTCTGTACTATTTCTATCACTATATTTTATATAAGTTTTTCCAAACCAACACTTTAGCTGAAGATCCATTGAATCATTAATACATTACATACAATAATGGAATCTTTCTAGGGAGAAAATTCAAATATATTTTAATATTTATTAGTATATTTAATAATAAATTAATAACATTTTTTTTTGTCTACATAACATTGATATCTTTTACTTAACAAGAAAAATATTTTTGAAATTAAATAATAAAAATAAAAACTAACTGATTCGAACTAATTTGTCCGTTAATTTTGGATGACCGATCAATTACCACTAATTGTAAACATTTTGTAATGTGTTAGTTTATTTTTTCTTTTTTTTTTTCCTCAATAAGATAGGTAATCGACATCTTTTAGCATAAAAAGTCACTCATATCATTAATAATTAAAGAATTAATTTTTCAAACAAAAGAATAATTAAAGAATCAACATAAATAGAATACAATTTAAATAGTTAAATAAATTTTTTATTCCTATAAATATATCATATTTCATTTGTAGTTCTCTAAAAATTTTCTTTAAATAATACTTCCTTAAATATTTTCTGTCAATAGTTTTAGTTTTAGTTTTTAAATTTTTAAATGATTTTATTTGTCCATGCATGTTTAGAACATTATAATAATTTTTTTTAACTAAATATGATTTTTTAAGCTTTTGGAACTTAAAAATTCATATTTAATTAATTTTTTATTAAAAATTCTAAACTTTTGTAGGAGAGATACTTATAATATTCTAAACATGCTTGAAAAATCATTCAAAAATTCAAATGATACGCACGTGTTGACGTAAAAGTAGAGACACCAATTGTTGACAGAAACATGTAAGGAATCATTGTTTGAAGAAAAATTTTAGAATGACTAGAAACGAAATTATAGTATATTAATAGAGACCAAAAAATTATTTAACCCTAATATAAAACACTAATCTTTGTATATAAAAATTGAGTTTAAATATGTTTTTAGTCTCTATAAAATTTCAATCTTTCAGTTTTAGTCTGTGTAATATAAAAATACAACTTGTAGTTCATATAAAATTATCTAGCAAACAATTTTTGTCCCTATTGAAACAAAATATGTTAAATGGTCCTTCAATTTTAAAATTTTTAAATAATTTTTTACAAGCATGTTTAAAATATTATAAAAAGTTATTTTACAAAAATTTAGATTTTTTTAACTTAAGATGAATTAAATATAAATATATTAAATATACAAAACACAATATTAAGATAACGAAAATATGAATTTAAAAATTAAAATTTGAACTATTTTTTATGGAGGGACTTTTTAAGTCATGGTAAACATGTTTATAAAAATTTATTCAAAAATTAACAATATAGACTAAAATTGCATTCATGATAATTTTATATGGATTAACTTTTTTTTAATTATTTTACAAAGAGTAAAATTGAGGTTTTTTTGCCAATGACTTCATTAAAGATAAAAAGCAACAAATTTGAATTTTTAAATCTTTTATACAAACCATAACCATAGAACTCGTTGTTTGTTGGTATTTACGTTGTTCAAAATAATGATTGAACTATCATAAAAAAAAATAATGGTTGAATTACTTTTTAATTTTTTTCATCTATTATTAGTAA
The DNA here is from genome assembly GCA_037974755.1 of Cicer yamashitae. Taxonomy (NCBI): domain Eukaryota; kingdom Viridiplantae; phylum Streptophyta; class Magnoliopsida; order Fabales; family Fabaceae; genus Cicer; species Cicer yamashitae. The sequence goes on from JBBPBQ010020324.1 coordinate 3,443,726, forward strand.
TTAGTTATACTTTTTGGGTATACACATGTATTAAGAAATATAATAATTAAAAAAAAGAAATAACTTATTTTACTAAATTACCTATCTTAATTTTCGATGATTTTTCACTACTATCAATATAAAATACAATAATATTTTGCATGTTATGCACATAGTAATTAGTGAAGGGCAGTATAAAAAAAATAATTAAAGTTGCATTAAAATTCAATAATGACATTTATTTTAAGATAAATTATTTTTTTATTAAAATGACACTTATTGTGAGACACACGGAATAAATGGAATAAGGACAAGAAAGACTTTTTTTACAGTATATTTGAAGAAACAAATTCAAGTATCATATTATTTATGGTTAAAAATGTTTGTAAAAAATGACAAACAACATTCTCACCATGTCAAGGATAATATAGTCCAAAAGCATGTGGTCAGGGTTGATCATGTGCATTATGCCCAACTCCACATAGCCTTCAATTGACGAGGGGCTATTATTTTTTATTTATTTTTATTTAATAATATAATAAATTTTTTTGAGACAATACAATATAAAGATTTAGTTGATGAATTTATTTTAACAAAATTTTAGAATAATGACTCTTTTTAAATAGTTAAAAGTTGATATTAAATTTAAGTTGTCTAGTTATTTAAAATTTAAATAAAGTAATTTGAGTTTTTTATATTTCATTTGATAGAAATATAATATTTTAAAATAATTTTTAATTATTAAAATTACATTTTCTTTTTATTAGAGATTCATTTTTGAAAATAGAACATAATCTCCAAAATATTTAAAATGATCTTGCTCATGACTATTGTGCCCGCACTATGCTTGCAGTGTTTAAAAAAATGTGAACCAATTAGAATAAAATAAATCAAGAATTATCTCTTAAATCAAGAGTGTACAATTTGTAGAACGTTTTGATAATCATAAGGAAGGAAAACGATCATAATATTTAAAAGTATCCTAAGTTATAATTTAGACAAAATAATATGTAATTGTTTTATAATCGTAATTTTGTCATTTAAATATGATATATAATATTAAAGGCAAAATACATCATGAGTTCCTTTAACTTAATTTCAAATAACAGTTCAGTCTTTTATCTTTTTTTTCTTCATCATTTATTTAATTTAAAGTAACAATTTGATCTTTTATGTCTTAAAATGTCAACAATATTATCTCTTTTTTTTTTTTAACAAAAATCTAGAAAATTAATCAACATCTTCAAACAAAACTAAAAAAATTAGTAATTATCTTAAACAAAATCCATATTTTCATCAAATTCATAACTCAAATTTTCAAATAAACTCGTATTTTCATCTCCAACAACAACATCAATTACATCAAATAAAAACTCACATTTTAAGATTTAGGTTAGGAATTTAATTTGGAGAATGATAGAAAAAAGAAAAAGATATTGTCTTGGTGATTTGGGGTTTAAATCTTAAAGTGTGAGTTCTTTATTTGATGAATTTGATGTTGTTGAAAATGAAGATATAAGTTTATTTGAAGATTTGAGTTATGAATTTGATGAATATATGAATTTTCTTGAAATTAATAATGAATTTTTTTGGAGTTTTTTTGAAGATGATGAATTTTCCAAGTTTTTGTAAAAAAAGAATAATATTCTTAATATTTTAAGACATAAAGGATCAAATCGGAGAAAAAAAGATAAATAACTGAATTGTTATATTAAATTAAATTAAAGAACCGCGTAGGATATTTTACCTATATTAAACCATGTCAAGATCGGACGTGTATCAAACTTATGACTTAATAAAATAATATTATCATGTTTTATTATCAAGTATACATCAAACACATGATATGATAATATTTATCATGTCATTATCCTATTTTTATTCAATTTTATACCATATCTTATCTCTAATATATCATGCGCATCAAACATACCATTGATTCATATGGAAACATGCACAACGACTATACTAAGCTTTCAAACCATTTGTGAAGCCTCTCCCATATATAGAAACATGAAGAATTCAATAGTTAAAGCTAGATATTATTGATAAATATTTAATGTCAAAGGGGTTGTATTGGATTGATATTTTAAAAGACTTTATTTATCTGAAATTGTCATGTAGATTTTAAAAGACAATGTAAGATTTTAAAGGATTTATAAGAGTCCTGCAGATTTTAAAAGACTATTTTTATAAGATTTCAAATAACTCATTCAATTTTTTGGGAAACATTTAAAGCTTCAATAATAAATGAAAATAGATAAGAAAACAAATGCTTAAGATGTTTTAAGTTATATTAATTTTTCATTATCATATTAGTTAAATTTTTTAATGATATATTGAGAATGTTTTCAACTCATTTTTATTTTAAAGGTCAGTGCATTGCTTTGTAGATTATACTACACATCTAAAATTGAAATATCACACCTTAAAGTTGAGCTTAAAATTGACGTCATTTAAAAAATTTGCATTCACATCTATTTTTACTTATTATAACAATGCAAATACATGTAACACGAGAAGATGTGATAAACAACAATCTTACTAGTGTCAAGAAAAGAGAGAATGGAGAAAGGATAAAAAAGAGAGTTGTAAATACATTAAAGAACTAAGGAGATAATAAAAAATGAGAGATAATAGATATGGGAGACGAGAGGGAAATGGGAATAGAGGGAAGATGGGAGGATAAAAAGATTTGAAAAAGGTCGTAGGTGGAGGTATATATAGAGATATCATAATAGATGAAAGAAATGAGAATCCACAAAAATCTCACGTGGTTAGAAAAAAACTTTTCTATTAAAAAGTCTAACAAAATTCAATGAAATCCATCTTAGAAAACAATCTATTAAAAAAAATCTCCTTTGGAAAGTCGCCATTTGCAATGCGGGCTTCCTTAAGGTAAGGAAGTCGCCATTGCAAATGACGACTTGTGCTTTGCTAAAAATGGGGGGCATTTTGATCATTTTTTTTCAACGGAGGGCATTTATGTGTTTTTTTTTTCATAATGGGGTTATTGAAAAAAAAAAACCTTTTTTTTATACGTTGTAAAAAGTTTGATTGAATACCACTAGATTTCTCTACTTTGTTTAAAAAATTCAAACAATCTTAATTGAATACCCCAAGACTTATTTTAATTACATTAGAATCTTGATTGTCGAGACTCTTCCATCACAAAAAAGTCTTTTTAAAATCCTTTCAAATCTTAATGGATTAAATAAATTTTTGATCCCTACAATTATACCATATTTTGTTTTTAGTCCCTCTAAATTTTTCTTCAAACAATGGTCCATGAAATATTTTATCTCAACAATTTTTATCTCTACTTTTAAGTGAACTCATGTGTATCATTGAAGTTTTTGAATGATATTTTGCGCACATGTTTAGAATATTTTATGAATTTGCTCTATAAAAAATTTAGATTTTTTTTAATAAAAGATGAATTAAATATGAATTTTATGCGCCAAAAGTTAAAAATATTATATTTAATTCATCTTTTATAAAAAGTTCTAAACTTTTACGGGAGAGTTTGTTATAGTGTTCTTAACATGTATATAAAAAATCATTCAAAAATTAAGATGATACATATGAATTAATTTATAAATAAAGACCAAAATTGTTGATAGAAAATTTAAGGAGGACTATTGTTTGAAGAAAAATTTTAGAAGGTCTAAAATTAAAATATGATATATTTATAGAAATAAACAAATATATTTAATGCAATCTTAATTAAATACACCCCGCTATTGAATACATCCACTAAGATGTTAGAGATGTAGTGCTCGAAAGACATTTGTTAAGAAACTAAAAATAAAAAAATTCAATTAAAAATATATTGAAATTTGTGTTTTCAACTCTTTAAAAGCTTAGGTTACACAAGTTGAGCAAAACTAGGCGCTTGCCCCCAAACCTTTTTTTGTTATTCTTCTTAACTCTTCATCCATTGAATTTGAGTGATTTAAGATCATTTTTTGACCTAAAATCACTTTCTCGTCTTATGCGATGTTTGATTTTCCGTTTTAATTATAAATTCAGATTTAATCAATTTTAATATTTTTAACATTACAGCTACTAAGATGGACACTTCGATTTCAAATATTTATAAATTTTGTCACAATTATAAATATTGTGCGGTTTATATATTAACATGTGTTATAACAACACTAGTTCAGAAAATTTAAATAAAAAATATTTCATTTTCTATTTATGATTAGAATATTTCTTACTTAGAACTAACATATCCAAGTGTCCGCGTTCCCTGGACCCATTATCAAATTTTGGAGGAAAAGAAAATGTACCTTGGAAGAGAAAGTGTGCCACGGATTGGTCTGACCCTCTCTGCACTCTGAACCTTTGTCAAACCGTGTTAAAGCTTTTCCAAATGATACATTCCTGGTATTTTCCTCATTTTCCTCAAAGGCTTAAAACCATTGCCTAGCTCAATTCTTCTCTTCCCAAATAATGTCTTCAGTGCCAAATAACAACAACATCCACAATCAGCTCTGCTTCTCTCCTTAATTTGGAACTTCTGAGGTAACTCTACCACTCTCTCTTTCCTTCTTATTGCTACAATACATGTCACTTGCTTTTCCTTGGTTATTATTATTCCTTAAAAACTTGAATTTTTTATTTGGTAAGGTTCTATAAATATCTTTTTAGCACCGATACTTCAAATTAAATATGTGTTTGAGTGTCTGATACATGTCACTGTCGTACCATCACGACACTTCTATGTTTTACTGATGTCCAGGTGTCGATATTGGTGTCTGTGCTTCATAGATAATATATAATGTCTCTTCATTAGTTAGTCATTGGATTATGTCTTGATTTCCAGTTTTTTCCAATTGTTTGCTTTTAGCTTGCAATACAGACAACATTGTCTCCAGCGTGATAAATTTTAGTTGCTGCTGCTTAGATACAATTTTTCAATTTGTTTCTATCAGGGATTCTTAGCTACTCTTAAATGGTGTGTTATTGAGTTCTCAATGTTAAGTAGAGAATTACTAGTGTACTATTATGTAAAAATATTTATGCAAAAAATTGTTTACATGTATTACCAATTAAATATTTTCTCTGTTAAGTGGCTTACTCAAGAATTAATGAACTGATGCAGAATATTTTCTATGCTCTACAAGAGGACAGATCTATAGGAATTTGATTACAGAGTTTAGTTTGAGTAGAAAAATCAACCAGTGCAAAAGTTTTTACCATGGTAGGTTTGGAACTCATACCTATAGGTACAATTTTAACTGTGCTAACAAACCAGGTATTGAGAACAGCTCATGCAGCATCTGATGTTCTTATTGGTAAAGAAAGTTTCAAGGCCCTTTCAAAACATCTATTTGATATCGAGCCGGTCCTAAAGGAATTACAGCTTCACGAATTGAATGATTCACAACCTACAAGAGTTGCTCTAGAGTCCCTTGAAAAAGATGTTAAAAGAGCAAACAATTTGGTTGAAAAGTACAAGAATCGCGGTCGTTTCTACTTATTGGTTAAGTGTCGATCCATAGTCGAGGAGGTTAAACAAGTCACGAGGGATATCGGAAAGTCTCTGGCTACACTTCCTATTGCAAATACTGGATTGCAATCAAGAATCTCTGATCAGGTTCATAGACTACAGGATGAGATGCAAAGGGTTGAGTTCGAAGCTTCGCAATCTCAGCTTGAAATTGTTGACAAGTTGAACCAAGGACTAAGAGAACAGAAACAAGATCATTCTTTTGCCAACGACATACTTGAGGAGATCGCGAGAGCGGTTGGAGTGCCAGTGGAACCATCTGAGATAGGAAAAGAGTTGGCCAGCATTAAGAAGGAAAAAGAAGAAGCTGCAATTCGGAAAGAAAAAGCCGAATTTGTTTTCTTGGAGCAGATCATTAAGTTACTCTCTAGAGCTGATGCAGCAAGGGATTATGAAGAAGTTAAGAATCAATACTTTGAAAGGCTTCAAGTGATAGAGAGATATGGCTCAAGGGAGAAATACATCATGCCACTTAATTCTTTCCTTTGTTGTATAACTGGAGGTGTGATGGTTGATCCTGTTAGCCTTTGCACAGGTACTACATGTGAAAGATCTGCTATTGAAGCTTGGTTTTACGATGGAAATCAAACCGACCCGGAAACAAAAGAGGTTCTTGAAGATACTAGCTTGAGGTCTAATATTCCACTAAGACAATCCATTGAAGAGTGGAGAGAACTTAATTACTGTCTCTTGATAAGGTCTATTAGGGAAAATTTGTTATTAAATTGTGACCTGCAAGAATCCATGAGCCAAATGCAGGCTCTAATAAATGAGAATTCTATTAACAAGGATTGGATCTCTATTGGAGAGCTTACTGATATTGTTATCTCTAAACTTGGGAAGTCTAATGACAGAGAAGTGAAGATGAAGATTTTGATCACTTTGAAAGATGCTGTTGAGGGGCATGCAAGAAACAAGGTAAGGTAGTCATTTTTCTTTTTTGCTTCAGTTAAACTACACAATTCCTTTTTGAGGATTGGCAATTTATAATTTAGTGGGACGAACATAATTAGGCACAACCAATGTGAAAATATGACCTTGATTATACTATTGGTTTATCCTTTTGAATGTTATGTTTTTGGCAAAACTATACCAGAGTCCTTTAACTTAATTTAAAGTTTCAAACATGTTATTTATCTTTTATGTGTCAAATTAGTCCTTTATCTTTTAAAATGCTTACATCCTTGAACAAACTTTCATTCTTTGTCCACTTCTATTACAAATTTGTGTACATGATTATTGAATGATATACTATAAAGATTGTTTCACCACTCTGCACCACTATTAAAACCTCGTTGACAACAACGAGGCCACAATCTTAAATAAAAACAAAAAATTATCATGTAAATTTTGACGATTAGATATTGTAATAGTATTATGATGTGATTTAAATATTATCTTTGATGAATCGAAGATGTAATTTACTTTTTTGAATGATCAAGCAAAACTTTTGGCAACATACATAGATGAAAATTGAAGTTTGGTCCAACATTGCTGAGGTTTTTAAACATAAAAGACTAACTTGAAATGAAAAATAAACTTGACAATAAAAAAAGATAAAGTACCTATTTGAAACTTCAAAATTAAGATGAATTACTTCTTGTGTAGTTTTGTCTCATGTTTTTCAAAAATTCATGTTGCTCATTATGTTTCACTTCTTTCATGTTATCAATATCTAAATGTTATATATTCCTGAATGGAAAGTGGACTACCACTAAGATAACCTGATTCATTATAATCCTATATATACATGTTAAACATGAAATCATGAAGACCAATTTAAATTAAACATTTGCATAAAATGTTATAGGAGAAAGTGGCCGAGTCTCAAGGATGGGATCATATTATTTTGTGCTTAAAGAGTGACTCTAACATTTCAAAGGCAGCAATTGATTTGCTACACGAGTTACTTCAAGACCGATCTGGTTGGAATCAATGTTTTTGCAAAAAACTTTCTGACAACCACACTGCAGTTGCCTACCTTGTAACCCTTGCAAAGGACCCAGAAAACGATTCAGCCGAGGTTGCATGTAAGATTTTGATGGAGCTTTTTGAAATAAATGAAAGCAGCATTGTCACTGCTGCTAATTGTGGCTGGTATAAGCCACTAGCCGATCGCATGATTCGAGGTAAGATGGTGGAATGTTTTCTAGTTGAAACATGTTTATTGTTATGAGATGAATGATTTTCATGACATTGAAAATATAGTTAGCACTGCAATGGCAGAAAAGATTATGTTTATCTTATCTTTTACTATAGAAATAGTTTATACATAAGCATTAATATGATTAGTGTTAATGCTATAAGCGCTTAATTTAGCTGTTCATCACACTTCACAGGACTGATATAATTAACTATATTTCTTCTTCTGTACTCAGGACCGGATTCGAGAATATCAATGGCAAAAGCTATAGTTAATTTGGATTTGGATGATTCAAATTTGACGCTCCTTGGCAAGGAAGGAGTTATAACTCCTTTGATAGATATGCTGTCTGGAAGTATCGAATCAAAAGATCTGTCATTGTCTGCGTTGGTTAAACTAGCCGGATCTCATACTAACAAGGGAATTATTGCTTCCTCCGGCGGTGTTCCTCTTATTCTAGATTTAATGTTCTCTCCTCGGACAAGATCATTCATTACCATGAAATGCTCTGAAATTCTTGAGAAGCTTTCTTCTTCTGATGATGGAATTGATTTCTTCGTTGACGGAGAAGGGCAACAGCTTGAGTTAGATTCCATCATCACAAAATTGTTAGTTTTGCAGCAAACTTCCAACTCAGGTCACAGCTTTCGTAAGCCCGCGCTACGCGCTCTTCTTGGTATTTGCAAGTTTGAGACTAGTTTGGTGAAGAAAGCAATTCTTGCAGCCAATGGTGTATCTCTAATTCTTCCACTTCTTGATGATTCTGACTCAGAAATTCGAGAGACTGCGATAAACCTGCTATTTCTTTTCTCTCAGCACGAACCGGAAGGAGTAGTTGAATACCTCTTCAAGCCTAGAAGGTTGGAAGCTTTGATTGGATTTTTAGAGAATGATGACAATGATAATGTACAAATGGCTGCAGCTGGTTTACTAGCTAACCTACCGAAATCGGAACGAAAACTAACTACAATGTTGATTGAAATGGGAGGACTTGATGCAATCATAAGCATTTTAAAAACCGGAAAAATGGAAGCAAAAGAAAATGCTCTCAGCGCTCTCTTCAGGTTCACAGATCCTACAAACATCGAGTCGCAACGCGATTTGGTTAACCGAGGAATATATCCATTGCTTATTGATTTTCTCAATAATGGTTCAGTCACAGCAAAGGCAATAGCTGCAGCTTTCATTGGTGATCTTTCTATGAGCACTCCAAAGCTAACAGTTGCATCCAAACCATACGGTTGCTGGTTTTTCAAATCATCACGCGTTCCATTATGCGCAGCACACGACAGTGTATGCAGTGTCACCACCACATTTTGTCTCTTGGAAGCAAATGCTTTACCTGGTTTAATAAAGCTGTTACATGGTGAGGTTCATGCAACTGCTTATGAAGCAATACAAACACTTTCTACATTGGTTTTGGAGGAATTTCCACAAAGGGGTGCTCGTTTGTTGCATGAGTCAAATGCAATGAGACCCTTATTGGAGATTTTGAATTGGGGTAGTGAGTCCCTTAAGGCAGAAGCTTTAGGACTTATGGAGAAGGTGTTTGTGTCAAAGGAAATGGTGGAATACTATGGAGTGACAACTAGATCACATTTAGTTTGTCTTACTGGCATGAATATATATGGAGATGGTCATCTTAGAAGGAAAGCTGCTAAGGTATTATCATTGATTGAACGTTATTCAAAGTCTTCATCATCTGCTATCTCTGGAGTTTTTGAGTGAAACTCTAGGCCCTGAATAGGAACAAACAACGTTCAAACGTCGCTCCCACACACCAATGTTAAAACTCTTGAAGAAAGACTTTTGTAGCTATTTTATCTTATCTAACTCGAAATATTAGTCTTTGCAGTTGTTCCCTTGTTTATCAAAAATAGATACTGCTAGTACATGTCACTCAGTTGTTCTTGGTTAAATTAATGCCTAATTCTTTTATGTATATTAAGTTATTATTGAAAATCTAATCAATGATCTGTATTTTCTTCTATTATTCTGTATTATTTTTTGTTACTTGAAATGCAAGGTGCTTTGAAAGGAAATCATCGGGAAAGGTTTTGATCGACTTGTAATAAATTAGACCTACGAACCTCTAAAACATAAGGTGCTAATAAAGTGACACTCAATATAGGTGAAAAGATGGCGATCAGCATTGATTGAAATTGGAAACTTTAAATAATGACCCTTGAAATTTTATACTTAATTACAGATTTGGTTTTGTTATTTTCATCAATTTACGAAAATTGAACTCCCTATTTTAAAATTCAACAATTTTGATCCATTCTTAGAATTATTTTACTAAAATAATGGTGTTGTGATATATTTTAAACGCGAGATTTGATATGATAATGTTGAATAATTAATGCCAATAAAATTACAATAAAAAATTCAGTTTCAACTTCTAAAATTATTCATTATTCATTTTTATAACTTAATTAAGGGTTAAATATATTTTTTTGTCTATATAAAATTTGAACATTTCAATTTTAGTTTCTATAAAATAAAAACATGATATTTAGTCCCTTAAAAATTATCATTGATGCGGTTTTCGTCCTTATCGTTAAGTTAACATATATTTTTATATCATTATAAAAAGTTTATCTACAAAAAATGAGCTCAAAATTCGATTTATATGTCCATATTTTTGACACTTTTATATTTAGTTTTTCACATCTAAAAAATTCATATTTAATTCATCCAAAGTTAAAAAAATATAAATTTTTGTGGACTAATTTTTTATAATGTTTTAAACATACTGGTAAAAAATCATTTAAATTTTTTAAGTTAAAGAACAATTAAATATGTTTCATTTCACCAGAGACTAAAATGTTTGTTGGATAATTTTGTAGAAACTATAAGTTTTATTTGTATTTTACAGAGACTAAAATTAAAATATTGAAATTTTATTAGGATTTAAAATATATTTAACCTTTTAGTTAATAACATATAAATAATTAATTATTATAAATAATTATATATCGTAGAATCATATGTCACATATTTAAAATATGTCAAATTACTATTTTTTTTTAATTAAAAATTCTTTAAAAAAACTAAAACTATCATATTTTAAAATAAATAGACTAATTATACGAATCAATGACAAAAATTGTACAAGCGACAAACATTACATACCCACGCCATGTTAAATGCATAAAAACACTTGTATGATCATACCATTTTAGCCATAAAATTGAGACACATATAAAAATATATATCACTTAATTATTTAAAAAATATTTATTTTTTAACTCTTTTGTCTTCAAATTTTTTTATTTTTATGAATGTACCTGTGGCTAAAACGTTGACCAGATAAGAATTGCTCCTAAATGCAAATTACGTGAACTACGTCTTTTAATCAAACGCTTCTCTAGTAAGCACTGCCATGACGTATCCTCACTCGAACAAGTCTCCCAAATCGGAACTTACATTAAAATGTCAACAAACAAATACATATAAGGTTACATGTAGTTTCACATAGTTAAAATTTAGGCTAAATAGCACCCGCGTCTCTTAACTTAATTTCTATTAACGTTTTAATTATTAATTTTTTTTTTATTTGGTCATTTATTTTAATTTTAAGTGACAATTTGATCTTTTATATTTTAAAATGTCAACAAAGTTATCCTTTTTTTTTACAAAAATTCAAAAAATTCATCAAAATTTTCAAACAAAACCCATAAAATTAATTATCATCTTCAATATAATGCAAATTTCATAAAATTCATAGCTTAAATCTTTAAATAAACTCATATGTTCATTCTTTATTTGATAAATTTGATATTGTTGGAGATGAAAATATGAGTTTATTTGAATACAAGATTCCTAACTAACTACAAATCACTTTTAGTTATATTTAACATGCCCCCTAATTCAAAATGATTCAATTGACATTAATACAAGATTGTTCCTTATCTATTTGAACTTCACCTTCTTCAAGCTTTTAGTTAGGATGATTGCCTTTTGATCATTGGTACTGCAGTGCTCTAGTTTCATCCTTCCTTTCATCACTTGATCTCTTAAGAAGTGAAACCTTGTTTCTATATGCTTGCTCCTTCCATGCACACTTGGATGTCTTGCGCATTCTCGAGCAATATGTCATGCTTCACCACACCGATAGCACAGTTTCACGCGCTTTGCTGATCTGTTCACAAAACCATCAACAACCTTACAACCAGCTATTTTCACATCAGGTCTTTTAGATTTGCTCCCTTTCACTTCAAAGATATTCAACACTTCTGCTTGCCTTAACCCTTCCTCTATTTCCAACTCTTCAACCCTATGTAGAATATCAGGATCAATAAAATCATACACATTATGACCATCCAAAATCTCGGCCAGTATACCTTTTCTCCATTCATCATCGGCTAAGATATAATGCTTTCTCAAGTTCATGGAGTATACACCTACCCCTTCATTTTCTTCCTCAAGATCCTTCTCAGTTTTTCTCTTCTCCTTCTCAACAGCTGCTTGCTTAGCTTTAGCTTCCAAAACTGTTGGGGGAATGCACACATGCCTTTCCTTCTGGTCACGTGGTTTTGAGTTGCAACATGAAACCTGTTCAAACAGTAATTGATTTTCTTAGACTTCATTTTTATCTCCACCATCTGATTCAGCAATCTCTCACAAGCTACATTTTTCACCGCAATCACGCCTTCTTCAGTCAAGGCACTCATGGTCAACAACACATCAGTTTTTGCCCCTCGCTGCGTTGACCAATTGCAGTTTTCAATGCTTCAGATTTCATCTCCGTCACCAACTTCATGTCCTCTTCCGACAATCCATCCAGCGGCTGCAAATCAGTCTTGTTGCAAACCGAACGGCCAGCAGCTTTGGCCCTACTGCTAGAAGCTACAACATGAGTTTTAGTCGCATCCGCTAGCTTCCCTTGGACCTCACTCTTACCATCATCACTATCGTCATCCAGCCCAATCACTTCCTTCTTTCTGCGAGTAGAAACTGCAGGGACCCTTCTCCTGCTACTTGGCACAACAGCCGGAATGACTGGAACATATATTATAGAACAATTTTGCTTTAGTCATCTAAGTTTATACGCTCTTAGTTACATGTTAAACAAAGTTTTAAGGATGATATTGAGTTGTTTCATAAGGTGTGGAAGTGGCTTGGACCGGAGCGTCTCCATTGCTTTCTTTGGAAGTTAATTTGTGGGTGTTTACTTACTAATGATCAACGAGTTACAAGAAGAATGTCTCAGGATGAGATCGAGAATCTAATACATGTGTTTATAGATTGTGGACGTGTGGCAAACGTATGGAGAGTCATATCAAATAATTCTCTTTCTCACGTCTTTTGGAATCTTGACACGTCTTCATGACTTGTTTTAAATTTGTAGGGTTCTTTCCGCGGTGACAACATCAAATAGAGTATTCTTTTTTTGTAACAATGCTCAATGCTATATGGAGAGCACATAACAATCACATCTTCTATAATGCTGCAACCAACACTCGTTCCATCGTCGCAATTTCTAAAAGATAAATGGAGACCATCACATTTAGCTTTTCCATGCAGAACAAGGTGGTGACCATATGAGGTCTTGTCATTACGTTTGATTCCCAATTGTGGAAGCCTCCTGAAAAGGTTGGTTTTAATCAATTATGACGGTACGATCGCTCATCTTGAGGTCCTAAATTCGCTTAAAAAAATTACTTTAATCTCTCATGAAAATTTCTATATAGCCACTGGAAGATGGACCGGCTCCAATAGTCTTTCGTTTAATTATGATTGTATCCATGAGACATAAAATTTGATATAAAATAAAACATAAGTATAATAGTTTGACATTTTATTAAAAATAAAATATTATATTTATTATATTTTATATGATATTATATTTACATCTCTTTTGTATCATAAATTATTCCAATCACCTTACTGGATTTATAAAAAGATACTTCACTTCACATTACAGAAAGATTGAATTAAAGAGCCATGTCATTAATTACTAAAGCATATTAACTCACATTTTTTCTAGCTAATAGTTTTGTTTAGCCAACCTCAACCCGACCCATCACGTACCTACCCACACAGTAAAAGATGTCAACAAGCTCAACATTTCGGGCGCGTTGGCCCAATATGCTCAACTTAAGAAATAAATATCTGTGATGAAGAATGTCGTGGATGATTTCTTGCATATGAACAATGGTATATTTTTTCTTCTAATGTTGATAAGATTATATATTTTCTTTTTTTCCAATATGATGGATGATGACCTTCCAATTATATTTGAATCCTAATAAGAATGTTTTTTAGATATAATTTGTAAATTTAATTCAACTAACAAAAATCGATATTGTTTTGTTATGTATCATATTTGAGTTCGAACGTAATCTCTCGTATTTATATGTCATTCTTTTTATCATTTCATCTAAATTAAAAAAAAAAATGTCTTTTAAAAAAGTGAGCAGTATAATTAAAAACAAGAAAGTCTTTTACGAGAATATAATTATGATTTATTTTTTTTTAGAAAAAATAACAAATATCACTATAAATTCACATACAACTATAAAGATCTTAAATTTAAACTTGCGATAAATGTCTAATCAAATAATATTAACATTTCATTTGAACCAAAATTTAACATTATCACATTAAAATAGCCTCCAACCGTGTAATTGAGACAGTTGAACGCACTAGAATAACAACAATGTTAAAAAGGTAAAACCTACGTAGATACATGTCACTAGTATTAATACTCTCGAAGAAAGATCATTGTAGTTATTTGATTTTACCCGCAGTTGCGGATGCAATGGCCAGACATGAAAATGTACTTGGAAAGGATTCTCAAAAAGGTGAAAACATGGTGATCAGCTTTGATTGAAATTGCAAGCTTTAAAAGATGCCACTTGAAATTCGGGTACATTATAATTAATTTCAACTTTGTTTTTGCCAAATTTCATAATTAATGCCACTAGTTGTCAACAATATGGTCAATAATTAATATGTACTTTCATCTGTCTCAATTATATACAAAAGAGAAATATTAACCTTTTTTGTCTTAAATATATAAATCTAACTAACTTAATTATATACTGTGTTATTATGTCTCAAATACTCCTTAATTAATTTATATTTTATTTTTTAATAACTCTTTTATTTTGTAGAAGTTAGAGAAAATAATAATATCTTCTTTATTGGTTGGAAAATTAAATGGAGTTAGATACTTTTATTAAGTTAACTTTTAGTAAAAAAGAATTAATTTTATTTTGCTTATATATGAGAGGGATCTATTATTACCATGAGTCATTAAAAATTATTAAAGGTGTAAAAATGAATCTAATCATACAGGTTAGTTTGATCCACATTTTAATATAAGTCGGACTTAAAAAAAAAGATAAAATAATAAGAATTATTTGACCTAACTCACTTGTATTTAAAATAGGTCGGGTCAGATCAATGGACCCATGCAACTAAAAAATAGAGATAAGTTATTTATTTTTCTTTAATTTTTTATTTTCTCTTATAAAAAAAATTCAAAGAAATAGGAACACAATCGGTCACATTCAAATTGTTTTCAGTCGGTTGGCTTTAATTTGTTAGAGACAGAGATCAGCCATAAAAATCTTTAAATCATAGTATTAATTTATTTTTGTAATAGCGATTTGTAAAACCATTAGAAATCATATAAATTTATTTGGTCCAATTGTTTCGCCTTTTTACTTATTGGATTACATTATGCTCCATACCCTAAAAAAGCTAAATTTCGTAGTTTAAATCTATAACCTACTATAATTGAAAAATAATAATTTTAATACAATGTACTCTCTTCGTACCAAATTATCTATCATTCTAAAAAATTTATCTGTTTCAAATTATATGTTATTTTATAATATCAATAAATTATAAATATTTATTCTTATTGATTATTTTATTTTATTTTTTTTCAATTATATTAGTTTATGTTTTTCATATTGTTAATAGAGAATACTTTTATAAAATAATTTATAATTTTTTTCTATACAACATTAATTATATTTTGTAATTTGTGTAAAATTGTTAAAGTGACATATAATTCGGGACGGATGGAGTAATACAACTTTCAACTTTTTATATTTCACTATTTTTTATATAGAGTTACCGACTTTAAATTTCACGGGATTAATTTTGTTATATTATAATCTAGTGGTGTATATTGATTTAGTTTTAAAAATTATGGATGATGATAACCATTTATTTTACTCAAGGGGACGTAGGCCCAAAAAGTTATCTATTTTAAATTGTTAGACCAATTATCTATTTTGTGAACTACTTTTTCCATCCCAAATTATATGTCATTCTAGTAAAATAGATTTGTCTCAAATTATATATTATTTTATGATATCAATTAATGATAAATACTTCTTTTTCTATTATGTCATTTACTATTGATTACTCTATCTTTTTCTAATGTTTTTAATTTATGTTTCTCATACAGTTAATGGAGGATACTTTTGTAAAATAATTTATAATTTTCTTTTCCATACAACACTAACTACATTTGTTAATTTGTGTCAAATTGTCAAAGTGACATACTCCCTATGTTTCTATTTATAAGTAAAAATGTTAATGTATTTGTTCTAAATTTTAAACCAAATATATCAACATTTTTGTTTATAAATTGAAGCAGAGATAGTACAATTTAGGACAGAGGGAGTATTTTGTTATGTAAGGTCATATTTGGTTATACATTTGATTATGTAAGGCCTCATTTAGTTATCTTTAAAGTTACACTTTAGAAAAAGTACTTTAAATTAGGCGGCACATTTAATATCTCATGCACTTATGTGGTGTTTGTCTTATAAATTTATTTTATTACCTCTTTATTTATTTAATTTTTATAAATTAAAATAAAAAATATTAAAAGAAAAACGAATCGGACTGATTCATTGACTCACATAGTCTAGATTGGACACACCAATATTAAAAAATAGCAACTTAATAATAAAAACGATTCGTCTGAACTAGCTCATTCATGTAATTGAGTCCTTTAGATTATAACATACTGATTTAAGACAATCCATTTGATAGCTATTAATAATAGACCAATGAATGAAGTTAACTGTTGGTATCTCAATTTGATTTTAATGAAGTTAACTATTCTCTTAATTTGCTCATAAAGGGAGGGAGTATATGAATAATGATCAAGTTGCAGTAAAAGTTATTGATATAGACCTGTATTGAATTGGTAGGTTTATGGATAGTCCATTAATTGTTTAAAGTAGAACAATCAAAGGATCTCTTTCATCCAAAAATTGGAAAATATATAAATATAATATTTTGAAACGCAGGGACATCCACCGAAGTCAACCTTGGCTTCCATTCATCTTTATGTCTCTTTCATCATTAATTTGATTTTAGCCTATATGTACTAGTATAACTAGATTTCTTCACACACGACAAGGATTAAAATGTGCACATGATTAGAATTAAGGGTCTCTTAGGTTGAATATAGAGAAGGAGAGAGTTGGTTAGAAAGAAGAAAAGAGATAAATTTTAATTAAATTTATGTTTGAGTTAAAAGATGGAGAATTTTTTAAAATGATTTATAAGTAATTTAGTTATCTCTCTTCCTATTTTCTTCAAATACCTTTAATATGGAAGAGAACCAAAAAAAGATCAAAGAGGGAGTTTGCTTTCACCTCCTTTTAAAAATTAAACCAATTAATTACTTAAAATATATCTTCTTTTTGCCTCCGATTCTAGAGAGCCATACTCTAAATTAAAAAATAATGTATGCTAATTAATAATTGCTATAGTTAAGTAATCTTATTTAATTTTTTAAATTTGATTATAAAAAATAATATTCTCCAAGATGCTCTCCCTATGAAAATTTGTTTTCATTTTTATAAATGGCTCATGAGGTGCTATATTAGTAAGAAAAAGAGATCCTAATTAGGTTGGCACTTTAACCCCTAGCAATCAAGCAATATTTCAAAAGTTTATTGAATAAAAAATGGAAAACATGAGGACTAGATTAAAATCTAAGAAAATAAATTTGTAATACATTAGTAACCATATCAATAAAAACTTTACCAAAACAATTCAATTGATAAAATTATAGCGAAGAAAAAAAAAAGTGTAGTACAAATATTTATAACCAAATTACGATCTTTTAAATTTATAATTAGACAAAAAAGTTTAATTACTGAAGAACTCCGACTTAATACAATCAAGAGCCAAAGACTATCGATTAACAAGCATAGATTTACAACAAGGTAATTGGGGGCAGCTGCCCCCACTTGCTTGTATATTTAACTTTTAGTGTTGAATAATTTTATTAATGCCATATTAAAAATCAAGTATCGTTCCCTCTAAAAATTATTAAATAATTTTATTTATAAATAATTAAATGTTAAACGATATAATAAATTTTTAAATAATTTTTTATCACATTAAGAGTAAAAGATATATTTGATAATATTGAAAATGAAAAAAAAATAATACAATAATTTAAAATACAAGAACACATAGAAAAATATAATTGATAGATATTAAAGTGTCTCCAATTTTGTGACTGCAAAATAATATAATCTCCAAATTTTTTATAGTGATAATTATAATGCTATTTTATCATTTATGTATGATGCATTTTTTTCACATAAATATTTATAGTATATGATTTTGTTTCTACTAATTAAAATTTCTAGATACGTAACTCCCATAAAAGACATGGTTGGAAATATCAACACGTGTTTCCTTTGCGAAAGATACGAACTAGGAAGAAACAATGAATATTTCATCTTGTGAGAAGGCGTGTACTGAGAATGACAAGTGGCGACCACCAACATAAAATCACATTGTAACCAAAGAGGCAAAGACGCCACTAATGATAAACAAGCTCAATAGCAGTAACGGCATTAGAGAACTAAGCAATGAATCATATTATTGATGGTGGTAGAATTTGTTTAAATATGCTGATATTTTATATTACTAAATTCAATATTTTTATAAGAATAAAGACTATTCATTACACATTAAATCAACCATAACTTGTCAATATATATTAAATAAAAATTAAAAAAGAATGTTATGTATATGTTTAATGTTTGACAAATTATGATTGATTATTAATATAAAATAATTTTACATCGACGATATATCTTATTTATATACATAAATATTCAATTCTCTTTTTAATATTCATTTGTTTATCGAGTGAAATACATGTTTTTTAGGACTCGGTTGATGGTCAAGAGACAAGATATGATACCGTTATCATATTTTACTTTAATCTTTTATTTGATGGACCAATACGATATCATACCATAATCAAATTGTTTAAATATATTCTACCTTGCCATATTTTCTAATCCCTAGTTTAACGTAGGTTAAATAATAATTTTTTTAAGACAAAAAAAATAATCATCTTTTTTCAAAATGATATCTCCCCTCTCCACTAGGTTCTCCTCTTCCTCCCCTTCTCCGTTGATGCTCTCATCTCCCTCTCCACCCCACCGTCATGCTCCTCTCCATTGTCGCGTTCTCCCAAACTACAGTTTTCCCTCTTTTCATATTTTCCCTAGTTTCCTTTGATTTTCTTGTTGTGTTGATACAATTATTTTTTAGTTTTATCTGATTTTATGATTGTTTTATGTTCTTGACATTAGGTTGATTGTATGATGGTTGATGTTGGATTGATTTCCTCTGAATTTATTATCCCTCTTGATTTATTATTCCTCTGATTTGATTGTTCTGTGTTGGGTTGATTTTCTCTTTTCATATTTGGCCTGATGTTTTGATTTATTTTATTCTACAATCGGATAAAAGTCATGATTGTTTTCTGATTGTGTTCATACTGAAATATTGAAAAAATAAACTTTGATTTAGATGATTTCTAATTGTTTTCTTTGTTCATATTTGCCATTTTTTCTCTATCATTTGATTTTTATGTCAATTGTTTTTTTATATAGTTACTAATAATAAACTTTCATTGATGTTTCAAAAAAAAATTGATAGACAATAATAATTATTTTCCTCTATGTTATGTGTTATGATGTATTGATATTCTATTTTTGTGTTGATGGATAATAATAATAATAATAATAATAATAATAATAATAATAATAATAATAATAATAATAATGTTGATACTTTTATATATAGGTAAATATGAGACACTCTATGGCAATGATAGAAAAAACTTTTGGATTGCTAAATATCTTATAGGCTATACTTAGGAGCCGGTGTTTTTATCCCGTCAAGATTCAAATTTGCATTATAAATGCTTATTGTTTTTTACACAATTTTATTCGGAGAGAAATGTCTACCGATCAAATGCAAGAACAATTAGACCTATGATATTGAATCACAACCACAAAACGAAATTATTGCACATATCGCTCCTATAGTTATCATTGATATTATGTTGGAATATTTGCTAATTATATTGGAGTGAATGACTTTCTATTTTGGAACATTTTTGCTCATTGTGTTGGAACCTTGCATATTAGAACAAATGACTTTCTGGCTTATTTTATATTTTGAAACGTTTGCTCGTTATATATGTTTCAATCCTATATGTGATTTGTTTTCTATTTTATTGATGTTTGAACGGTTGAAATACTATATTATATATGTTCCAATCTTCTTTGTTCGTTATCTATAATATATGTTTTTTAATATTATATTTTTTTAGTAGCGTAAACAATTTTTTGAAGTATATAAAATTACTTCATAAATTATTTGTATTTTTTGTTTATTTATAAAAAAAATATATATGAATGTTATTTTGAAAGAAAAAAAAATTAAATAGATTATAAGGACAAATTTATCATGTTATCACAATATAAATCATATTATTTGATCATCTCTTGTGTATCAAATACTAGATATAATAAACTAATTTTATCACATGACATGATAACTACTTATTATATCATATCCATCTAAGAGCATCTCCTCTAAGGGTAAACTCAATATGGTTCATTAAATAGGGTCCCCACATCTTGAAGCAACTCATTCATTTTTTACTAGTGAACTCAACACGGATTCATTAAATAGATTTCACATCACATCATCTTAAAACACTTTATTCATTTTTTTACTGTTTAACTCTTAAGAACCATATTAGGTCCCACAACTTTAATTTATAGATTAATATTTTATTTATATTTAATTTTATTATAAATTTAAATATTTCAATTAATATTATTATACATTATTTTAATTTAAATTTAAAATAAAATTGAACTTAAATTTTTATAACAATAATAAAAATTAAATATTAAATACATGACATAAATAATTAAAAATGATAAAATTAAATAATAAATTTAAATTTTATTATTCTCGTGTCCAAAGTGGGCCCAAATATGCTCTACTGAAAAAAGCTAACTGTCATAAACTAATAAAAAAAGATAACGATCATAAATTTATTATTATTAATAAATTAATTAAAAAAAGTAACGATTATAATTTTATTATTATTAAATTATGAAAGTATTGTTTCTTCTTTACGTATCCGTCATAACAGCTTAACAGAAATGATCGCAAAAAACTCAACTTTACATAACTTTACGCTGACAAACGTACTTATTTGGCTACCATGGTCAAAAAAAAGCCTTAACTATGTTAAAAACGCTTTTATATATAATAAAAGAGAGAAAGGGAGATATCGTAGGTTGTTTCGTGTAAGGCATATTTCTTGTCTAACATTGCTAACTTCCTCCTAATGGAAGAACCAATAATTTAACTCATATTAATGATTAATGTCTCCTTGAATAGACAATTTATATAAGTAGTAGTTGTTTAATTTTTATTAGTACCTGACATTATCCATAATCTTATACCCAAAATTGCCTCTTTACTTGTGGATTTTTTTATATAAAGATTGCTAACGTGAAGTGTGGTTCACATGGTGCAAGATGGCAATTGGGAGGGATGAAATTGGGGGGTGTTTGGTGGGAAGTTAGAGCATTTAAGATAGGAATAGTTATGGGTTTGTTGGATGAAACTGTCAAAAAGCCGAAAAGTGTATTAAATTATCGACACGCATTCCACAGTCACATCCAAACAAGTGCATGCGAGTAAGCGGTGACTTGCTCATTCTCAGGTCAACTAGTATCCGTGTTTTCTACACCCTCACTCTTTTATTATCAAATTTTATTTAGATTTTCTTTTGTTTATTTTTTAAGATTTGTGAACACTTTACCCATCACTCAATGAAAATTAGTCACTATATAAGAAAAGTTTCAAGTAAATAGAATATTAAATTGTAGATATTATTTGTAAATTTATTTATATGATTGATTTTTATTGGGTGATAAATTAACTACCTACTAATATAAGCCTCACTATTTTTTTAATAGTAAATTAATTAAAACTATTTTTATTAAGAAATAAATGCATGTTAAATTTTGTGAAAACGTAAATTATAAAGGAAGAAAAAGTAAAGAATGGTATACTCTTCCCCCGACCCCTCTCAAAGACTCAAACACGCTCACAATTAATATGCTTTATCCATTTCAAACCAATAAATAGGGGTGCTCGTAGGTCGTATTCCATCGATTTTGATTAAATCTATTACCGTCCCAATTAAATTTTATTGATTTGGATTTGATAAAATATTTGTTTTATTTTTTAAATATGTACCAACCTATTTTGGTAATCAACAAGTTGATTTGAGATGGGTCATCGAGATATAAATTTTTTAAATACTTCCAAAAAATAAATTGTTATATCACTTTTTTTTTAATAAAAATATCTTAATTACATTTGACAATTTAAAAATTTAATACTTAAATTTAATTAAAACACTTTTATATTAATACTTAAAAGTCTTATATTAAACTATTAATAAAAGTTTAAAAAAATAATATATTTTTTTGAATGAATTGAATTTGTAAATTCAAGCGAATAAAATCAAAAATCTATTACTCGAATTAAACTCTTTTAAATTTAAATATATTAGTTTGGGTTGGACAAATTCGGATAAAATATAAGTTGAAGTAATTTAAGTAAGCGGGTTCAATAAAGTCATCTAGACATGTGAATATCTCTACTTTTAAATTGACTTTTGTGTTTCAACTATACTCTTAGAGTATTTATGTTGTTATATTGAAAAAAATAAAGTTTTAAAATTATTAAGAAAATACAACAAATGAATGAAAAAGAATTATAATTTCACTCAATTTTTATTAACTCACAGATGTATTTTCATTAATTAAATTTAAATTTGTGAATAATAACTTAAGAGTGGTGAATATAATATTAATTAAATAATACAATTAAAAAATATAATTAAAATTATAGTAGAAACTAAAAGTGACGCTGTTTTTTAGAACAAAGTTTTTTTTTAACAAATATGATAATTATTAGATGATTATGTAATAAGAAAATTACATAATGTAATTTTCTTGTTTAGGAGATTTGTTCATAATTGTTTGCCTAAAAATGACTATATGAAATAAAGAGGTTGAACTAATGTCTCTATTTGTTGTCATTGTAGTAAGAGGTTGTACAAGCATACATCAAGTCCACGTCGAACTAGATTTTTTTATAAAAAAAAAAAGGTAGACAAAGTTGAGGTTTGTTTCGAAACTTATTTAGCTAAACAAATTAGACTATAGGTCATTACCAGAAACAAATACTATTAGACTATAGATTACTAAAAAAAATTATTCTAAACCTAGGATGGTGTACCACTTAAGTAAATATAAATAATATTTTTTAGATAAATATTAATAAGAGTTTTAAAAGGTACTTGTAAGAATTCAAATAT
>JBBPBQ010020324.1:3468546-3480584 GCA_037974755.1 Cicer yamashitae
ATATATATATATATATATAGTATAAGGATTATACTCACTATTTAAAATTTATAAGCTCATCTTCAAATAAAATACAAATATATTATTGTTTTGGTAAAATTAATTAACTTTATTATGAACTTAAATTTTGATTTCAATTTTAAAAGTTGTTTTAAGATTTTACTTATTTATTTAAAAAAATTAGGTGCAAGTAATTGGTAGGAATTGTTTAAAAACTGTGGAAGTGTGAGTGTATGTTGAAGATCAACAGATGCATATATTGCTTTGTAATCATGTTTGACAGAATTAATAACCTGGTAACAATTTATAATTAAAATTTTATAGTTGAATTGTCAAATCAAAAATTCTGATTGAATATATCAACTCTACAACTTATCATAAAATTTTAAAATTATTTGAAATTATATTAAATAACTTCAAATAAACATATAATAATTTCTAAAAAAATACTAATATAATTAATAATAATTTTCAGATTACTTAACTACAAAGTTAGGATTTATATGAAATTTTATATGATTGATGATTAAATATTAAATATAATGGTAATCAAATTCTGTGGGTATGTTTGCCTCATCAATTGGATACTTTTTTATTGGAGCATATTGATATAACAATAGAACATGGATGTTTTTTTTTTTGGTATATGAGCATGGAGGTTTTCCTTTATGCAAGGAAAGAGTGAAAAGAATAAAAATAAAATAAACATTTCGTATAGAATGATAAATGTAACATCAATTTTATTTTTGTTTCTATAAATGTAACATCATTTATTTGTATAGCTCACCAATGACCAATGTGAAATATTGACCCAAGTGGTGGACTGTTCACCGGCCTACTAATTAACATGCATGCATATGCTACTGCAGCATTTTACTTTTGCTGTATCTAATAAATGAATGTGAAATGAAATGAAAATAAATTGCCATAAAAAGGTGGCAAAATAAAATAAAAAATGACAAAAAATGTAATATATATAAAAAAATACTCTGTTTCCCAGTTGGCCAATTCAATGCCCCCACAGATAACAATTAAAAGTTCGTTGGGGTAGTTGTATCAACTATACCCTTCAATTCCTATAAATCCATCTCTTTGCAAACACACCCTTAATTTAAAACACTCTCATCTTTCAAAATTTTAAATCACATTCATTTCCTCCTTTTTCTTTGCTCACATTTACATGCTTAGGCAATTATATCATATGATATATTTCTAGCTTCCAAAATTTAGTACTTTAGAACCAAAAAAAATTTTACCATTAAGAGAAGAAAAAAAAAATAAAAAGAAAAGAAAAACACACAAAGCCATTCTCTTTTGATTTTAAATTATTTTCTTCCTTTTTTGAGTTATAAAAACCACATAAATCCCTACAAAGTTTGAAAGAGTTTTTTCAAATTTTTCAACACCAATGGCAGATCAAAAGAATCAAACAGTTTCTGTTGAATCTCCACAAGAAGAAAGAATGAAACTTCCAAACTTTCTTCTATCAGTGAAACTCAAATATGTGAAACTTGGTTACCATTACTTAATCTCAAAAGCTATGTATCTTTTTCTTATACCACTTTTTGGAGCAGCCTCAGCTCATTTATCAACTATCTCATACCATGATGTTGTTTATCTTTATGAAAATCTCAAATTCAATCTTGTATCAGTAACTTTATGTTCAAGTTTAATGGTATTTCTAGTGACCCTTTACTTCATGAGTCGTCCAAGAGGTGTTTACTTGGTTGATTTTGCATGTTATAAGCCAAAACAAGATTACACATGCACAAGAGAGATTTTCATGCATAGGTCTGAGTTAACAGGTACTTTTTCTGATGAGAATTTGGCTTTTCAGAAGAAGATTATTGAGAGGTCTGGTTTAGGACAAAAGACTTATTTGCCACCAGCAATTTTGAGTATTCCACCAAATCCTTGTATGGCTGAAGCAAGGAAAGAAGCTGAAGAAGTTATGTTTGGAGCTATTGATGAGCTTTTGGAGAAAACTGGTGTTAAGGCAAAGGATATTGGGATTTTGATTGTGAATTGTAGTTTGTTTAATCCTACACCATCTTTATCTGCTATGATTGTGAATCATTATAAGTTAAGAGGGAATATTCAAAGTTATAATCTTGGTGGCATGGGTTGTAGTGCTGGACTTATCTCTATTGACCTTGCTAAGCAGCTCTTACAGGTAATAATTTGCATGTACTTCTAATATTATTTCAAAATTTTGATTCAAATTCATATACTATTGTTTAAGTTTGTTATTCTTTTGCTATTTACTCATATACATCATCAGAAATAAAATATAAATAAAAGTAATATATGAAAACATTAAAGACAGATATACCAAATTTTCAATACTATTTTTTGCTTATAAACATTTCTATGAGGTGACTATATAAAGTTAAATGGACAATTGTAAATATGGTTTGGAGTGTGTGGACCAAATTTATAACTAGTCCATTCATGTGAGAAATTTCTTAAAGCAATTACATCACCCACCCAGTTGTCCACAAACACATGTCCATGTTACTGGCAGTTGTAATATTAGAAGTTATAGCCACCCTATTTAATAGTACTGTCCCAAACTATTGACAATAACTCCAAACATTTGACCCTTTAAGGTGTTTTAACTTCATGAATGAAGCATTGAAATTAACAAATTTTGTAATCATTATCATTATAATTGAAATTGCCTCTTTTAGAATTATCTATGAAAATTTAGACCAACATAATTTTTGTTTATATTACATGTTGAAAGGAGTACTAGTACTAAGTATTAACCTTTGTTTGTATGGTAATTGTATATATAGGTACATCCAAACTCATATGCCTTGGTGGTAAGCATGGAAAACATAACACTGAATTGGTATTTTGGCAACAACAGATCAATGTTAGTCTCAAACTGTCTTTTCAGAATGGGTGGTTCAGCAATTCTACTCTCAAACAAAACATCAGACAGCAAAAGAGCAAAATACCAACTAATCCACACAGTAAGGACACACAAAGGTGCAGATGACAAATCATACGGTTGTGTGTTTCAAGAAGAAGATGACAAAAAAACAATTGGTGTTTCACTCTCAAAAGACTTAATGTCAGTTGCTGGAGAAGCTCTCAAAACCAACATCACAACACTTGGTCCATTAGTCCTTCCAATGTCAGAACAGCTTCTTTTTTTTGCAACTTTGGTTGCAAGAAAAGTCTTCAAAATGAAGATTAAACCATATATTCCTGATTTTAAACTTGCTTTTGAGCATTTTTGTATTCATGCTGGTGGAAGAGCAGTGTTAGATGAATTGGAGAAAAATCTTGATCTTAGTGATTGGCATATGGAACCATCAAGAATGACACTTTATAGATTTGGTAACACTTCTAGTAGTTCACTGTGGTATGAATTAGCTTATGCTGAATCTAAAGGGAGAATTAGAAAAGGTGATAGGACTTGGCAAATTGCATTTGGTTCTGGATTTAAGTGTAACAGTGCTGTGTGGCGTGCATTGAGGACCGTTGATCCTGTTCAGGAGATAAATCCTTGGATGGATGAGATTCATGACTTTCCTGTTCATGTGCCTAAAGTGGCAACTATTACTTAGGTGGTAGCAGATATTTAATTTAAGGGTGAAATATTTGTTTGGGGAATTTTTACATTTAATCTTTTTTTAGGAAGTGTGCAAAAATAGAAGAAAAAGATTAATTACTTGATAAATTTTTAGTTTGCCAACTTGTTCTAGTGTGTTGATGTTGAACAAGTGGATAATTATTGTCCAATGGAACATTTATTACATGATTTTTTCTTCTTCATAAATTCTATCTATAATTTAAGATTTTTTCTACTTCCTAAATTGTATCTATAATTTTAAGTCTCTTGTCTAGTTGATGTATGAAGAGCTAGTGTATCTAGAGTTGTTCATGTTTGACTAAAGCTGTTCATTGAATAGGTATATGGTTGGATAAATTGATAGCTTGGGGGTGCATGTAATTAATGTGAAACTCATCAAAAATATGATATGGAAATTCTTATTCCTTACAAAGGTAGAATAAATTTGGAAAAAAAGGACGGTTCGACCAGCTTAGTTTGTTTGAGACTTATCTTGTGGGTCCCACTTTTAAAGGTTTTCGTAAAGTTGTTTTGTGTTTTCATGTTTTATGGACCCCCAGATTTTGTTTTTGGTTTGTTTGAGATCCATCATTGTGGTGCTTTCAGCTGATTCTTTGGTTAAAAGTTGTGACACTTTCTGGTTTAGATTTTAGTTGCGGTTAGCGTTGGTTCAATACTGATTCAGTTTTATTTAGAGTTAAACCTTGTTAGCCCTATTGTTTTTGGGTTGGTTTGGCGGTTGTTTTCCAATTGGGAATTTGACTACAATTACCTTTGTCGATATTTTGTTATAAAAAAATTAGTCAGTTGTAATTACTTCTTTCATCCCACATTAGTGATTTGTAATTTTTTTAATTCTACCATTTAATTAATAATACTTGCATCATTTTTAAATCAATATATTTCATATATATTTATGACATTGATAATGTATTAATACTTAACAAAATAATTTGGTAAAAGCAATATTTTCTCTATTTTATTTATACATTTTTCTTAATATGTATGAAATGATTAAATGACTCAATTATTATGTGGTGAATGAAGTAGTTGTTAATTTTTGTTAGAGAAAAGAGTTTAATTCATGATTTTTTTTGTCATTTCAACTCCCCAAACCACTTTATGAATCCCTACTTCCTTTGTTGATATTGTTTTGGTTTGGTTGGAAGTTGTGACATCTTTCAATTTTTGTTTGAGCATTGCTATTTTTTAGGAAGAATTTGCATAATGAAAGATAAAAATGCACAAAAATGATAGAAGTGTTTGATATTATCACATATCATTCTTCTTTTTCTTGCAAAGATCTCTTGTAACAATAAACAACTTGCTCTTTGTTTTAGAAAAATGTTTCATAAAACTTCATACACTACGAGAACACCTAAAAAAAAAATGATAAATGTGATGTGTTGGTAACATGATGAGAAGATGGATAGAGAGAAAATAAAATGTTGAATGAGTGTAACAAAATTAAAAATGTATAAATATCATTAATATTTGTTTTAATAATAAAAGTTTAAAGTGAAGATGGTGCTTCAATTCAACATATAAAAGATCTTAAGATTTATTAAATATATTTATATTTACCTCCCTCCAAATTGTACTTAAATGTCGAATCTTCAAAGTATATATTAAATATTTATTTTTTTACTACTAAATTAAATAATTATTTGTGACATCTTTTATTTTAGCGTTACTCATTATCATTTCAAATTGGTTTAAAGAACTAAACAAAAAAGACAACTTCTAAACTCCATACATTAAAAAATAATGAATTATACTGGAGAATAATTTTCTTTAAATAAATATTCTTAAAATATAATATAATACTTCAAAACAAACACCGCCAAGAGTTTATAATGTTGTTTACCACATAGCTTACACTACACTGGAATATTCATAGTACCCTTGGTAGACTGTTAAAATTATCTCAACTTTCCGAAATAAAAAATGAAAGACCGGAAGAGGTAAACATACAAGAGATATTTCAAAATAATTTGATTCAAGTAATTAATAAATTTTAATTAAAGAAAAATAATTTAAGAGAAATCAAGTTTAAAATCTGATTGAAACGATTATCAATTAATTTCTCTAAAATCAAAGGATTAAATGAAAAAAATATTTTAAACAAAATTTATTCTTTTTAATCTTATTTGTAAATAAAAAAATTATTTCACACATATTAAAATATTAATATATTTTCTAAAATATCTTTTACTGTAGTAATTATCGTATATTATCGAGAGCGGACTTACGTTATTGGCTACAAGCTACAAGGGCCTGCGCCCTGGCAGTTTTTCCATTTCTTGAGTATTCTAATCATATTTTATAATGCAGATATAAAACTATTTGTTGCATTTTTTAAAATATAAAGCAGAATTTTTAAATAAATTAACTGTATACTTTTGATAACAACTTATTTATTTATGTTTACATATATAGTTTCAACAGTCCATAGTATTTCATCTTCTATTTAATATATTTCCCTTCTTATTAAAAGAAAATTGTTTTCTTTTGTATTTTATATGAACATATTAAAATTATTTACCCATTCATAAGATAACAGATCGATAAATATATTTTGTTGATCACCATTAACTTTTATGTAATAAGTAAACCTTTTTATTTACAAAAATGATTAAATGAAACAAAATAACTAAATTGTTATTTTCCTTTTCTATTCTATAATTAATTATTGAATGAAACAAAAATAAATTAATATATTTGTAATAGGGCCGGCAAAAGTCCAAAGCAAGAGAGGTTAAGGTCTTACGCTTTAAAACATTTGGGCCTCTCAGTTAAGCCCTCAAATTATTTTCGTATATGAATAAAAAATTTATACTTTTACCTCTATTTTAATAAAAAATTAATTTTATTCTTTTTAAAAAGAAAAAAATATATATACTTTATATTTTTTGATACATGTTTTTGTTTCGAAGTACTTAAAAAAAGTTTTCTAAAACACAGTTTGAATTTTTGGAAACATTTGTGTGTTTTGAAAAATTTAAAAAAAAGTTTTCTAAAATATATTAAGTTTTCTTGTACACAAAGTTCAAATTTTATAAAATACATTTGCGTACTAAAAATCTTGAAAAAAAAAATCAATACACAAAATTCAATTTTTTAAAACACATTTGTGTATCAAAATTTTTTTTTGTACAAAAATTTAAATTTTTCAAAACACATGTGTTTTAGAAAATTTTCTTTAAAGTTGTCAGGAACTCAAGTTTAAAGTCATGGAGTAGAAAAAAATTTACTTTTGTTTAAAAAAAAAAAATAATTTATATAAACAGTAATGATAAAAATATAAGTGTGGGATACATTGTAAAATTGTCATCGTTTTATTCATTTTTTGATCTCACAAATATAGTGATACAACGGTACTGCGTTGAATATTAAGTTCCAGGTTTCGCGATCAAAACAAACGTTCTGCATTGAATAATTTACAGGCGTAGACATATTATTCTTTATCATAATTTTTTTAACATTTTAAAATATGATGATTAAAATGATCTCTTCTCCACTTCCGTTATGGGTATGCACATTATCACATTAAATTGTTCACTGAGATTATGCACTAATAAATTAGACAAGAGAAGAATTAACATAAGGTAATTTTTGAAACTATAGTATTGAATATAGTTGAATTTAGTGACTTTTACATGTGAGACAAAAAAATTATGTGACTTTTTCTTATAAATAACATTGGAGGAAATATTATAAATAACACTTGTAAATGATTCAAAATATTTATCCTTATATTCCTCTTAAATTGAGCTTCTAATTTCCTTTTACAAATAGAATTTCTCAAGCCTCAACTTGTTTTAATAAGATTTTTAGTTATAATCTTTCATTTGAAATGTATTCTTTTACTCACAACTTATTCATCTATATTTGCCTAAATTTAAAGTTAATATTTTAAAACAGTTGCAATTTTTTTGTAACTCAAAACAGTTGCAATTATTACCCAATCGAATTGTAAAAATAATATTTTGCACTTTAGAACGACACATAACACGTGATGTGATTTAGAGTGACTAAAATTCATCTGTTAATAGAGTAATCAATGTAAAATGTATTGAAATTATATATAAATTAAAGAGATCTAAATAAATTTGAAAACTCCTATGTTGGGCTTTTGCTTTTGAGTTTTGGCCCTTGTTTGCTTACCGATCCAATCTCCATCTATAATACTCCTTTTCTTTTCTTTATGATGTTGCTTTCCTGATTAATAAAACAAAAAAGCCATAAACTTAATTGACAATTGCCATACAAATGTGTGTTTAGTTGGAAGTATATGGAGGAGAATCCAGAGGAAAAAATATTTTAAATAAAATATATTTTGTTTAAATTTTAAGAGAGAATGAGAGTGAGTCAAAATCCCTTCTAAAATTCATTTTACTTTACTCTACTTTAGAGGGATTTGGAGGCGAGGCTTCTTATAATTAAAAAATCAATTAAAATCCCTCCACTCCCCATGAATCAAACACAAAATCATTAACCCCCTCCCTCCTTTGAACCAATCATATTTCTATTCTTTTCCCTCTCTTCCTCTTTCCTCCATTAAAATCTCTCCCTTCCCTTTATTCTCATGAACCAAAACACACCATAAAATTCAAATTGAAAGTTTATGAGTGGTCATGGGAGTGAAGGGGAGGTGCGAGTGCATAGAGACCTATTTTTAGGAGAATTATTTTCTTTTTACTTAGTGTTTATATATATATATATATATATATATATATATATATATATATATATATATATATATGTGTGTGTGTGTGTGTGTGTGTGTGTGTGTATGTGTGTGTGTGTGTGTGTTACAAGGTTAAAATTTAGAGAATGATTAATTGAATAGAAATAATGCAAAGCAAGATACTCTAGATGAAAATGAAGATGATCAGTGTAATAGAGCTAACTATTGTGATGACGTAGATTGTAATGAAAATGAACATATTATTGCTTTTGCTAATGAATGACTTTTTGACTTGAGCGATGAATTGCTAAAAAATGATACAAGAACGTTAAATAACCTTAAAAGTGACTTGAGTGATTGATTGCTAAAAAATATCTTAAAAGAGATGTGTCAATTGGGAATGACCTTAAGAACACTCTTGTTAGGCACTTCTCATTGTCGCATTACACTCATTATTGTTCTAATGGAAAAGATTAAGATAGTTGCTTGCAAGTTTATTCAAAAGAATTGGATCTAATTTTTTGTTTTTGTTGTAAATTATTTGGTAGAAATCATAAAACAAATCACTTAGCAAATAAAGGTTTTAATGATAGCATTAATCTTTCAAATATATTTAAAAAATGAATCAGGTGGTGCACACATGACTTTTATGTCTAAATGAATTTACTTACTATTAGTTTTTAGAAAAAATAACAATTAATAAGCATTTTCAAGAGCTTATAAGAAAATAAAAATAACATTGGATGAATATTTTGGTTGGGATGATTTTTGTAATTTGGGTTGAAATCTTAGCTCGAATGGGTGTACTTGGTGCTCTAATCAAATATCGCTTCTTCTCATTTGCATCAATTTGAGGGTCTTTTCATTAGCTTTAAGTTATTTTGTAAATAAATATAAATAATATGGTTGGCTTGTGTTTGAACAATTTAAAAATAACGTAATAACTCTATTTTCAAATGCACTAAATTTAATCTTAATTAAATGATGGATCGTATAAAAGTTCAATCTTAGTGATGGTTAAAATCAAAATAGATTTTATTAATACTTCAATAATTGAGTAATCCTACTATGTGTCTTGATTCGAGGTCTTATTGAATTCTTCGTTAATATGTTCTGTTTTTTGAAATTTTGGAGTATGTTATTTATAGATGTAGTCATCTTGGTTCTTTTTGAATTGTAACTTTTCTTTTTGAATTGTAACTTTTTCATATTCTTATTAGTAATTCAGACACATCTCGTACTTGCATCAATCAATTATATTATTAATATATATTTTAGACTTGTTAAAAAAAAAAAACAAATAATATATTGGCTGTAAAATTCATCATCTCCAAAAATAAAATTTATAAAGAAAAGAACTTGTCACCAAGATGTTGATTCCAATGAAAGGGGAAAAACACTTAAGAGTGAGTAAAACTGGAAAGAGTATACTTAATATTAACATTATATTAAAAATTAAAATGATAAAGAGGTGAAATTGTTTTTGAGAGATGATCCTCACATCCACTATCACCCTCTGAATAATACAGTATGAACAACACAAAAATAAAAACACTCCTCTTTCTTGTGAAAAATATATATGAGTCTACTTTATGTGAATTTTGTTATCAAAATCTTACAACTTACATAAATTTCATCTCAAAAGATAGAAAATATATACTATCAAAAACTGTTTTTCTAGAAAGGTTTTCCATACTAAATGTTTGTTTTTCAAATTCAAACAATTAATTTAAAGTGAATAGTTTAAACCGTTTAAGTTTATATGATTAAAATAAAATTATTTGATAACGAATATTTTTTCACACATTTTATAGCGCGAAATTTACACACCAATGTGGATAAAGAGAGATATATCGAATTTAAATTCATGTTTTAGTTTATATCAAATGCATAATCTGAAATTTACTTAAGAATGTGAAATTTACTTAAGAAATATTATCCACTACTATAAAATTATGGGTTAACTAATGTATCCGTTGTTATGTTATTGACCAAAGAGAGTCTCAATCACCCTCTTTGGTTTTGGAGTTTGGGGTCTCTCACTCTCTCCTCATTTCCTTTTACTTTTACTAATTCACCTCTCTCTCTTCCATTCCATCATTCTCATGGCTCTTTAATCAACTAAAAAACCCACGCAAATTTGTTCTTCTTCTTTTAGCCCATGACTATCATTCATTTGCCTTTTTTTCAAAACATATAATTTTTTCTAAAATATTTGAAAAATATATTATCAAAATAATTTATAATCGTTATAAAAACAAATTGATCAATATTTTAATAAATTAAAAATTTAATTTAAATATTTTACTAAATCGAATACCAAAATAAAGTCTATTATACTTTTCAAAGATTAAAATAATATTTTACCCTTTAATTTTTCTACCTATTCCATCCAATCAAATTATGTCGAAAGTAAAAGCAAACCTGCCAAACAAAACATAACCAATTGATGATTACCATGTGCCAAGTGGGGGAATTACTTTTATTCTTCTATCAGAATGTTGTTTTCACAGGTTTATCTGTATACCAAATAAAATCATTTCATTCATTTATTTTTATTAGTTGTTGGTTTTAAGACAATCATAAGATTTTCTTATTTATATAGAATTGTTATTTTTTATAATACATTTTTTTTTTAGTTTTTTAACAAATATTTAGGATATTTGTTAACATGAAATAAGTGTCTTTGAAGAACTTATTAAAATTAATTTTTAAAATTTAAAATTTGATATTTTTTACATAATATTTATTTATTTATTTTTAATTTTTTAACAAATATTTTTAAACATACATTTGTTAACATGATTCTACTTTTAATAATTTATTATCTCATTTTATCTTTTTTCTTTAATAAATTAAAGATATTATTAATAAAGCAATTAATGTTACATTATTTTTTTTAAACGTCAAATAAAAAAATAAAAAATTTCTACAAATCCTATAAATAAAAAAGAATTGAGGACGTAATAATTATATACAGTTCCATTTGTTTTATATCCTTGAGAAAAAATAAAAAGCTTCTCGTCGACATGGGTTGAGTTAAAGGCATAGCCGCACAGTGCTATTGAACTTAATAACATAATTAGTGGAGGATTTGCTTTTTCGTTATTTGACTTCGTACTATTTATTTGCAAATATGACCATTAAATGTGATGTAAAAAAGGACCATTAAATTTGCTAGGTGCCTAGGTTCAATGCTGGCTGGCATGTGCTTGATTTGGTTGGTAGAAAGTACTAGAGACTAGGAAAATCTATACCAAAGACCAACTAGATATTTTTTTTTATGAAAAATGACAAGACACCAGATTAAGAAATATTTCTCATAAAATTAGTGGATACAATATTGCATATAATATGATAGATATATGATATGATATTAGATGGATAAAAATAAGATATGATATGATATTATAGTGACGGAATAAATATTATTATATCTGATATTTGGTACACATGTGATAACTAACACTATAGTAACATTTTATTTTGTTATATATTTGTTATAGATCTCATCAAATAATATATATTATATTTAAATAATAAAATTATTATTGTGAATATTTGCATATTAATTTTTTTAAAATTAACTTTTATATTTTAAATATTATAAATTAATAAAAAAATACTAAAAAATTAAATAAGTAATGAAATAATTTTATATTTAAAACTATCCGTTGACATTACTAAATAAATAATTTAAATTTTTTTAAAAAAATTATTAGTAACTAAATAATTCTATTTTATTTGTTAGAATATAAATAAAGA
>JBBPBQ010020324.1:3480798-3491010 GCA_037974755.1 Cicer yamashitae
TTTTAAAATTTTGATTAGTTTTTATATTTTTATAATTTTGAATACTAATTTATTAAATTATATAAAAAGACAAAAATATCCTTGTGATTAAATCATAAATATTTTTTAAATTAAATATTAATTATTACTATTTTATTTTAAAGTTTAAGATCAAATTCTACTAATTATTTTTATATTTATATTTGATTAGATTTTCATTTTTATATTTTATATTATATTTTATAAATTGTGTTTATATTTATATTTTATTATATTTCAATTTTATATTTTAAATTATATTTTATAAGAGTAATTGAGTAAATTATTGTTCTTATCATATCCTGTTAGTTTCTAACTCAGCTCATATTAATGTTCAAAATTTCAACTCGATAGACATGATAAAATAAAGTTTTGAATTAACTTATCATATCATGTTAGTTTCATCAAACATTAGATTCACACAAAATATAATAATTTATTCTTATTCTGTCTCTTATCATGTCCATCAAATGAACCTTTAATATTTTAAAAATATAAAAGTGATTTTTGTTAACATAAAACTTTATTTTTTATTTTTTAAACAAGTATTCTTAATTAATGTACTAAAAACACTTATGAACACAATATTTTTTTAAAAAAATAAAAAGTTGTATCATAAAAGACACATTCAATTTGAGATCATAAATAACCACGGATTTTATTCATAATTTAAATTGAAATTTATATATAAACAATCAATTATAACATTTCAGACTTAAATTCAAATCATAATAAATGTGGATGGATGGTTCAATCATTTATATAAACTATAATCGGTAGGATAAATTATGTGCAGTCGTATAAGTTAATTTTTGGAATAATAACATAGTAAACTAATGAACCCTTATTTAAATGAAAGAAAATTAATAATGAATTTCTTTAATGTATTTAATTTACATACCTTATTATTGTAAAATGTTTTTAGATATACATCTAGATTTAATTATCACATACATAGTACAGATATTTGTAGAAATATTTTAAGAAAAGTATAGTAAAGTGATATTAAAGTAGAATTTAATTGGATAAATGGATAAACATGTAAAAAGTTTACATAGACAAGTAAATAGATTAATATCGGTCTAATTAACTTATATTTTTAACTAGCAGCCGTCGAATTTTTCACCTGAATATCCTTTTTTTTTTTCTCAAAAGCACCAAAATGCTCTACTGCAAAATTTAAATACAGAAATGTCCTACTTTTTAGCTCCAATTGCTGATCGCAACCTGGGGATGCGACATGCTGAAGGGTTTTTTTTTGTTCTAATAGGAGGTCGCATCCTGGGGGTGCGACCATCTACTATGCCTTATTTTTTTTGTTCCATTTTATTTATTGGTATAATTAATATTTAATTAATTATAAATAATTAAAATATTTAAAAAATCAAAATACTAATAATAAAATAAAATATATTATTAAATAATAATAATAATTTTAATAATATTATTAATTTTAATAATAATAATAATATTAGTGACTTATTGTTAATTTTAATTAATTATAAATAATATATTTTTAAATTTTAAATTAATGTTAATTTTAAATTAATGTATTTTTTTCTTTCAATTTAATGTATCTTCAAATTAATGTGCGAAAAAGGAGGAAGTTGTTATAATAATATGCCAAAAGAAATAGGAGTAAGTTGTTATAACAGAGAAGAGGAAGTTGTTATAATAATATGCCAAAAGAAATAGGAGTAAGTTGTTATAACAGAGAAAATTGTTATAATAATGTGCCAAAATAAATAACGTCTCTCTAATATTTTGTCGATAAAATAAAAATCTATTTTCTTAACAACTCCCTCTTATTTAACTTTATTTTTCTCTCCAAATTAATGTATTTATTTTATTTTATTAATTGTATTTTGATTTTTTAATTATTTTTAATTTATTAAAAATTAATAACACAATTGTTAACAAAATAATATTAAGTGTTAATTTAACTGCAAAATATGATTGAATTGTCAAAATAATAATGTAACATGTTATTTATTTCGCACATCTATTCAAACACGTTAACTTTGATATTTTGTTTGATTTTATTATTAAAATTTTATATTTTTTTAAATATTTTTGTTATTATTTTTTAATTACATTAACCATATTTAATTATTATTATTTAATTACATTAACAATATTTAGGAAATAAAAAAAGAAGTTAAATAAGAGGGAGTTGTTAAAAAAATACGTTGTTATTTTATGACAAAATATCACAGACACCTTATTTATTTTGGCAAGTTATTATAACAACTTCCCCTATTAAAACAACTTCCTCTTATTTGTTTTGGCAAGTTATTATAAGAACTTCCTCATTTTTTGGCACATTATTATAACAACTTCCTCCTATATTTTTTATCTAATAAATAAAAATTAATGAAAATAATAATAATAAAATATGAATTTGATGTATTAAAATTATATTATTTAATAATTTATTTTATTTTATTATTATTATTTTGATTTTTTAAATATTTTAATTATTTATAATTAATTAAATAATAATTATATCAATAAATAAAATGGAACAAAAAAAAATTAAACATAGTAGATGGTCGCATCCCCAAGATGCGACCTCTTATTAGAACAAAAAAAAAACCTTCAGCATGTCGCATCCCCATGTTGCGATCAAAAACTGGGGCTAAAAAATAAGACATTTCTGTATTTAAATTTTGCAGTAGGACATTTTGGTGCTTTTGAGAAAAAAAATGGATATTCTAGTGAAAAAGTCGCAGCCGCCTCCAATTTATAGGCCTACATGTTTCTTTAATGTTTTTTCGTCTAAAAGAGACTGTTTAGTGTTAGTTTTTTTCTTTGAAATCATATTTTTAAATTATTTTTATTTAAATGAGTGATTTTTTTATATATTTAGTTATTTTTTCTTGTTTTTTCTTTTATGATTTATTTATTTTAGTACAACGTTGTTTTTGTTTGTCGTTTTGGTGCAACGTTGTTCTGATTTTCTAATTTGGTGCGGGGTATTCGTTTGATTTAGATCGATAAATCAACTTTGATGAAATTAATATTTCATCAATGATTTTAACGTCTTCAACGTTACAGTTTTAAAGATATAAATATTTCAAACACTTTAATATTTTATAGTTTTAAAGATATAAATATTTCAAACACTTTAATATTTTATATTTGTAGACTTCGTTACATATATAGATATTTTTTATTTTATATAATTAATTTAAATGTCGAGAATTTGTTAACAGATTTATATATTTTTATTTTAGCAACTTTGAGTTAGATTCTTTCAATGCAATTTTTATTGATTCAATTAACTAAATATTTTTTTTTAGTAAAAATATATGAAAAAACCTTATCACTTTTACCGAGAGG
The DNA here is from genome assembly GCA_037974755.1 of Cicer yamashitae. Taxonomy (NCBI): domain Eukaryota; kingdom Viridiplantae; phylum Streptophyta; class Magnoliopsida; order Fabales; family Fabaceae; genus Cicer; species Cicer yamashitae. The sequence goes on from JBBPBQ010020324.1 coordinate 3,484,159, forward strand.
AATTAAAAGGTTGCAAAAGAGTCAACCGACTAATAGATACAATGCGGACTCCCCTAGATTTATGTATAAGCAAAAATATAAATTGTTATACTTATAAAAAATATAATTAGGTGCATTTAATTATTTTGATTTCATGTAATAAATATGAAATGCATTTACTAACCTACCCCTTATTATAATGGTTATTTTCTGATAACTTTAATAATAAATTTAAGAGAATTTTTGAAATAAAATATGAAATGTGGTTAGATAGTAATAACTAATTTAAAGGAAATTTTGGAATAATAAGCTCAAAATTACCAGAAGTTGCACCCTTCATCAATAGAAAAGTTATGACAAATTTTATGAGGGGTCAAATATTAAAAATATAGTAAAATGTACTTTTAAAATCAGTGTATTAAACTTAATTGCTAAACAAGAAAATCCACTATAATTTTTTATATGAAATATAAATTAAAGTAGTATAAATAAATAAAAATTTGCAATAACTATTTAAAAAAGTTGAGTTCACCGACATTTTAAATAATAAAATTTATCTATGATTAATGTTATGTTTGATAAAGTAGTGATGTCTTTTCAATATAAACAATTACTTTCTTCGATCACTATTATAAACAAAAATAACTACTTTCACCATTATTAAAAATATTAATTAAGTGTAATTAATTGTCCAGATTTCATATAAAACATAACTTAAATTTACTAAATTGTCTCTTTGGATGTCAAATACTCAACTACCGTTATTAAATATTTTTTTATTAAAATAATAGTATATTAGGAATATTATAATGAAACGAACCAAAAGTAGTTAAATTTTATTTATAATAGTGACAATATTTAAGGCCACTTTTTTTTGTTTATAACAGTGACTAGAGGAAGTTATTTTCAAGAAATTTATGGTTGATTTTATTTGAGTTTTGTCTTGATAATTTCGATAAAACTAGTAAACATAACTATTGTTGAATAAAACTATTATTCTATTCATCAATAGTTATGATCTTAAGTTATATTGATTGTGAAATGTTTGTGGTATAAAGGTTATGAGTGAAAAAAAAAAGACGAGAAAAGTGAATATGAACATAACAGTCATATCAGAGTTCATCAATTTTAGATCCAGATTCAAAGAGTATTTTTTAATTAAACTTTAAATCAATAATCAAATTACAAGGGGTCAAATTATAACAAACATTAATAAACTCAAAGATAAACTATTGCAATTGATAATTAACCAGAACATGTATATAAATATCAAAAGAGATACATGAGAGTATAATTAATTATATCCAATCCTAACAAAGAAAATATTAGTTACTCATTTTCATGCTAGTGAACAAGATCAAGATGACATCGCTTCCATGATGGTTCCAAGCTTTTATCCCTCGACTCTCTTTCTAATTTGTCTTTGTTTCTCTCCCGCAAAAACTGAATATGAAAGTCCCATTTTACTTCTCTAAGTTTTCCTTTTATACCAAAAGCAAGGAGGTGAGTAAATGACAAATTCAGTTAACGAGTTATGGTTGACTTAGCTAGTCCAAGGTTTATACGTGTTGAAGGAATTAGATCCTCTTAGAACCATCTCAATTGCCATTTTAACCTATGATTGACTTAGTCAATTTGTTCTGCCATATATCACTATTCTTTTGCCTTGAATTGGCTTAGCTAACTTATTCTGGATGAGCAAATTTTATCTAGTTTATACTTTCAAACTCTTCTCACTCCATTATTTTTTTACTTGCGCAAAACAAGTGATTAGATGAAATTTTCAATACTTTCTCCTAAAATAATCACATCTACACAACTATTATAAAAATTAGAGATAAATCAACATATTTTTCACTTTTAAGTAAAATTGACACTCATCAAATAGTTAAATATATATTTTAAGAGTAACTAAATATAAAAGTATATCAACGGATTAAAAAAATGGAGTAGTCTTGCCCTTTATGTCGCTTCAAACTTGAGTGTTGAAATGCCTTTAAGTACCTTACCTATTCACTACATATTATTGTTATTGTGACGTCATTTGACCGTAACTGCGTAAATAACCTAAAAATTGTAGAAAATTTTGCAAATTATAAAAACTTATTTATTAATTTTACAAAATACAAATCATTATCTTACAAAGAGTAACATAGTTAAACATACAACCTTCATAATCACAATTCTACCATCAACCTAATGTCTCTTGATAAGAGAAGTTACCTATTATCTTACGAATAAGAATGTCTAATCATGGTAGCTCAACTTAATCACAATTATTTTTGTTTCTCATATACTCTTGTATTAAAGTGTTGTGAGATGTACTTCAAATTTTTACTTTGGAGAGTGTAGGTGGACTGGAGGTCATAGAGAGTATTAGAAAAGTCTATGTATTGTAACACTTATTCCATAGTGTTATTCTCTGGTTGTCATTTGACAATATTCGTGGTTTTTTCTCCGATCTTAGAGTTTCCTCGTTATTTTATTGTATTTTGATTATTATTTAAATTTCTCTATTTGTTTATTTCTCAACATCTGGTATCAGAGATTTTGATTATGTCCAGGAAAATAGAGTTCATAGTATGCTATGTGGGTGCAGTTTTGTTGGATATTCCATATTAGAAAAGAAATGTTATAATGTAGAAGTGTTATTTACACAAGGTTCAGGCTAAGGAAAGACTTGGTTATTAACTAGTCCTTTGTGGTTCACCTATCTTTTTTGGAACCTATCTGATGCACAATTACAATATGTCAAGTTCCATTGTGAAGTTTGGCTTAGAGAAATTTGATGGAATAAATAATGTTGGTTTATGTTAAATTCAAGTCAAAGATGTGTTTATACAATCATAATTAAACAAGGTGTTAATTAACACATGGACATTGGTTGATATTGATGTAAGGTGTGTTGTGAGATTATGTCGATTTGCTAAAGAGCTTCTTCATAAAGCGAACATGGAAGTTGCACCATAAATTTTCAATTGAGTTTTTGACATGTAGAAGAAATTCTTAGAGTGATTTAGCTTTAAGTGAATGTTTTTGGAATGAGTTTGTTTCAAGTGGAAATTCTTAGAATTGTTTAACTTCAAGCGAATTATATTTTTTATGGTGGAGTATGATAGTTCTTTTGAACTATAATTGTCAATATAGACAATGGTACCGACAATGAAAGTTGAAAATACACCAATTTTAATCAAGGTGAAAATTTTTGAATTTTATTAAAATTAGAGAATATTGAAAAGTCTCACATTGTTTAAAATTATAAAGGAAAAGAGAGCTCAAATATATATATATATATATATATTGTAAGATCAGATGTGCACCTAAGAGGGGGGGTGAATTAGGTGTTTGAGAATGTTAGTAGTTTTCATAAATTTAGTGATCGATTTTTTTCGCTTAATGATGGTCGATGAAAGAGTAAATAGCAGCAAGTAAAAGAACACAACAGATTTATCCTGGTTCCCCTTATAACCAAGGGTACATCCAGTCCTCTTGCTCACCACAAGAGATTTCCTTCACTATTTGTCAGAATATGTACAAGTCCTCACCCTAGGACCTTTGCTACAACCTTCTAACAAATCTTCTATGATAGAACACTACTATCTTAGATAACACACTTAAAGAAAGTACAACTTTCTTTTACAAACATTTGTGATTTGATAAGAGTATAGGAGTAAGAAAGAGGTAGAATGATAACAATCCAAGATTGATTCAAGTACGTTGAGAACCTTAAGGATATGAAAATGAAATGCAAGTACTTGAATTTAAGAAAATGACTTTGAGAAAAATTCAGAAAAGTTTGTTCAAAGTCTTGAAGTTGTGTAGTAGGATTGTTGTCTTTGAATCTGAAGTTGTGATGTATTTATAGTCCATAAACATCTCTTCAGATTCGTGGCCATTGATCCAAGAGGTTTGAGGAAGAATTGCAATGTTTTAGATTCAATTCAGAACTGAAAAAGTGCATTGCTTCCAGTTGTATTCGAATACAGGCTATGTGTATTCGAATACGCCTCTTTGCAACGTTCAAATTTATTCAAATTTAACACTGTGTATTCGAATACACTTGGATGTAGTCGAATACAGATTGGTTAATTTGACCACTGACTTGCTGGGTGTATTCGAATACAATAGGATGTAGTCGAATACAGATGAAGGGTTTTGGCTACTGACTTAGCATTTCTTCATCTGTATTCGAATACACAGGGATGTAGCCGAATACAGATGAAGGGTTTTAGCTACTGACTTAACAATTCTTCATCTGTATTCGAATACAAGATGTTGTATTCGAATACACTTTTGCATATTTCAAAAATATTAATTCTAATACTTTGAAAACAAAGTTTTTGACTTTCAAAAATGTTGTTTATGCATATGTAAGGATGTAAGGTTCTCTTGTATATGATTTCATGGATTGTATCATTTACCTTTACATAAAACATCTAATTTAATCCATCAAAGGATGTTTGAAAACTTTCTTGAAGACTTCTTCTTTTTGAGCTTGTCGCTTTGAGCATGATCATCGTTTGTATCATCAAAAACATGTATTTTACATTCTCCCCCTTTTTGATTATGACAAAACCATCTGTTGTGTATTGATGACTCTCCCGTAATGTATGCGCATCATGCTCCCCCGTACAGTAAGCATACTTCTGTGGCGGATGGTCAAGGGAACATGTGTATCGAGTACCTATATGGATAGTTGAAAGAACAACAAAATACCAGATTTTCTCCCCCTTTTGACATGATCTAAAAGAAGAAGACTACAAATAATACAGGAAGGAATAAAGCAAAATAGAAACATAATAGGCCAAATAAACATAATATAAGAACCAAGCAATCAAACACGCAGAGAAAAGTGCATAAGAGTCATAATACAACGCCAAAAAGGAACCGAAAGTAGCAGATAGTTCAGCAAAGCATAAACATGAAAGGAAGCATAACAAAACGTCAACTAGGCCTAGGAAACTAAATGCTAATCAGTGATGGCCAGGCGGGAGATGAAGATGATCAATCTTGTCGGATAGAATACACATTTCATGAATCAAACTACTTTGGTTGGTTGCGATGGTGGATTCGATAGTCTGAAAGCGAGTAGCAACCGAAGTGGTGAAATCAGAGAGGCAGTTCTGAAGAGAATCAAGTTTTTCCATAACCATGCGATTGGAGACATAGTCATCATCAGTGGCTGTTTCTTCAGCGTCATCATCGTTAGGATCAGCATCAGTCGCAACGCCATCAGAATTAGCAGAAGTTTGTCCAAGATCACTCATATGAATGTACTTCTGAAATGGTTCGTGCCAAACAATTTTCATACTAGGAAGGACACTTAAATCCAGCACATTGTCCTTTGTAACAGTATACAATACTTCCTCAGAGAAGTCGATTTCGAAGTGTTCGAGAATACGAGTGACTTCCTTGGCGTAAGGCAAACCAACAACTTCTCTGGATGTAAACATAACTGACTTAATGATATATGCCCAATTGAGAGGAAGCCCTTCGAACATAAAATACATAAGCTGGAGTTCAAACTCAGAAATCTGTGAATAGTTACCAGCTTTGGGGACCAAAATATAACTTAAGAAATAATGAAGCAACCGATAATCAACAGTGAGATGACCAACGCCATATCGTTGCTTAGCAAATTTAGAACCGACTTGACTACGCTTCTGTTCCATAGTTTGTTTATTAAACCGACAGAGAGTCACATAAGCATCATATTTGGGAACACCGGCCCATTTACAAAGATTGGTGGGACTAATTCTCTGTCCCGCACAGGGAATTTTAAAAATATCACCAATAATGTGGGAAGCAAGCACAATATCTTTCCCTTTGACACGAGATTTCAACAGTTTGCCATCCCTAGTTAAATTGCAGTAAAAGACCCTAACTAAATCGGGATAGATAGGACCTTTGTAACTAATAAACTCTTCCATACGTTGAGCTTTAAGTAAAGCAGGAAATTGAAATGCAGAAAAAGAGTCTAAAGTACCGAATTTTGGGATGATAAGCCGTTTGTCGAAGTAGAGTGTGCGAAACCGAGCAATTTCCTCCGGTGTGTGTAAGAGGCGTGATAAATCCGTGACGTTGGTGCTCTTTGTTCGTTTCTTGGAGGGACCCACACATGCATGCTTAGTTCGAGGTCCTCGTTTGCGTGCGTCTTGAACAGTGTTGGAGACGTTGGACATATTGATGGGAAAGAAATTTGGGGGTTTAGGGTTTTTGAGTGTGCGAAATCTGAATGAAGGAAGAATAGAGAGGACCAAAATAGGATTGGGTTTGGAAGTTGAGAACAATGGAGGAAGATGAAGGGAAGGGTTCGAAAAATGAAGAAGGAGGCAAACGTATTCGAATACCTAATCTGAGTATTTGAGAAAAATGCTGTCGTGACCTGTTAAATATAACAGAAAAATTGGAAGGTATAGTCGAATACACTTGAGTGTATTCGAATACAAATTGAAAAATTTGGATTCTGAATGGTTCTGAGAGCAGGTGTAGTCGAATACACTCAAGTGTATTCGAATACAAATGGAAGAATTTTGATTCTCAGTGGTTCTGGGAACAGGGGTAGTCGAATACACTGGGATAGCTAGAATGTGTATTCGGCTACAGCTTCTATTTATTTGAAGCAGAGAGTAATATACCATATATAGCAGTATAATTTCATTATATAATCACCAAGATAAGGACAAGTAAGCATAGACAATGGAATTATAATATGCTAACAAGAGAAAGAACTAATACCTTTGAGATGATGATAACAAAGTACCTTATATTCAAAGATCACTTTCACTTAAGATGCCGAGTTCTCGTCGTATTTTGTAAAATGAGTCCTTAGGAAGTGGTTTGGTAAAGATGTCAGCAAGTTGATTATGAGTA
>JBBPBQ010020324.1:3491198-3505982 GCA_037974755.1 Cicer yamashitae
TAATATGCTAACAAGAGAAAGAACTAATACCTTTGAGATGATGATAACAAAGTACCTTATATTCAAAGATCACTTTCACTTAAGATGCCGAGTTCTCGTCGTATTTTGTAAAATGAGTCCTTAGGAAGTGGTTTGGTAAAGATGTCAGCAAGTTGATTATGAGTATCCACAAATGTGACTTCAACATTGCCTTTAAGTACATGATCGCGTAGAAAATGATGTCGTATATCAATATGTTTGGTCCGAGAGTGCATGATTGGATTCTTTGAGATATTTATCGCACTAGTGTTGTCGCATCTTAACGGAATGCATCCGAGATTGAGTCCATAGTCACATAGTTGTTGCTTAAGCCACAGAATTTGGGCACAACAACTTCCTGCTGCTATATATTCTGCTTCAGCCGTACTGAGTGCAACACATGCTTGCTTTTTACATGACCATGATACGAGTGCATTTCCCAAGACATGGCAAGTGCCGCTTGTCCTTTTGCGGTCGGTTTTACATCCTGCATAATCTGAATCAGAATATCCAATGAGACTACAAATACTACCTTTCGGATACCATAGTCCCACGTTGGTTGTTCCTTTCAAATATTTCATGATTCGTTTGACTGCTACAAGATGTGATTCTTTAGGATCTGCCTGAAATCTTGCACACAAACAAACACTAAACATAAAATATCTGGCCGGCTGGCCGTTAGATATAATAAAGAGTCAATCATACCTCGATATTTTGAAATGTCTATTGATATACCAGATTCATCTTTATCAACATACGTTCCTGAACCCATTGGAGTAGCACTTTCTTTGCAATTTTCCATTTCAAATCGTTTTAGCAATTCTTTGCAATATTTTGCTTGATTGATGAAGATGCCATGCTTGAGTTGTTTGATGTGAAGGCCAAGAAAATAGTTTAATTTTCCCATCATGGACATTTCAAATTCACCTTGCATCATCAATGAGAACTCTTCACATATTTCATTGTTTGTAACCGAATATGATATCGTCAACATAGATTTGGACCAGCAAGGTGTGACCATTATTTCGTTTAATAAATAATGTCTTGTCAACCTTTCCTTTTTCAAAACCTCTTTCACACAGGAAGACACTCAATCTGTCATACCAAGCTCTTGGTGCTTGTTTTAGACCATAGAGAGCTTTCCTTAGTTTGAATACATGTGTAGGATTCTTGAAGTCCTCAAAGCCAGGTGGCTGTTTGACATAGACTTCTTCATTGATGTATCCATTTAGAAAGGCACTTTTCACATCCATCTGAAATAATTCAAAGTTCATAGAGCAAGCATAAGCAAGTAGTAAACGTATTGCTTCTAACCTTGCGACCGGGGCAAATGTTTCGTCAAAATCAATTCCTTCTTCTTGATTGTATCCTTGGGCGACCAATCTTGCTTTGTTGCGAACAACTATACCGTTTTCGTCAAGTTTATTTTTAAACACCCATTTTGTTCCAATTATGTGTTTATTTCCTGGATTGGGAACAAGTTCCCAAACTTTATTTCTTTCGAATTGGTTAAGTTCTTCTTGCATAGCAAGTATCCATTGATCATCTTTGAGTGCTTCACCAATTTTGGAAGGTTCGATTTGAGAAACAAATGCCATGTTTGAGCATGCATCTTGTAGTTTAAGTCTAGTTGTAACTCCTTTGTTGATATCACCAATAATGTTATCAATTGGATGATCCCGATGAGTTCTCCATTCCTTTGGGAGTTTATCATTTTCCTTTTCAATGTTGACTTCATTGTCTTGACTCAGTTGATCAATTTGATCTTCTTTACTTTGATCACTACTTTCAATGTCATCATCATCATAAGAAATAGCTTTGTCCTCTTTCAAGGGGTTAGTTTCATCAAAAGTTACATGTATTGATTCTTCTACAATTAAAGTTCTTTTATTGAAAATTCTAAATGGTTTACTAGATAATGCATAACCAATAAAGATACCTTCATCTGCTTTTTCATCGAATTTTCCAAGATTGTCTTTTCCGTTATTTAGCACAAAACACTTGCATCCAAAGATGTGGAAGTGAGAGATATTGGGCTTTCTGCCTTTGTAAAGTTCATAAGGAGTCTTTTTAAGAAGTGGCCGAATGTTTACTCTGTTAGTAACATAGCATGCCGTATTTACAGCATCTGCCCAAAAGTACTTTGGTAGATTTGAATCACTTAACATAGTTCTTGCAAGTTCTACCAAGGATCTGTTCTTTCTCTCAACAACCCCATTTTGTTGAGGTGTTCTAGGTGCAGAAAAATTGTGGAAAATTCCATTTTCTTCACAGAATTCTTCAAATAAGGTATTTTGAAATTCTCTTCCATGATCACTTCTAATTGATACAATTTTGGATGATTGTTCATTTTGGACTAGTTTGGCATAATTTTTAAATGCTTTAAAAGCTTCGTTTTTACTTGCCAAAAACAAGGTCCATGTGTACCTTGAATAGTCATCAACTATTACTAGTCCATATGAATTTCCACCAAGACTTTTAGTTCTTGATGGACCAAACAAATCCATGTGTATTAATTGAAGTGGTCTTGTAGCTGATATAACATTTATAGCTTTGAAAGAAGTTTTTGTTTGTTTACCTTTTTGACAAGCGTCACATAATTTATCTTTGACAAATTTCATTTTTGGTAATCCAACAACAAGATCATGCTTGACTAGTTTGTTTAAATGATCCATGTGGATATGTGCAATTCTTTTGTGCCATAGCCATGCATCATTGTTGTCGCTTACCAAAAGACATTTCATTTTCAAGGATAAATCGTCAATATTAAGTATAAAAATATTCTTGAAACGTTTACCGATAAATTGAATTTCACTTGTTGCTGCATTTTGAATGATGCACTCTTCTTTGTTGAAGACTATCTTGTGTCCTTTGTCACATAGCTGGCTGATGCTTATGAGATTATGCTTTAGTCCTTCCACATACAGAACATCTTCAATTGATGGAGAAGGTGCTGTTCCAACTTTTCCAATACCTAAGATTTTTCCTTTATTATTATCTCCATATACTACGTATCCTTTTGATTCAAGGGTCAAGGCTGAAAATTTTGTTATGTCACCCGTCATATGTTTGGAGCACCCACTATCTAAGTACCACAAATTTGAAGTACTTTGTGTGCATACCTACAAAATTGAAATCAAGTTTTATTAGGTACCCAAAGTGCTTTGGGTCCTTGGGGGTTAGTTCCTTTCTTGACCCATATGCAATGCCCTTTAGGAATGCTAATGTTTCTTATATGACAATCATTAGGTGTGTGTCCATGAATACCACAATATGAGCAAGTAGGAATCTTACTAGTATATGTATGAAGTTTATTTTTAGTAAATTTCTCCTTATAAGAGTGACCCTTTTGTAAAATTGTAACATTTCTTTGATTTGTTTGAGTACTTGATTTGACAAAAATGGTCTTATTTGAACTTGGTTTATCAAATTTAGAAAATCCAATACCACTTTTATCGTTTGAATATCTTTGCATGTTTAGAACATTTTCCAATCCTATATGTCCTTTTTCATATCTTTCAATCACTCTATTTAGTTGAACAATTTTAAATGAAAGGGAATCACATTTATTGCATGTAAAATTCTGCTTTGATTTTTCAGCATCTTTTTCCATAATATCAATTTTTTCTTTAAGACATGAAATTTCTTTCTTTTGTGTTGATACTTGTTTAAGCAGATTTTTACATTCAACAAGAAGTTCTTTTATTGCATTTTGTGCTTCATTGTATTCTATAACTAATTCATGATTATAATGAGGAGTGTTTAAGTTACTAACCTCTTCGTCATCTGAATGATGTGAAGCCATTAGTGCAACGTTAGCACATTCATCACTTTCAGTTTCTGATGATGAACTTATATCATTATCTTCCCATGCTATATATGCTTTCTTGAAATCTTTTCTTTTACCGGCATTCTTCTTGATGAGATCTGGGAAATCTGCTTTGATATGTCCTTGTTTCCCGCATTCAAAGCATGTGAAATTTTGGTTGGTAGTAGAGCTATATTTCTTTCTGAAGTTCTTCTTTTTGAAACTTCTGTTATTTTTAAGAAATTTACCGAATTTCTTGACAAGGAAGTTAATGTTTTCGTCTTCATCAGAAATTTCGTCTTTGACTACTTCCTTTGATTCGGTCTTTAGAGCAATGTTTTTGCTCTTCTTTTCTTGGGTTTCATTTTGCTCTAATCTTCCAAGTTCTATTTCATGTTCTTGCAATTTGCCAAATAGTGCAGAAAGTGTCATTTTAGATAAACTCTTCTTTTCTGATATCGCTGTCACCTTTGGTTGCCACGCCCTAGTTAGTGACCTTAATACCTTCAGATTCAGTTCATCGTTGGAGAAAACCTTTCCAAGGGCTGTCAAGTGATTTGTTAAGTGGGAGAATCGTTTCTGCATGTCTAATATAGATTCTCTAGGCTGCATACGAAATAATTCATACTCTTGAGAAAGTGTATTAAGTTTGGATCTTTTTACCTCTACGGTGCCTTCATGGGTTACTTCCAATGTATCCCATATCTCCTTTGCTGTTTTACAATGAGATACGCGGAAAAATTCGTCCATACCTAATGCTGATTGTAAGATGTTTTTAGCCTTTTTATCAAACAACACTTTCTTTTTATCGTCATCGGTCTAGGAATTTTTTATCTTGATTTCTTCCTTGTCATTGATTACTGTTGTTGGGATGTAAGGACCATTTTCGACAGCATCCCATATTTCGTCTCCCTGAGGCTCTAGATATGCTTGCATGCGTATTTTCCAAAAATCATAATGCTCACCAACGAAACATGGTGGTTTATTGCTGCTGCCACCGTCTCTGAAAACTGGTTGTGCGGAAGCCATGAATTATTGATCTAGGAGTAAGTTACCTTCAACCTGCTCTGATGCCAATTGTAAGATCAGATGTGCACCTAAGGGGGGGGGGGTGAATTAGGTGTTTGAGAATGTTAGTAGTTTTCAAAAATTTAGTGATCGATTTTTTTCGCTTAATAATGGTCGATGAAAGAGTAAATAGCAGCAAGTAAAAGAACACAACAGATTTATCCTGGTTCCCCTTATAACCAAGGGTACATCCAGTCCTCTTGCTCACCACAAGAGATTTCCTTCACTATTTGTCAGAATATGTACAAGTCCTCACCCTAGGACCTTTGCTACAACCTTCTAACAAATCTTCTATGATAGAACACTACTATCTTAGATAACACACTTAAAGAAAGTACAACTTTCTTTTACAAACACTTGTGATTTGATAAGAGTATAGGAGTAAGAAAGAGGTAGAATGATAACAATCCAAGATTGATTCAAGTACGTTGAGAACCTTAAGGATATGAAAATGATATGCAAGTACTTGAATTTAAGAAAATGACTTTGAGAAAAATTCAGAAAAGTTTGTTCAAAGTCTTGAAGTTGTTTAGTAGGATTGTTGTCTTTGAATCTGAAGTTGTGATGTATTTATAGTCCATAAACATCTCTTCAGATTCATGGCCATTGATCCAAGAGGTTTGAGGAAGAATTGCAATGTTTTAGATTCAATTCAGAACTGAAAAAGTGCATTGCTTCCAGTTGTATTCGAATACAGGCTATGTGTATTCGAATACGCCTCTTTGCAACGTTCAAATTTATTCAAATTTAACACTGTGTATTCGAATACACTTGGATGTAGTCGAATACAGATTGGTTAATTTGGCCACTGACTTGCTGGGTGTATTCGAATACAATAGGATGTAGTCGAATACAGATGAAGGGTTTTGGCTACTGACTTAGCATTTCTTCATCTGTATTCGAATACACAGGGATGTAGCCGAATACAGATGAAGGGTTTTAGCTACTGACTTAGCAATTCTTCATCTGTATTCGAATACAAGATGTTGTATTCGAATACACTTTTGCATATTTCAAAAATATTAATTTTAATACTTTGAAAATAAAGTTTTTGACTTTCAAAAATGTTGTTTATGCATATGTAAGGATGTAAGGTTCTCTTGTATATGATTTCATGGATTGTATCATTTACCTTTACATAAAACATCTAATTTAATCCATCAAAGGATGTTTGAAAACTTTCTTGAAGACTTCTTCTTTTTGAGCTTGTCGTTTTGAGCATGATCATCGTTTGTATCATCAAAAACATGTATTTTACATATATATATATATAATTCTTTATTACAAATCATACCAGTCATAAATATTTTAAATTTATATTTAATTTTTTTTTCTTATACTTTTGTGTTAGAGTATTGTAAAATATTGTTTAAATATTTACTTTAAAGAGTATGATTGTAACAAGAGTTAACGAGTGTATTATTCTCTGGTTTTGATTATTTGAATAAGAAGAAAAGTTTGGTTAAGTGAGAGGTAACAAAGTCACTGGGAATTCAAAATTAGGGGAAGTTAGAAGATATATATATATATATATATATATGATCAGAGGTACTTTTTCCCGTTAGCTTTTTAGACATGAAGAAATCTAAAAGTTGCAAATAATTTAATTTAAAGACAAAGTAAGACATAGGCAAAATAGGAAATACAATAATATTTTTCATCACTTCTAATGCCCTTGACCAACTTTCCGGGGTGCTCAGCTCAGTCGCCATCTAATAAGATTGCATCCGATAGATAAACGCTTACCACTTTTATTCAAAACGAAAATTGTCAGGTAGAATTCAATTTTCCATTTTTAATCACAGCCAATTCATTTAACATAACCTACTAGGCTACTAGTATTTTCAATCACCACCATCATCATCATATATAATTAGTGTAAGCACTAAGCAGGGATAGCAAAACTCATATAGATGGAACAGCACCCAAAAAAAAAAAAACAGCAATGTACAACGCAAGTGCAGAAATTTACAAAAAAGCTACCGATAATATTAATGAATTTCCTCAAGCAAGGGAAATAAAATTACAAAAAAGAAAAAGCATCGTTACATAATATTTATGAATATGATACAGTAGGGGCCAGCACAAGCATGAGTATCGTGTGTCTGAAATCTGTGAATGAATGAATGAATGGTCAATTCAAATCAATGGCATTGGGACCAGCACAAGCATTCAAAACTGGGCTCCAAACCCACTGGACCAAAAACTTTCTATTCCTAAGCCCATTAAGGTTAAACGTTCTTCCTTCTTTATCCTTCATCACTTCCCCAATGTAACCGCCTCCACCACCGGTTCCGTACAAGCCCTCGCATAAATCACCGATCTCCGTCGGTGCCGTCGGATCTTCCCCTGCGTACCACGCGTTTACCAACGGATTCGACGACAGCTCAGCTAGTTCGTGAGCGATCACGCTCACCATTCCGTCAACTCCGACTTCGCCGTTCGGCGGCGACAGTTTCCCCGGTCCACCTCCTCCCATGTACCCTGGCACGGCGAATGGATACGCACAAACTTCTGCACACTGTTTCCCTGAATTCCCCACCCAAGCGTAGGGAAGCGTGTAACCTACCTTCGACGGAAACGTGAAATAGTGAAAACCGCACACCGCGCGGCAGAATTCGTCCATCGTAACATCTTCCGCCGTTAAAACAAGGTAGATTCCTTTCCGGTGATCGACCGGGAACGGTTTAGATCTCACCGCCGTTGCAATTACGTCCTGGATCGAAAGTCGCGTGAGGCGCTTTCCGTTGGAGTAGCGTAGGTCGGAATATTCTCCGGCGATGGAGATTGTGCTAGAGATGTTAGCGCCTGTTTGGTCGGTGTAAAGAGAAACGGTTTTCCACCAGTCGGAGACGGAGGGATGAGGGGCGGTGGTATCGGAGATTGAAAGGAGAAAATCTTTGATGAGTTGTTTGTTAGGTCTAGCCCATTTACCGTACCATATGAGGTAGATGTTGATCGGAGAAGAGAGAACAGGTCCCATGTGGTATTTGAGTTTAACTAGATCGGAAGATCCTTCAAAACGTTTTGATGAAGATAGTGTTCGGAGTGGTGGGATTGGGATTCTAGGGTTGAATTTGGTGTTTAGGGTTTGAAAATCTTCGTATTGTTCAGTTGATGCAAGTGAAAAGAACACGAATATGGAAAAAAAGAGAAGAAAATTAGGTAGCTGTGACATGGTTGTGCAATGCAAGTTAGAAGAGAAATGAAGTGAAGTGAAGTGAAGAGAGTAGTGAGTTGCTATTTGCGGTGTTATTTTAAAGAGTGGAGACGGTGGAGGGAGGTTAATATTTAACATAATTATTAACACAAGACATAAGATTATATAGTAATGTAATAATGGAGATTGAAGAGAAAAGGGGGGAGGTGTATTTGATTGGGAGGGAAATTGGCTGGAGACAGCTGCCATGTGTGGGCGCACTATACTCGCCAAAAAACAATCATAAATAAATATCTATCTACTTTTATTTATTCATTTTTCAAAAGTGTAAAACAGATATTTGTTTGTTTGCTTCTAATCTTGTTTTCACTTGCAGAATATTACGATTAAGGAAGGTAATTTTAATTTACCATTGTACTACTGTGTCTCTTTCACCTAATTCACACGGGTGAGATTCATACTTCAACTTGCTTTTTTTTTTTTTTTTTTTTTTTTTTGTATTAATTAATTAATGTGTTACAGTTTACCCTTTCCTTTTTGCTGCTTACTTTTACTTTTAGTTTTTTTACCACTCTTGGGAATAATGGGGTTACATTGCAGGTTGATAATTGATTATCATTATTCATTGGAGGGAGCAAAAGAAAGTAGAAAGTAAATTGGTTGGTGGGTATGGTAAAGTTTATAAAGTATGATGAGGAGGCCTCAGACTTGGAGAGAACAAAGTTCTTCGCCGTGATATGCGTCAAGCGGGGCCGCAAGGTCTGTTATTTTTACTTTTCACATTGGTCTGATTCTGCACCACGGTTTGAAAATTTAATTTTATTTACTAAATTCCTACATATGTTGGTGTGGGGGGTCCAAATTTTACTTTCATTTATTCTTGTGTTGTTTAGGGAAATGTTGGATTTTGTCATTCATGATTAATCTTTGGCTGGTGAACATTTGAGTGGTAGTGTGCAGTGTTGAATAACTCTTTCTGCACATTTACCTATTACCGGGGAACCATTTCTAGGCACCATTTTACAAGAGAAGCATTTGTTTTTAACAATATATTGGAAACTCATTTTTTTGGGTTTTTAAAAACCAAGAAATTTTGTTGGCATGAAATGACTTCCTCAATTGTCATCACAACTCACAACTTTTGGTTTAAGACAATTTTTCCTATTGTAGCTTGTCCCTCCCTTAATAATAAATTTTGAATTAATTATTGTCTCAATTATAGTAAGTTGATAGTTAAGTAGTTGAAAAATGATGACATTGAAGCATTATTTAATATTGACCAAAAATGATTAGACCATTGTTTTTTTTATCTTTGAATAAACTCCTAAATTAGACATTTGGGGTAATTTTCTATTTAGGTAATCATGTTATAACTATGAAATATCTGGTGCTGCTTAACATTGACTAATAGTTGTTGGGGAATATCTTAAGCTGCGATTATGTTTAATACAACAGAAGCGACGAGACAAGAGAGAGCTATTAATAGAAGGTAAGGGAGGGAAGAGGAAAGAGGAGATTTTAAAATGTTATGTTTGGTTCTACGATGAGTGGGGAGGAATTTTAATGGAAGAGAAATATAAAGTATCGTTGTTCACCCTTACAATATTAAAATGGTATTGTTCACCCTTCCCATTAAATAAAAGGATATATTTGAGTTCAAATACGGGACAAATTTTATGTCCCCTTCAAATCCCTCACTTTTGGAGGGGAGCTGAAAAGGGTATTTGGCTCTCCTCCCATCTCCTTCCCTCAAAATAATTGAACCAAATAACTAAAATTTTAAATAATCTCTCCCCTCCAACTAAACACGCCCTACAAGTGAGTTCTCTACTTCTTACCGGATTTTCTCACGATTGTCACGTTTAAACTCCTAACCACTTGTTTGAAGTCCCTTACGCCTCGAACCATCAACATATAGTTGGAGATAGTCATTTGAGTGTACAACTATTTGTTTGGATGAAATAATTATTAGCAAAATCTAACAGTTATTTTACTTATTATTTTGGTTATTTTGTTTCCTACGTTCAACCCTCAAATACTTGAATATGAATTATTACCCAGTTATCTCTAATATGCTAGTTTCTTCTTATAAGAGAAAATATGAGGTCATGAGGCTGCTGAGGCAGCTTGGAGAACCAAAACTTCCAAGTTTCTTTTTTTGATGTTAAAATTCAAGTTTCATCAACTAATGCATCCGAGTTTATTCAGCCCATCATATACATCTAACTTACTGTAATTCAGCCTGTCTCTCAAGTGTCAACTTCTGAAAGTCACTATTTTGTCACTGCATGGGCAGCTTATCTAAAATTAAAATGGAATCGTTAACTTATCTTAAATAAGTCAATGCTGCCCAGTTATCTCCCTCTTTTTGTGTGTGACTTTCTATAATTTATAGCTCAATGTTTAATTACAGTTTCCATTATTTGTCAATAAGAAAGAAATTACAGTTACCATTATTACTTTCATTAGTTTAATTCTTCTCTCCTCAAGTTTAGTTTTTATATTTAGCAGATAATTTTATCTTCTTCTCTGCCGCTCTGGTTTTGTCTTGCATAGTTAAATGCTTCTCGTATTCCAAATATATTGACTTTCTTCCGTATAGCTTCGGTAAGGAATTTATCATTCTTATTTTGTGAGAATAGTTACTTCACCTAGTTTCTTGTTCACACATATGTTCTGGATATGATTAATGAGATATATATTTCAACAGATGTTTGCCTATTACGACATTAAATTGGAAAACACTCTTTCAAATACTTCCCTAGAAATAAATGTATGCCTAGAAATTATGACCTAATAAGAGTGTGTATTGATGAAGTGTTTGCAAATTTTAGTGAATTTTAAATTCTAAACAATTCAAGTTATTTAATTGAATTCCTTCATTTATAATTTAAAAATGCTTTTGAGGCAAAAATATAAATATAAACCGTGGTTCAAAATAATAAAAATTTGGTTAAAACTTAAATTTTGAAAAAGTTGAGGAAGCAACCTGATAATTTTAAAGGATTATAAGGATCAACTTTCTACTTTAAAATTTATAAGGACTAATTTGTAAATTTTGAAATATATAGGAACTACTTTAAAAGTTTTCTTTTATCCGAAGGAACTTTCTTTATGCCACCTCTCCTACAAAATGCCTTTTCATTCTATTTATCTTCCCTCTTCTATAATTTTGTAAACAATAGATACAAATGTACTCAATAGTTTTCTCTCCTTTTTTTGGGTAAAATGCATCCATAGTTTTGTTACGACATGCAAGAGAAGATTCTAGCTATGTAGTACTGTTGGTTCCAACTAATTTAAGGGTTATCCGGACCGGATGCGGGTCCAATTCCCAGATTCATAAATTTGGCTTTTAGTTTTGAAATTTTTTACTCTATACCCTAAAAATCCAAATTTTCCACTGACTTTTAAAATATTGAAAAATTATCTTGTCCCTTGCAAAATTCCAAATGTGTTCCGGTAAAATCAAAATTGAAAGGTTGAGTTTCTAGCTGTAGATTTTAAAGCATATACTACATGTGATTATGCAGTAATGTACTATTGCTTCAATAATGAGTTTATTTTTGGAGAGACAATGTCTTAGATTTTGTTTTCCAGACACATGAAGCTGCCATTATCAATCGTTTCGTTGTAGCCATTTTTGGAATAGCAAATTTATACATCTTACTATAATTTTCATAATATAAGCAATAGGTCTTTTCCGTTATTGTTTTTAAAGTTCTTGTTGTTGTAAGTTTACCTCCTCATTGTTTGCATGATTGTGGCTTTATATGTCATTCTTAGGTATTTACATATTGTTGGTCCATAATACTGAGTTCAATGAAATGGCAACCCAGTAATAATTTGTATTGTGGGCTTAAAAGTCATAAGAAGGAATTTTCTCTAACCTCTATATTTCTGAAAAAATCACATATGTTTTAAGATATTCGTTCAAATGACAATTTGCATATTTTTTTAGATGTGTAAAAAGTTTCTTCCGAAGTCTGTTTTAAGGTATATGAATCTCTACATGAAGGCTAGGAAATAGAACATTACTCCTTGTCTAATTCAATGCCTGAGTTACATTATCCATATATTAATTATGAAGTTATGAAGTATGGTGATATTTTTAATATGCCAATGTTGGTTTTTTTTTTGTTATTATTTTTTTATATATATATATATATAGTTTTAATCCCATGATTTCTAGAGGAATAGAGCTCTAGTAATGCAGAGTTTGACCGGAAGAGATAAGTATGGTTTGACTAAAAATTGTACGGGAATAATTTGTATTGTAGACTTAGTCGGACTTCTTTTAATTGTGGATTGTACTTGAACTAATTTGTGCGGTTGAAGTTTGTAAGTTTTGATCTTTTAGATCAAAAACAAAAGGTTTTATTTTTATTTTTATCGTGGACCTATTGATAAAGCTAAGGATTAAACACGAGAGATGTTATCCCCACCCCTACACATTTTAACAACACCTCTTCATTTTGTTAAAATTATTACAAAATTAACTCATTTTTAATTTCAGATCTTCTCCCTCCTACAACCCCACGAACTTTTAAAACGGATACCATAAACAAGTTGAATACAATACACAATTACTAAAAAATATGTATAGTAAACAATATAGTATAGCATAAAATAGTTGTTCATTATATGTACAATAAATAAAGTTGTCTATACGTCCAAACATAATAGGAACAATGTGGGGTGTCATTGAATTTTGTAGAGGTGTGTGTAGCAACCCCCCATAAACATTCTCAGTGGGTGGCCTGGCCTCTATTTTATTCACGTCTTATTAATGAGTCCTTCCTTGAGTCAAACACAAAAAAAATAAACACAAAAAAATCCTGAGTGCATATTTGATTCACTTTTATGGGATGAAAAGAGAATGGTTGTAACATGTATCACTGATTTGAAAATTTGTGGCACCGTGATATTTAGCCTTAAATTTATGGTTTAATTGATATTTTAACATAGATTTGTTCAATTTTTAACATTGCTATATTTTAACATGTATCAATTTTTTTTATGTGAATGGGGTATTATTCTTTGAATTGGGTAGGAGTGGACCACAAAATTCTATCTTAAGAGATTTAACATTACGGCATTTTTATAGCTGAATTTGAACTTAAGACTTCTGATTAAGTTGGAAGTGGACATATTTGAATTATCATCTGTATTAATTATTTTTTTACTAACATAATCCTAATTAGTTAATTTACATTTTTTTTTCTTTCTGCAATCAACAAAAAATATTATAGTAAAAACAATAACTAATTCTTTCTTTTCAAGAATAAATATATAAAAACAATATTAATTTTAACAAATAATTTATGAGAAACTTTTTGTTTTGTTTTATAAAATAGAAATATTTAAAAATGTCAATCAGGTTAAATTGAATCAAACAAAACTATTCTCAATTGAGATAAACAATTTACAACGATATATGTTATTAAAGTAAGCTTAGATAAAATGTTGGACATTAGAAAGTGAAAAACACAAAAAGATAATAGAAATTGCAGGATAAATAAAGAAAGAGAGAGTGGGAGTTTAGAAGAGAGAAAAGTGAAATTGAAAGAGGAGATAGGACATAAGTGAAAAGAGAAAAAATTAATAACGAGTGAACAAGAAAGGAGAGAGAATTGAGGTTGCTTCTGGATATCATATCCTCATAATCAATTTATATCTATATAAATATTATTTATCATAACCAGTTTTTCTAACTAATTCATATAACTATATTTGATTTTATAAAATCAGTTAAAAGTCAGTTATATCCATAACCAAATACTCAAATATATTGAAATTGTATAAATTATACTTTATCCCATTAAGGTTCAATTTTACCCACAGTTTTTGCTGCATAACATGATATTACATCCCTATACCTATGAAATTATTTTCGCAGGAAAATGCAGATTTTTAGTAGTGTTTTCTTCCAATAAACCAACCTGTTTAGTGTGAATAGTGTGTGCAAACTATATATACAAGCAAAATACCTTATGCAATGTCTTAATTCAAATTTCAGTTATAATTTAGTTATTTTTCTTCTTCTTTTTTGCAATTTGATTCTTTATATTTTAAAATGTCAACAATATTATTATTTTTTACAAAAAATCAGAAAATTCATTACCATCTTCAAAGAAAACCTATAAAATTCATTATCAATTTCAAGAAAATTCATATATTTCTCAAATTCATAACTTAAATCTTCAAATAAACTTATATTTTCATCTCTAAAAACATCAAATTCATCAAATAAAAAACTCACATTTTAAGATTTGATCCCCATATCACCAAGATAATATTTTATTCTTCTTTCTATCATTCTCCAAATCAAATCCATAACCTAAATATTAAAATGTGAATTCTTTATTTGATGTTATTGGAGATAAAAATATGAGTTTATTTGAATATTTGAGAGTTACAAACTTGATGAAAATATGGATTTTGCTGAAAATGATTACTAATTTTCTGAGTTTTATTTAAAAATGATGAGGAATTTTTTAGATTTCTGTAACAAAATAATAATATTGTTGACTTTTTAAGACATAAATGACCAAATTGATACTTAAAATTAAATAAATAATCAAATCGATAAATAAAATAGATAAATGACTAAATTGTTATCTGAAGTTAAGTTAAGATACCAAAAAGTATTTATCTCTATATATATCTCATAAGTATAATTTTTTTAATGTTGATAAAAAATGTTTATATATACACAGTTATATATATT
>JBBPBQ010020324.1:3506137-3523909 GCA_037974755.1 Cicer yamashitae
ATTTAAGGTCGCGTAGAGTATAGTACTACTCTATCCTTATATGTAAAACTCTTTTGTTAAACTTTTTTTTGTTATTATATAAGATCTTTTCAAATTACAAAAAATATTAATGTTTTTTACAAAAATATCCCTTATTAATTGTAAAAAATTAAAAGATTAATTATCTCTCTTGTAATAATTAAAAGATAATTTTAGAAGAAAAAAATGTAAATTATTGACTAATTTAATGTAGAATATTATTATTATTTTTTTAAAATTCTTGTGTATTATCAAATAAGTCTAACGTATAAAAACGAAAGTAGTTTAGAAACTACTCAACATATTTTGTTTTATCTAATTAATAAAATTAATGAATAGTACAATAAGTGCTAGATCCTTAGCATAATTAATTTGTCACTGCACAATCCTTTTGTATAGTTGATTCTTTTACTGCCCTATTGCATTAATTCAAGGTTTGGTTAATTTGATATTATTTGTTTTGTTGTATAATGGACTCTCTTTGATCTATACTAGTATCTATTTAAAAACGTTAGATTTTATTTAAATTTTAAGTTTATTTATTTTTCTTTTTAGACATGGTAGATGTTGTATGGAAACAACGACTACAAAAGATTCAATGTTTTTTAGTTTAGCATAACGTAGAAACATATATTCAGGAATTTAGATTTTCTTCTGTCGATTTTTAGATTAAATGAGTTAATGGTCGACTACAAGCGACTCCACCAAAAAATCTATTGTAGAGGATTAATTTGGATACTTAGAGAAACTAGTTCTGTCGGTTTCATTTCATTTAGTTATTCATGAATGGCAAAGTAGAAAATGACATTAATGTCAGCTAAGCTAATGTGGTACTTCCACTTTAACGTGGTACTCCCACTTTAATTAAATATAAATAAAATTGAATGTTAAAAGTTTAAAATATATAATTAAAATTTTAATTCAGATACATTAATTTTATTTTAAATTGTTTATTTGGAATGAATAAATTAGTTTGTAAGAATTGTGTGATGAGTTTCCTTTAACACTCATTAAATGTCTAGATTGATACGGTGAAACTGTAAAATAATATACTTTCTAATTTTTTTGACATCATTATTTCTTGAGAGTAGGTCCTAGCTACCTATTTACTATCAAGTATAATTATAAATATGAAAAATAAAAGAAAGATAATTTTATGTATATGATATTTTACCACCGTTTATTAATGAGCGGAGATATCAGATCTAAAATTTAAAAGAAAAATATTCCAAAAAAGATAAAAATATATAAAAATCAAAATTCAGATAAAAATAAAGTATTAATGTCAAATTTTGTGTCAAAAATCATTTCTCATTTTATATAAATCATTTGTTTGTTTGTGAATTATGAACAAAACAAATAGAAAATTGAAACATTAATTTACATTTGATTAAGATTACCGGGATTAATAAAATGTAAATTTTAATTGTAATTTTATAATTTAAAATGTTGAATTTACCTATGAACTGTTCGGTCATTCCAAAATGTGTGAATGGGTGAAATATTGAATGGAGGGAAGCCAAATTCAAAAAATAGAAGTATCGTCATGGTTGGTTAATGCTATAGTATTTATTTACTACATCTTCTACAAAATAAATAAATAATAAACGGTAAAAACACCAAATCAATCTAAATTACATATTAATTAATATTTGTGTCCAAATCTAAAATAACAAAAATTCAAAGAAGAGGGAGTAACTATGAACGATATTCCTTTTCCATCAGTTGTTCTCAGAGCATATCATCTATTGGCTACTGCCAACTGCTTATTTGTAGTGTAACACGGTGGCAGCAAAATTTATAGGCAATTTTAAATGATAGCGGTTGATAATTAATTAGAGGGTAAAATTTTATTAAGGGTCGGTAATTGGATAGAGGGAGGAAAAATTTATTAGTGATTAACTTTATTAATAATGATTTTAAGTATTTAAATAAAAGGTAAAGTTGAAAATATTATATAATAAAATACTTTAGCATCAAAAGTGTCAGTAAAATAATTTTTTTTTATTTAACTTTTATTATTTATAATAGTGAATATTGAATATTTTAATAAAAAATATAAAAAATTAATATATTATTTATAAACAACAAAATAATGTTGTTTTTTATAAAATAATTTTCTTTTAAATACAAAAAATGACGAATAAATTTTAATTTATAAAAATTATTCTTAATTTATTAATTTATAGCACAAATATATCAAAATCTTTCAACCTGAAAACTCTATTTTATTTAATTGTATGGCCGATAGGAATCACAGTTTAATTGCCCAGATTTCAAACAATGAAAGATTTAATTTTCTAGACACAGAACAGAACACTTCCTTTGCGAAAAAAAGAAAAAACAGAACAATTCCTAAATAGAGAAATATTTATATTGTTCGAACTTCAAATAAAAATTATATGCGTGCACATATATTAAAATATACATCATTATTATTTTTAAATACAATTTTCTTAACTATTTTATCTTATAATTATTTTCTTTTTTATATGCACCTATAAATTGTGTCCAAAATCTTACCAACATTTAAGACTTTATCTTTTAAATATATTGGATAACTCAAGTCACAAATATATGATCAGCTGAATATTTATAAAATATAGGGGGTAGTAATAAAATATTGTACATGGCTAATACAGAAGAAATAAAATAATGGCGTTGATTTTAAAGTTTCAAAACAGCATATTTCTCAACAACTAGAATTTCTAAGGAAATTTTTAGAAACTTCATCACAGCTCACAGGTCATTTTGACGTTGAATAATTGGCTTAACAACCTCACATTATTATAAACAAATGAAATTACATTCGTTTTCTGAGTTTTCTTCAAATAATATTTACAATTTCTCTAGTTTTTTTAAAAAATATCTAGCTCCTCTATATTTATTAAAAAAATTATGTGAAATTTTTTATTTTTCATCTATTTTATCATTTTCTATACGATATAATTAAAAAATTTATTTTAATTTATAAAAATACAATTATACATCTAGTATTTATAATTTTAAAATATATAATTATATTTATAATGTCACAAATAGATTATGCATTCTAATAGTTTTTTTTATTAATAATAGATAAAGTTATAAGTATGAGAAAAATATAAATATAATTTTTTTGTAAATATAAGAAACATAAATGTATTTTAAAAATTAAAAAATATACATATATAAGTGTTATTTAAAAATATGAGAGTTAAATGTAATTTCACCTTATATATTCAACTAAAACAACCAATTACATTGTACTAGTATCACATCATTAATTTATTTTTTTAACAACAAAGTATCATATCATTAATTATCATCAGCTATATTAGAGCATCTATTAAACTCTAATGTTGTTTTAACTTTTATATTATTTCAAAGGTGACATAGGTAGAAAAATGAAGAGGCTAATTAGCGATGATGTCCACTTCACGACAAATTAGAAGCTGAGCCAGTTGTAGATTAGGTAAGAAGTAGTATAGAATAAATTAAATTAATTTCTGTGTGCTGAATAATCCAAACTCCAAAACTTTGCTATCATATTATCAAATCAAATCAAATCTCAGTAGCACTGCGAGTAGCCGAAAAGATAACCACTAATAATTACATTATACACATAGTTGTAGATGCAAAGTTATTGTAATTCTGATTTTTGTGTCCAATGTGACTATGACTTTTGGTTTGGCATATTCTCATAGCAGAAAATAGATTCTTGATGAACCAAAGAGAAAATGGGAAAAAAGAGCACAGTCCCATATTAAGAAAGGAGCGATATTATTATTTATTATTATTATTAATAAAATAATGAATGGTTGGTTCATTATGACAAACATGTCACTGCCAATGCAAACAGAAAAGCAAAATGGAAGCACTTACCATTATGTCATGTAAAATCAGAGTGAAGATTTCACTTAATATATGCAATTGCCATTTATTGCATTAAGATCACATCACATCACTAGATTGTAGGATTAGTTCATGATCCGAGTCAGCCGCAGCCTAAAATCATTACCTTTTTCTGGTTTTATCCCTCATTCTTGTGTTGTCCTCCTATCCTAATGCAACATTGCAAGCTGTTTTTTATTACTCTCTCATCTCACAATTAATTAATTATTTTATCTTTTTAAACATATTAAGCTGTTTTTTATTATGTGTAATTTCTTTTCTCCTTATTTAAAATGTATTGTTTAATTAAAATTAATAAAATGTGATATTACTTTCACTTAATTATATTAATGATGTTATCGCATCAAAGTAAAGATCCAAATTACAGGTGGAATAAAATGTCTTAATTTTAAAAAATAAAAAAATAAAAATTGCGAAATTAGAAATAGATGATCAAAATTACGAATTGGTTAAATAGGGGGACCAAAATCACAAGATTAGAAATGAATAAACTAAAATTACAAATTAATTAAAATAAGGAGACTAAAACTACAAAATTAGAAATAGAAATACCAAAATTACGGATTAGTTAAATGAAGTATATTATTTGTGCCACAATAGATGACATATTTGACTTCATTTTTTGACTCAAAATGATATATTTGACTATTTGACATAGATTAAGACGAGCATATAAATGAAACAGAGATATAATATTTTTATTAAATTTTTTTTATCAATTATTGTTGGATTCATTATTACCATTAATGTAAATATAAAATAAAAGATGATAAATTAAGAGTAATATATATAATATTAATTTTAAAGTACAATTGAAAAAAGAAACTAATAATATATTAAAATTTAAAACGGTTGTTTATTTTATAATTTTTTTTTTGCAAGTGAGTTATTAATTGTTTGCAAGTAGTATTATACCAAATGTAACTTATTGTTGGTGTTTCTCTAGGAAATGCACATCAAACGTTTCTTTGCCTTTTTAATAGTTATATTTAGCTTGGCATGTGTATATAGAACTATTATTGTGTAAAAAAAAGGTGTATGTTTTATTAAAAAAATGCATGTAGAATTAGAGTATTACATAGCTTGGTTTGAGTTGGATTCAGTGAAAATCAGAATTGAAACTTATAGAAGATTTTGGTTTGAGTTTAGAAAATAAACCTCCAATTACATGATTGAGTCGGGTTGAATCAAACAGTCTGTTTTCGAATTATGTTGGATAGTGATGTATTCTTTTTTTTTTTTAAATCTCTTTTAAAATTATATTCGTAGTAAAAAAAAATATACTTATCTTATTTTTTCCAATATGCAAACAACTATTTTCACTATTTTTTTAACGTCAAATATATAAACATACAATAAATATTAAAATCATAAGTTTTACCATAAAATACTTGCATGCATGAAAATAATCAAAGTTGTAGGAGTCTAAAATTACATAAAATGCTTGAAAGTATAAAAACAACTAAAGTGCAAGATCCTAAAAATTAAAGGAAGGTCTTCTAAGTTTTATTTTTGAACGAAAGTCTTTTAAGTTTTTCAAAAAAAAGATAACAACGAAAATCTTAGCGAACATTTTCTTTGTTTTGAAAATCATGATCACTCAATTATCCAATCCAAATATTTTTTAGTTTTATTACTTTGACCTAACCAATAAAGATGCCATGTAGAACTATATCTTGAGAAGAGAGAACAGGAAATTAAAAGTGGGAGAATGTAAAGAAAGAGGGTAGGAGTTGGAACGGGGTAACATTAATTTGATTGTCCTTAATGTTGAGAAAAGCTTCAGTCTCTTTCTCCAATTTGCCATCAATTTTGTCACACATATATGGGACTAAATGAGTCAGTCAATGATTCCCAATAACATTAATTAGTCAATAGCGTTGCATCTTGAATGGGCTATGGCCCAAATAAAACAAAGGGTACCCATAAATGTTGCAGTGTAGCTTGCACCTGCTAGTACTGGAAGTGCACCGATAGAAGAATCACAAAATAAAATGTATTTATTCAAAACATTGTAGTTTTTTTAAAGTGAAAATACAATTTTGTGATTCAAATTTAAAGAGTTGATCAAGTTAATCCTTAAATATTATAAATCATTAAATATATTTCTAAAATTATAAAATATCAATTAAAATATTTTTTATATAAATTTTATTAATAAATATTATAATGCAGTAATATATGACTTATTTGCGTCATTCTATATCATTGTATCTTTTCGATGACAAATGTATCAATCCTAATTCAAATAGATCCCTAATCCATTTTTTTTTCCATTTCTCCTTCCTTTCTCTTTGTATGCTTGGGGACTTTCATCCATTACTTTGATAAATGGTTACATATATTGTAATGTATTTGTTGACCATTTTACATTGATATTCTGGACTTACCCGTTAGAACTTAAAACTTGCATTCTTATCATCTTTCCACAACTTCACAAAAAAGATTGAAACAATGTTTTCTCACAAAGTCATACTCTTTACACATATGGTAGAACTAAATATGTTAAACTTATAAACTATTTGATTCACATGTCATTTCTTACTATGCAAATCCATCACACACTGTTGAATATATTGGCATTGCTCAACACAAAGATATAGTAACTTACTGGCTAAATAACCTCAAGTCTAGGGCAGTAAAGATATGAGTGAACATTCTAAGAATGAAGCCGTTGAAAAATTAAACATTTTGAATCATATTTTATGTTTTGCTATATTTTGAATGATATAATGGACACTTATTATTTATGACGTACTTAACACATATTTGGATGATGTTATGGTACATTTTGGATGATGTAATCAACACTTCTTCCGTATTAATTGACACTTATTTTGAGTTAAATGAACTTCAATAATACATTTTGGTATTTAGTTTATTTTGAAAAAATTGTCAGAAGAGCTAATTTGTTTGTAATTTTAATTTTTTTGGACCTTTTTATTTATAAGTTATAAATTTCATATATTAAATTGAATACATTATATTTTCCGACAACAATATTACATTTACACATTTAAATTAATGTCTCACATAATAATGATTCAAAATACAAAATATAAATATTGCTGATACTTCATTTCCTAATACTTCAATATTTTTTACTTCATTTTCTAATGACTCAATTTTGCACATCAACTTTGTCTTTCACACCATTCACTTTCATGATCCTTAGATAATGAGGCTAGTTTTCCATCATTCTTTCTTTCTAAACATCATCGGCTCCATTGTCCTTAGTGGATGATTTTTTTAGCAAATTGTCAACCTTTCCCGAACAACTTTGCCTTTGACGCATCTTGGTCTATTTTCTCATCAAGCAAACCTAGTTCCTTAGACTCATCAACCCAAATAAAGAAGTTTTAGTTATATATATCATCCTGAAAAAATTATAGAAATTATATAAGGGACATGAAAAAAATCTCTTCCAAAGTTCTTTTCAAATGCAGCAACTCTAACAACAATATTTCTTTCATAATGACATTTGAGAATCATCAGTTTAAACTTTCACCCTCAAAGGAAGAAGAATATGTGGTTTTTTATTCTTTCATTTTCTTCGATTTGAACACTATGAAATAGAAAAAATAATGAATTACATAAATGAAGTTTTTTGAAAGAAAAAGATATGAAACCATAAAAGAATAACAACAATAAATTATATAAATGAACATGTTAGAGTTGCAATGATGAAAAAGTCTCAATTTTTTTTTTTTAAATGAGTTTCAATTTTGTTTTCAATATCAGAAAAATTAGCCTTTCGTCTTTTCAAAATTAGGCAAGTTAATCATCTTTTTTACGTGCTAATGGATTGACTAACAACTAAGCTCAACCTCATTAGTGGAACAAACTAACACATGGACTATATTGTATGACGTTATTCAATTTCAAAATATTATTTACTTATTTTAAATTTCATAAGATAAATATTGACTTCTAAAATTTCAGAAGACAATTTAATAATTTAATCGGTATTGTAATTATATCAGCAAGATAATATTAAATCTAATTATTAGTTGTAGTTTCCGAAAAAGATTGGCTAATTCAATTGATTAAACTTAAAATTGGCCTATTTGTCATTCGGTTTACAATCCTTTGAAACCAGATCAAATCGAGTTGAATAAATTTAAAACGTAAATCAATTTTGTTTTGCGTTATTGATTTTTTTATTTTAATGTTATTTTTGGCTTTTTAGAAAAATAAATCATAATTTTGATTTACTAACTGTCTAACATAATAAAATTTTTAATCATTTGAACGTTTTTAAATTAGATATAGTAAAACTAAACTATTTTAAAAATTGAAGCAAAGTAATTAACTAACGCTATAAAAAATTTACATTATCAAAACATATTTTAATTTTTTTAAAAGAATAGAATATATTTTTTGAGGTTAATTGTTATGTGATAACAATATAAAAAGAAAATTTATATGGTCAATACATTACAACTATTTATAAATATGATTTTTGAACTAGTTATGATAAAAATAAAATATTTTTAATAATTATAATCCATTATAATGTGATTTTTTTTACATCTATATGAATTAAAGTCATTTTTTTAGCTAAATAATTTATTTATTTATTTATTACTCTTTACATTCTAAAATAATTGAGACATTTAATTATTTTACACATATTAAATAAAATTTATAAGTAGAAAAAAAATAATACTTTTATCAAATCATCTTAATTAAATATTGATATATTATCAATATCATAAATATATAATATTAAATATTTTATTAAAATAATATAGATAATATTAATTAAAATGTACAAGAGTGAATTAAAAATTAAAAGAATAATTATTTTGAAACATATATTTTTTACCGATTATTTGGGCGAAGGGAGTAGTTGTTTGGTTCATCGGCAGTTAAACCAATTCAATCATGACCTGTTTTTTTTTACTCAAATGCAATAATGTCTTGAAGTCTTGGCAACTTAGTCTAATTTTGACAACATTTTTCGTGACAACATTGACATACATTGATTGCCAAACAAAATTTTGCTGGTACAAACAAAAATTTAGTTTAATTATTCAGAAACGTTTCAGTGTTTTTTTTCTGAAGAAATTAACATTTCAAAATTTATCATAAATCACTAGATCTTATACATTAACTTTGAGAATTTGTATTTTAAAATAAAAATTTGTTTTAAATTTCTCATTGTTTAAAAAATATTTTACTAAATTTATTATGTTTAAAAGACATATTATAGTAATAATGGTGGAGAAAAAAGTTATAGAAGTAAGCATTCTTGTTATCTCATGTGTGCTTAGCACTTGACTAATTCTATTTTTCTCTTTTGTAGAAAAAAGTTAAGTAAGCATTCTTGTTATCTCATGTGTGTTTAGCACTCGACTAATTCTATTTTTCTCTTTTGTTTCGCTTTTTCAAACCATAGAATAAACACAGTAGTGCTTTCTACTTTGTTTTTTCTTTTTCTTCAAATATTTACTCTTTTTTCAGCTATTTTATTACAATGAGTGGTAATGTTTATACTTACTTCTTACAGAGTTCCTTTGTTGCTGAGCAAAAACAACAAAAGGCGAAAAACAAAGAGAAATCTGAAAGAGTAAACATTAAAAAAAGATTAAAAAAGCCTTTCGATTTTAATTTTTTTTTTAATTAACGTTTCGAAAAAAAGTGCAAAATTTTCTTCTATGGTTTGTCTTTGAGAAGAGAGGCTAATCCGGTCACCACCTTCGCTCCTCTCTCAACACTCTTCACTTTCACCGCCGGCAATTGCCACGTTGGTGTAGCCACCGTCGGCAGGCTTTTCTCACCACCAGAAACAGTTTCCGAATCCGGCAAAGATATTTTCTCGCCGAAGATCAGTTCAAAATCACCACAATCACTCTCTGCCGAAGCACTATCACCGTCGCTCAGATCCTCCGTAAACTCGCGAACGGCGGATGTCGGCGACGGAGTCGCTCTGGTGCAGGAGGTGGAGATCCACTTGGCTAACATGTACTCCGCCTTCCTCCACGGCGGAACGTGCATTCCTTTTTTCTTCAAACTCTGCTTCGCCGCCTCCGATACAACGGCAACGATCTGACAGAGACGATCCGATTTCCCGACGAAAATGTAAGGAAGAAACTGAAGGATTGCTTTGAACGCTCCCGTCGATCGAGCAATCTCGAACTCCGATCGAAAATCGATATCAATTATCAACCTCTCACCTTCCACTACCACATCGATGTATTCATATTCACCTGAATCAAAATCACAACATTCAATTTTCAGTTTCCAATTAAAAAATCTCCAGTAACATTTTAAAAAAGAAATAGGGAAACAAATTGTACCAGCGGGGTAAGTTAACGTTTTATCCCATTTTGATTTGCATATGGAAGAATCGTAACCTAGAGATGAAAGGTTTTCTGTAACGACCTTTCTCAATTCGTCTTTTCGTTTGTAGAACTTGCTGTTTTTGTCAACTATTTTCGACGTGTCAGCTAAGAGGTTTCTCTCCGCAACACTAGCACAAGGAATCAAACTCTGCAAAAAAGTAATT
Source organism: Cicer yamashitae (assembly GCA_037974755.1). NCBI lineage: Eukaryota > Viridiplantae > Streptophyta > Magnoliopsida > Fabales > Fabaceae > Cicer > Cicer yamashitae. Next base: position 3,516,561 of record JBBPBQ010020324.1, read on the forward strand.
AAACACCGAATTCAAATGTTAAATGAAGATGCAAAATCTTAAACTAGCTAGCTAAACTTGGATTATTGAGATTTGTGAATATTTAGTTAGTTTTTTTTTTACCTTGAGAGCGTCACCGGCATCGTTAAATGAACCGGAAGTGATTGATTCACCGAAGAAATCGAGTTCATCGTCGGAGATATCGTTACTGTTGCCGTTAAAGCAGTTGCAGCTATTTCGAGTGAATTTCGTTGCCGTTTGTTGTTTGTCGTTGCTCTCTTCAATGAAACTCTGCACCATTTTGGCTAAGCAAACGGAGCTCGGTTCGAACTCTTGTGTGAATCTATCGCCGGGAAGTGGAGCATCGCCGGCGATAGTTTTCTCTGAGAAGGTTGAGGAAGTCTTTAACACGCTCGTAAATTGCCGGTCGAACACGAACAGCTTTTTCAGCCGCGATTTCAACACAGGCTTAACGGCGTCATTTCGAACTACCGTTGTCATTTGCTTTAGCTTTTCTGAGTCGATGTCGATCGGTTGGATCTTCATCGGAGGCATGAATTTACAACAACAAAAAAAGGAAAATACACGCAAGAACAAAATTCTCTAAATCTTCGTTAAAGCAACTCTACTCTATCGTCTGCTATCCATTTTTAAAGGGAAAAAAAAAAGTATTATACAACTTCTAAACTAGGCGAGAGAAGAAAAAGGTGAAAAATGTTTGGAGATAAGCGTTCTCATGGAACACGTGACGGCGATGATCGGCGAGACGTGCATTGTTCATAGACAACGAAGAGATGTTCGCCGGGATGTTCATTTCACCGGCGAGATTAAATCGCCGGCGTTGTGTCACGGTTGAGGTAGAAAAGAAGCTTGTAGAGTTTTTTCTGTTAATTTTGATTTTAATTTAAGTTTTTTTTTCTTTTTTTAGCGTTTTGGATTAGGTGTGTGTGGGGGGAGGATTGGTATTTATAGTGAAGATTCAGAGATGATGACGTGGAGTATAGATGAAACGAAGGATCCTACATGGCATGTATGATTTTGGTACCCAAAAGGCAATCACGGAGCATTTAGGTTTGTGACGCGTGTAGAAGATGATTATCGTGCGATGTACGCTTTTGGGTATTTCGTTAGTGTTGAATTGACGGTGATGCCCTTGGTACTACGTGGAATATCGGGTAGATGCCCCTCGAGTTGTGGGTTATACTTGGGTTGTCGAAAACCACTCCCATTCTGCAGAGTGATCGTGGCGATTGTGCATTTCGTGACTCTTTTCTATTTTCAAAATCAATTGTTCTTTTTTATGTTTTAAAAAAAATTAAAAATTGTAACCAGTGATGTGAAAGTGATATTAGAGATGGAGGTTTCTTGTGGTGTACGAAGACCATGGGTATTTGCAATTGCATTAGTAGGTAGGGGAAATTGTACTTCTTTTACTTATAATATAAAATAAAAATGACACGTAATGTATTTCTTTTTTTTTCTTAAAAATGCTTGCAAATTATGTGGACAAGAGGAGTTTGGTTCAAAAATTCGCATTCAAATGTTCTACCCGATGTATTTACAACACATTATATTTATATTGAGCAAATATCAATTTAATATTCGAAATTGTAAGCATAAAAGAAGTTGAGACTTTCAATTTAGGTAATCACAAAAGATTCTCTTATATTGAACTATCTAACTTAATTTTCTTTTTATTTAAATTATTCTTTAAATGTATTCAGGTGCCACGTTTAAATAATACTGTAATTTATCTACATCATAAAAATGTTAGTTTATTTTATAGAGTTGTTTGTTCATATTATAGAGAGCTTTTTTTTCCTTTAATATCCTTTTAAAAAAGTTTAAAATACCATACTTCAAAAAAATTTATATATCCTACATTTTAGACTTTCACAAGATTGTATTTCCAAAATACAACTATGTGAAATAAAAAAATTAGAGACTAGTAGTTGGTTGTATCTTCGAAATACAACTCTCTTTATGTATATTTTTTAATGTTAAATTATTAAAAAAATTAATAAATAAATAATAAAAATATTAATTATAAATTAAAAATAATTAAAATCAACAGAAAAAATAAAAACTATAAAGATTGGGTAGAGTTGTATATAATATTGAGATAATAATTTTGGTTGTAATCAGATAATTGATCCAATTTAACAACATTCATGCTCTTTCATCTTTCAAATTTCCACATCACTTATCTCCAATTCATATTTTCATCCTATCATGTTTAAGCTTCAATGTTGGTATTGGATCAATTAATTATTTTATATATGCAATTAATTATATATAATTTTTGCATTGATCGTTATGTTGTTTGCTCATAGATATTATATTTTTATTTATAATCTATTAAGGCACTATTTGATAATGTTAATAAGCTAATTGATAGTTTAGTAAACTAGTTTATAAGCTTGATAAATTAAATGATATGTATTTGATTATCATGTTTTCTTTACCAACTTATAGTATAATCCAATTTCAAGTAACATATGAGCTTATAACTTATACCTTTTTACATTTTTTCTATTTATAACCTTATTATTTTATTTTTATTATTTTTCTATCTGTATGTAAAAAGTAACCGACTCACTAATTTACCACTAACCCGGCCACTCTCTTAATTCTTTCCTTCCTTGCCAAAAAAAAATTTCACAACAAAACAATTTAACTTTTATGTATTGCAAGAATTTCTACGAGATAACACAAAATTGATGAATGCATGTATTGCCATTTTTATTTTTAATTTTTTTTACATTTTATAAATCTATTTAAAATTAAATAACTGTGTACTTTTTTGATTAAAAAAAAAAAGAAATAAATACGTACTTTTATGTCATTTTATAATTACAAAAGTTAAATTTATGAAAAAATTTATTTTAATCAATTAGTTTTTCTGCTATAAGTTATAAATTATCACTTATAAGTTATCAGAGAACTTTTCAACTATCAGTTAGATTATAGATTACTTTTACCAAATGGAACCTAAATGTTAAAATAAATTATCTTTGCGTGACACACACTCTCACGCTCCTTTGTTCAATTTTTTATTGCACTAAAATGTGTTTACATTTGTTTCGTTAAAATTAATGACATGATTTTTTCGTTGTATTATCTTTGTTTAGTTGTTTTCTAAATCTAGTATATCACGTAATTAATTGACCCCATATGAATATTATACAATGTATTAAAACTCTCTCATGTAGACATTTAAAAATGGTCATCTCAATAGTACTCGTATTAAAATTGAAATGAACGTTAAAGATAAAGTGTCCAATCACAATCCAAATTATTATCTCAAAGTTACGGATAACTTCGTCAATCTCTATAATTTTTGTATTTTTTTTTACTAATTTAAATAATTTTTATATTATTATAAATTAATAATCAATATTTTTTATTATTTATTTATTAAATTTCGTTTTTTAATCATTTAATATAAAAAAATGAAATATATATATATATATATATATAAGTATACACGTAAAAATAATTATTATTATTAGCCCTTAAATATTTTTATTTCACATAGTTGCATCTTGGAGATTTTATGCATTGTCAAAATTTCGAACACAACTCATATTTATTAGCTAAATGTTAAACCACATACTCTATCATTTAATCTTCACCATCCAACACATTTACCCACACAAAGTGATACTAAAAAACGCTATAAAAATATTGTCTAGAATTAATCAATTGCCAATTTACACAATACTTCTAATTCCTAAATGTAAGTTCTTTTTGAAAGAAAAAATTTGTCCAGAAATATAAATTTATTTTAAAATCATGAGATACATTTAGTATTTCTTTTCTAATTATTCTAATTCAAAATATGTAATTACTGGTTCTATATTGTTAAAAAAAAAATGTAACTATCCTTATTTCTAAATTAAAGGAAATTGATAACCTTTTTTATTTTACTAAAAATTGATAACCTCTTGAAATTATAAATTTATATGATTGGTTGAAATTTGAATGCATGTAATATTGGTTTAAGAAGATTTTTTGAAGGTAATATATAGGTTTTGAATACAATTTTTTTTTCCATTATTTACATTTAACTACACCGACATGTATGCATTTCCTCTTAATAGCCAATTTAGTGAAAAAGAAAATCTTGTTGAAAAAAGTAATGTTTCTTCTTCTCTACGTACCAAAAAAAATATGTTTCATATCAGATCCAAATTCAAGTATTATAATCATTAAAAAATATGGTGTGAATGATGTAATATGTGATCAAAGAAACTATAGTACTATGGGAATTCATTTTTTTTTTATACTGTAATGATTTGTTGGTCATTTTAGTAGTCAAACAATGAATTGATGAACATGGAAAGCAGGTCGATATAATAAAAATGATGGAGTGAATTGTCGTTTATGTGAGTAAAAAGTTGTATGGACAACATTTTACAGTGTATGAAAGAACCCACCCTTCAATTGTACGCATGTCCTGTCAATTTTAATTTTCATCATATATTTTGAGTAATTAAAGGCATATCCCTTGTTATATGATCTTGTGTTCACTTTTTCCAGCCACAAGAGATGTTGTCTGATTTAGAGGATGCAGAATACATAAGTTAAAATTAAAACCAACCGGACGGGCAAGGTTAATTTTCCATTATTACTACATTTATTTATGTCAAAATTTACCTGATTTTTAGAAATTATCTGATTTTGAGTAAATATAGTGCCAACATTTTACACATTTCTTTCCATCTTAAGTGTCACTCAAACAAAAAAAAAAAAATCGATTAAAATGAATGAAAATGTTAATTTATAATGCAAAGTTTTTTTTATGGAAGTTTTAATGTGAAGTTAATTATTTGTTGAATTATATAATTTAATTAATAGTATTTACACAATAAAGTATTTTCAAATAACTATTTTTCATCTAAAATGAAATATAAGCAAAATTAATATATGTATTTGGTTAAAAATTTAGTTCAGATATATCAACTTTTCAACTATTATTTTTATTTATATTTTATTTAGAATTAAATATTTGACTTGTATTTATGATAATAGAAAATGCACCAACTTCAAATCAAGATAGTTTGATAAAATTAGTGTTATCTCTTTACTTGTTATAGTATTTCTATACATGTTCATGAGCAAAAATAACATTCATTGTGAATAGGTTTGACAACACAATTTAGACACTTAGGTATCCTTCCAAACCTATTTCGACTTTAACATAGAAATTCTACATTGAACACTCGAGTACGGATTTGAGTTTTTCTCAAAACTCAGGATATAGACAGATTTGAGGGTATTGATATATATCTCACACTTGCTATCAAATTTGCTCTGCTAATAAATTATTATTATTATTTTTAAATTTTTATATACATGCACATATAAATATTATTTAATATTTTTTATATATTATAAATTTTAAAACATTTTGATTCTTATTTAAAATTGAGATGTGTTGTTTGTCATGTTGAACTTTTTTACGTTTTAGAGTTTGAAGATGAATAATTTACAAAACAATAATATTTTATGGGTTTTAACACTAAAGCTGATGAAGATGATCAAGACTTGAAGAATTCAAAAATTATATTTTGGGTTTTTAAATTTTTGTTTCCTTCAAAAAAAAAAACAATTTGTTAAAAGTTATTTAAATGTTTGTTTCCTTCATGAATCTCATGTGTCACTCTCACATAATCGGTTTTAGCACGCATTCAAATTTTTTTATAAAAATTAATCTAAATAGAAAAATAAGATAAAATATATTTTTTATACAATTTTTTAAAACATTAATGAGCTAAATGGAAAAAAATAAATCAAAGATTAATGTATTATAAGTAAATAAGATAAAGTGAATTTTCCTATATTTTACTATTATTAGTATGTTAAAATGCCAAAGGCCGGCGGCCATTAGGGAAACATAATCATGATCAATGGATTAGCTTATTTTTCATTAAACACTTTGTTTAATTTTCTATGTTAGAACTTCAATGTGGCTACTACTTTATTGAAAATATTGAAATTTCTTTAGAAAAAAAATCATTGCCTCACTAAATCTTTTGGGAATACCGGATTGTTATCAGCTTTGTAGATGCCAATGATTTAATTAATACTAGGGGTTTACTTTCTGTATGACTTGAGTAAAAGTTGCACTCTTTTGTTAGGTGTGAAGTTTAAAGAATTTCATTAATGAGGTCTTATTTTCATACTCCTTCTGCTGGTTATTATAAAAAAATAAAAAATCTTAAATTTTGTTTAAAATGTAAAAGGTAAATATTTTTGAATTATTTAATAATATTAGTTAACTCGTGTTTTACTTGAAATAAAAAATTTAATTACACTTAATTATATTTATTAATATATGTGAAAGTAGTATTTTTTTTTTATTTTTGAATTATATTTTTCATATTAATAAATAATATATTCATGTATTTGTATGGTGATACACATAAATTGAATAGTTTGGCATAATACAAATAAATATTAATTTTTAGAAATAATTTTAAAGATAAAATAAATATAATAATGGAAGTTTTAGTTTAAATAAATATTAAAAATACAATACAATTGGTCCTTGAATTTATTAAATTTTAGTGTGTTATACTTATTGTCGACATTGATAAAAGCTCAATTTTTTTGCACTTGGTCGAAATAATTGTTTACAAAATATGGAAGTATTTTACAAAATCCTATAAAAACAAAGTTTTTTTTACTAAAAAAATAATATATATTGATTCCAATTATATAATATATTATGTAATACAAATTTAAATTTATTAAAAATAAAAAGGATAAATTTGCAAACAAACTCATAGAACCAAAATTAATAAGGTAAAATGATAATATAACACAAAACAATAATATGTTTACAAATATGACAAAATTCAAATATCCAAAGTACTTGTGACTTCATATCTGTAATGTTGACAACACAAAATTAAGAAAAATATGCTATAGCTAGTTGATACGAAAATTATATACTTTACACTAAAAAAAAAGAAAAAAAAATTATTTTGAAAAAACAATTTCACAATCTTATTGGAAAGCAAAACCTTGAAGAAGAAAAGTTATTTTGAAAAAACAATTTCACGGTCTTATTGGAAAGCAAAACCTTTTATTTTATTAGACTTTAAATAGTGACTTTATTAATATTTAACATTAATAAAATTTTATCAACCATTTCAGAAATCCTCATATATCATAATCTTTCTAGAAATCCTGATGAACACAAAAAAAATTGATAATCAAAATACATGTATCATAACAATAATATACTTTTTTTAGGAAACTAATAAAGATAGCTTCATCAACTCATCCATACCAAATTAATATTCCTTTAAAGTTTCTACACAAATATAAAGAAAAGCAATTAATTGACTAACCCTATTTAA
>JBBPBQ010020324.1:3524454-3558328 GCA_037974755.1 Cicer yamashitae
ATTAAAATATTATACAAAATTCTTCCACAAAAATTTAGATTATTTTAAGTTCCGATGAGTTAAATATGAATTTCTTAAATGTAAAAAAATCAAGATAAAAGTAAAGAAAATATAGACTTAGAAATCAAATTTTGAACTCATTATTCTTGCAGGAACTTTCTATATTGTTTTAATTAAGCTTGAAAAAATTCATTCAAAAATATATATTTATTTATCAACAAAAACTAAAATAAAATATTGAAATTTTATAAGAACTAAAAATATATTTATCTCTATATTTAATTAAACATTATTTTTATAGATTTTAATACCCTCCATGTGTCAACATAGTTATGATGGTGTACAATAAAATAAATACAAAAATTTATACCCTCAAAACCTACAAGATTATTTTTACGTAGAAAAACCGATTTTGCCATATATAAGAATAAGAATATTTTTTAAAGCTAAAGAAAGGGAAAAGCTATATCTGGCACTAAGTTGACATTGTGAGCTCTAACAATTCTCTAAAACACTAAATATTATTAATAAAAATAAAGGAAAATACAAAGTAAAATAAGGGAGGCAACAATTAAATCCAACAGAAAATCTATAGCTAGAAAGATGAATCATCTTTTTAATAAACTCATCTAAGACAAAAGGAGAAATAACATACAAAATCTTAATTGAAAATACATGAACGGTAAAAATCTCATTTGAGAGATAAGATGAATACAATTTTTCTACCTATTTTGAAATATCCAAAGAACAAGTTGAGAATTATGGAAAACAACAATAACTAAACTCAAATCGCATTCTAACCAAAGGTTATGCCACCATTTCTCAAAAATTATCTCAATTGCCAATATGGCGCCTATAAGCTCCCCAAGTAAAGCATTGTGAGTACTCAGAGGCATTGTGAAACATCCAAGAGAAGCGACACTATGATATATGAAAAAACCACCACAAACGGAAGGTCCAAGGCTACCTTTGGCAGTTCCATATGTATTACACTTAATCATGTAGCAAGGACGGGTTGTCAAATGAACTAAATAATTATCAAAGCTTTTGGAAAGTGACATGTGACAAATAAGTTACGCAACACAAAAGGATATATTAGAAGTTTCTAGACAAAGACATGTTAGAAGTAATAAGAGAAATCGTCCAATGAAGAGGATTGTTCTTGTTGAAAAATCTAGGTTGATGCCAACAAAATTAAATGCACCAAAATATATTAATCACAAAAAATATGATGACATCCCAAAGATGTTAGCTCACGAGGAACGTCTAAAACCCTGAAGAGATATTTATTTTGGGAAAATAATCATTTTGATATTTAAATGTGTGAACCGCGTTCCTATAATATCTGAATATATCGAAATTACAAAAACATGGATGGGTATATCTTTAGATAGTCACTTTGGTTCTCATACATGTTTTTAGTTGACTAATTTGATTCATAGATGTGTATTTTGTTAGTCAATTTAATTCGTGAAATTACTAAACAAATTATACACTTGGTGATGATTTTGTAATTTCTACAGATTTTTAGATTAAATTGATATCATCTCTTTATTTAAATTACAATGACTCTAAACTCAAATTAATCAAGATACCATATTTTTGTTCAAAATTTTAAAATATTAATAATTATTTTTCCCTCATATTTTACTCAATGCTTATATTTCACTTCAATGTAGCATTTTTTACTAACATTGACACCCCCAAAATGTATTAAAAGATAGAAAGCAAAAGGGAACAAAAAAATATATAAAATTTGCTATGAACATAATTAAAAATATGAAGTGTGGTAACAAGATAGACATGACACTCTTTTATACTAGAAATAAATTTAGGAGGAAATGTTGGTGCCTCAGTTTAAGGTAGAGAAAACCATAAAACTGGTTGAATAATTTCAAATAAAATTATATTTCTCCCTCTCTAATGATATTAATGAAAATTAAATCTATCTTTTTACCACTAAACTAAATCATTGGAGTTAGACTTTACACTATGAGTGGGTAGGGATTTGTTAAATCATATACTACTTTATTAACCTTTTAAATAATTTAAACATATTAACTTCAACTATTTTTGACATATTTAAAGATTTTATTGTAAAATGAAAAATAAAATATCATGTATAGTTTCATCTTCTACAAGATAATGCGAGAACTCAAATTATTTTTATAATACGAATAAATCTGAATCAAATTTTATAAAACTATAATCATTAAAGATTTTAATACAAAATAAATTTTAAGTATGTCAACATATCATATCATATTTTCAAAAAGGTCAAGTCAAACTTAAAAATAAAAACTACATGTGAGACTCTTAAAGAGATCAAATATTATAAGTAAAATTTTGTTCGAATTAACCCATTCTCACTTTCTACATTCTACTTTCTAAAATATATATAAGAGAACGTAATTTTCATGAATTAACTTCTTTTTGGGATCTCTTGTATTCATTTTTCAACTTACTTAACTATAAGTGGGTTTAAGTTAGTTTTCACACACTATTTTTGTTTCCTTCAATTTTTTCTTTATTGACATACTCTTAACTTTTGGTGTAGGAAGATTTTATGTCATATTTTCCATGGAAGGTCCATAATCCAAATCAATTAAAGTAAACTAGCTACCTTATTTTTGTCTGATTTCCAATTTAGTATGCAGAGTAAATTTTCAGGCGTTTTCTCAAATTTATCAAGTTTCGCATAAAGGAGAAGTAACATATTTGATTTGCATCCATGTGACTCATTGTATTCCAATCAACACCTAAATAAGCACTCATGTCAAAATTACTTGAAATTTTGTTGCCCCTTAAATATGACTAATTTGACATTCAAAACTAAACCATCTAACACTAATGAAAATTGGTTTACTTATTAAAGATTTAACTCATATTTTACAAAGATGTAAATTAAAAATCAAATTCCACTACACCAATGTGAAAACATCGGTTAATGAATAGATATGTAAGAATTTTTAGAAGCGTTCTTTTAAGTGGGATTTTTTCTCAACTATATATAAATTAAAATTATAATCAAATAAAGTATAGACCCCACAAATATATATATATATATATATATATATATATATATATATATAAATAAATGCATCTCTTGTTTATTTATTTTTTATTGTATAATATATAATCTTATCCCTAGACAAGGCAATCTCATCCTTTTCTTTGAATTAGCTAACCAATTAGATTACAAAGTCATCTTGAAAAAATAGTACATTACAAATAAGTGCTGATTAAAAAAATATGGTCATGTAGATAGTAAAAAATGTAGGTGACCACACCATAGAAGCAACCTAAAACTAAAGAAGAGCCAATCATCCACCATTTAACCACTTAGCTAAGTAGAGAGGATATTGTCATAGACATAGTTTTTGCTCACTGTCCATATTCCCCCAAAGTATATCAATGGTTGGCCTACCACTACACCATTTAATATTTGAATGTATACCAAGTCAAGTGGATATCTTCCTCACCTAAGATAACTATCATCAATGTCATGTTTATATAATTTGATGCTATATGCCACATGAGATTGGACCCACTTTTTTTTTATTGTAAAATCTTTGATTTCTTCTTTGGTGTATAAAATAAAGTATGCTTTGTTTGACCTTGTTAATTTCACTAGTTGATATGGATATAGCAGCTATTGTCCAAAAGACTGTTTATTAATTCGTCCCTCTTTCTTATCACTATATATATATATATATATAGTTTGTAAAAAATATATATTTATATATAGTGTTATCGCTGTGCCTTGCTGATATGAATTTGTGAATAATTTATATAAGTAAATTATATAATGGTTCTAATGCAATCATTTTATTAGCTTGCTCAGTCTTCTTACATGGTTTTCAACTCTTCAATTGTGTTGAATTTTTAAGGGTTAAAAAATTGGAGAATCAGAATTCAAACATGAGTGAAGAAAAAAAAATTAACATAATAATTAATTATTAACTTTGGTTGTTTAAAAAAAAATTGTGTTGAACTTGCTTTATTGAATCAAATCAAATTGAGGATTATTGTTTTTTTTATCTGATCTGTGTGAAATTAAATATTTTTCAAAATGTGTATGTTGTGAATATGATGAACTCAGTTATTATAAATTTGTGAATAATTAATATAGGTAAATTACATAATGGTTCCAATGCAATCGTTTTATTAGCTTGCTCAGTCTTCTTACATGATTTTCAACTCATGTTGTGTTGAATTTTCTTATTGCATCAAATCAAATTGAAGTTTTTTATTATTTTTTTATATTTAATGTGTGTGAAATTAATTATTTTACAAAATGTATGTATATGTTGTGACTTTTAATTATGATCAACTCACACCACGTTTAAGTGTTTGTTCTATTAGTTTATCTAGTAAAACTTAAATGATAAATAGTTGTATAGACATTTGATATATTAGACGCAAATTTAAATCAATAATACTCCTCTTCTCTGCATATAGTGTGTGTGACTTTCACAACTAAATTCTTTGGAAAAAAAAAAGTGTGTACTATTACTATGATTACTATGATGATGATAAATGCACTTTATCATGAGTTATTCAAACTATAGAGACGTTTGTATTTGTATGTATCAATTACAACAAAAGTGAGTGTCTCAACAATATTGAATTTTATATATAGGTCGAAATATATAAAATAAAATGTGAGATGATGACTGATAAGGACACAAAGTGTTTGATAAGGTAGGCCATACAAAACATGATGCCCAAGTCACTAAAACCACCTTTGGGATTAATGTTTCGGTTATCTGATTTTCCCATGTCGGAAGCCAAAAACTAGGCTTCTTATTAACGTTGTATTGTACCCTTTATTTAATTTAAATGGTTTAGGTTTATTTTGCTCAAATAATGTCACATTTTAACTATTGTATTTTTGCTCAAAAAAATAATAATAATACTGTTGTATGATGATGTTATACACATGGGCTGAAAATGCCATGGCTTATGATGAATCTTTGAGCCACTCAATTGTTTTTACCAATGGGACCCATTTATGATGATGCCAAGAATTTCACAACATTATGATCCATCATAAACATTTTTTTTTCTTTTATGATTTAACCACCCATTTGAATCAAGTGATTTTAACTTCAACAAAGAATATCTTCACACGTGTGATGATCAACTATTCGGTTTGGATGATTCTTTGTGTAGATATATTTACTAATCAAAGCCCAACTAGCGATTAATTTGAAGACCACAAGCTAGGATTTTTTATGTCATATGTCTGTGAGTGACCATAATTGGTAGTGTAGCAGGTATTGTATGTGGTGCCTTCAAGTTTTCATGTCACCTTCGTTTAGATGATTAAAATAAACAAAAATGTCATATTCATATCTTTTTCCCCATCTTGCAATTGCAAATGTGGGTCCATTAAATTATGGAGTTGGGGTTTGATAATTTGATCCCACTCTATTGGCCTTGTGTGGTTTCAATTTGAAAGCCACTTTACTATGCGGTTTCAAGTAATTGCACTCAAATATTTTTCATTCTCACATACTAAGAAAGTGAACTAATGCATATTAGGTGGTGTGCAACACATAAATATAGATTTGATTTTCGACCAACACATAAAGAGTCTTATAATTTAGAGTTGAACTAAAAACTAACTTATGATTGTTTCAGCCGTGGTTGTTTGTTTAGTATAAGACTAATATACATAAAGTTAGAGTATATTTGGTTTCATTAATAAAATCACATTGAATTATTGTGTTTTTTATCAATCTTATTTTGAAATCAGACAAGTATTAAGTATAAATATGTTTTATTAATTATGTAAATAATTTGACTTAAATTATATGAGCATACTCGCTCCGGTCATTATTACAAACAAAAATAACTATTTTCACAGTTTTTAAAATTAATTAATTTTTTACATTTCATATAAAATATTATTTAAATTTACTAAATTGTCAATTTAAATATCTAACACTCAACTACTTGACTTTAATATAATATAAAATACTTTATATCTCGTGTCTTTAACCTGAGTGACATATATAGGTAACATGTCAAATTAATGTACAAACAAGCATCTTCTCACCTATCATTTTTTTTTGGATATTTAAATGGTGGGGTCTCTTTTATTCATTTATTTTCTTCTTTCATTTGTTTTATGTGTATCTTTATGTTCTTTCTTGGTTCAAAGTTAAAGACAAAAGAACAAAAAAAGCATTGTACCCGTTTATTCAAATTTTAATTGTAAAAAGTTAAAGAACTATACATCTAGAGTCCTTGCATTACTTTTCAGAAGCTTAAAAGACTTACCACAATGCACATATATGTATGACTTCTATCAATGTAGTTCTAAAAGACTCAAAGCTCTTTGGTCATTTAAGGTCACTAATTAACATATCCAACGTCTTTATTTTACTCTTCCTTTTTGGCACTTTACTCTTTTTTGGATGGAGTTGGCCTAGAAAACTAAAGAGCCAAGGAAGGTACCTGTTCTAAAGGATCATATAGAAATTTATTTAAAGTGCAAGATCCAATCAAATTTTGACTAGTTACTGACCTCAATTAAGTTCATTTACGAGGCAGATGACATTCAATAAGTTCATTTATATTATAGAACTCTATTACTCCGTACGATTATTATAAACAATAGGAGTACATTGTATTCAATGTACTATTGTACTTTTTTTTCTGAAGTGTCATACTTTGTTTTGTTGTTATAATATGAAAGTAATAAATTATTGATCAAATTGTACCCAAAAAAATTCTTGATCAAACAAATAAAAGCATACCAAAATAATTTAAACAAAATTGATCAAAACTCAAAATTTTGATAGCTAGCTTCAATAAAAGTCATAATGGTATTACATATTTTGGTAAGAAATATGACATCCATGAAAAGGAGAGAGGAAGCTTAAAAACTTACTTCATCTAAAATTAAATATAAGTAAAAATAATAGTTGAAAAATTGATATATTTAAATTAAATTTTTAATCAAATATATTGATCTTACAATATCATTTTTGTTTATATTTTATTTTAGATGGAATATTGAAATGATGATAGTAGAAATAAAATATAAATGAAAAAGATAGTACAAATGAGTTAACCTTATGACTTATATATTGACTAAAGTTATACACTAACTAACAATTAATCCCCACTCTTAACATATTTTTTTACCGTTATTGTACCTCTTTATGAACCATAATGAAATCCATATAAAGTATAGCAATGCAACTTCCTTCCATAATCAAAGTCAATCACGGATTTTATTACCAAAAAAAGTCAATCACGGATTTGCATTTTGCGTTGGTTGTTATGCGGATACTTTTTTGCTTTTGAAACTTCCATGTGAAGAAAGCTCAAAACCTTGCCTCCAATTTCAGATTACCTCTCACGAATCTGAAAAAGGGAAAGAAACAAAAAAAAAGGAAGTTTTGGTTGTAACGACATCATGGTGTATTTAAAATGTGCTCAATTATAACACAATTTATAAATTTATGGGTTTTCTTTTGCCATTTCTTATGATGGGTACATAAAAAATAAAAATACATGTAGAAAGTACAACTTAAATGATAACTGCAGAGATATATATTTAATATGTTGGTGGAATGCGGGTTCAAATTCAAGATACTTATTCTCTATATTTAGTGTGAATTTTTCAGTTAAGTTCTTTAGACCCAAAAAAATATAATGAAAAAAACATCAAATAATAATGCTATTCTTTTATCCATGTTATGCACAATTATAAGAAACTACCTAAATTTGACAAGCAAAGAATGTTCTAAAGCAAGCATTACGTTGGAAAAGTAAGGATATTGTATAACCAGTTCCTTGGAAGAATAAATTTATGAATCTTATAACAATTTCATTGTGAATGACATAATGCTTTTTTTTTGTCAAATGACATAATGCTTCAAGGATACGATTTTTGGTCCTTTTTTCATTCGTTTCCCAGTGGGCCAAAGCTTGCAGAATGCACTTTACGAAGTCACTCAATGATTAAATCTTAGGTAGTTGCTGAAGCAGGCCCAAAAACACAGGGAATTACCAGAAAGGAGGTTTCGATAGTAAAAAATACAGTCTATAGAGTGCATTTTTTACTATCGAAACCTCCTTTCTGGTAATTCCCTGTGTTTTTGGGCCTGCTTCAGCAACTACCTAAGATTTAATCATTGAATGACTTCGTAAAGTGCATTCTGCAAGCTTTGGCCCACTAGGAAACGAATGAAAAAAGACCCAAAGAAAAACTAACCAACGTGGGCTGTTTCTTTGGTAAGGTAATTGACTTCAATTGCAGGACTTACATTTGTCAATCACAATATATCAAATTCTAATTCTAATACATCACAATAAGAATATCTCAAATTCTTATACTGTCCAGTGGCAATAGGCTGCAAATGGAAAATTTAACATATCCAAATCCAAAAAGTACTTGAATGAGGTGGTACAGTTTCAATTCATTCAGTGATCTCAAATTTGAATTTAAGTCGGTAAAAATGCAATAACATTAGTTCTGTTGTCGATACAATACTACTAAACTCTAGAGACTAATATATCTGCAGTAGCGCAGAGGTATCCTATACCTAAATATTAAAATAAAGAAACATAAAATTTTGCAGCATGTACATTGAGTATGTTGCATGGTCCTAACTGGAAGTAACTAACGTGGAATCTTATTGAAACTTCACATTTAATTCAACAAGGCTTGAAAGCTTAATACAATGATACAAACTAACAGAAATTGCAGATGTGCCTTACAACTTCAAAGGGGTGAATACAGCACTATATTGTTTCACTATATTGAAATATATAAGAGTTCGAAGGTCTATTCACTCACTACAAATTGTACAATAATAAGTACCCCATTAGCACAAACATAAACTATCCCAAACTCAAGTTGCATCATTTAGATTTAAAAAATGACAACCACGATTCATTCATGTAGTCTCTCTTCTCCTTTTTTGCACTTGAGTAGCCTCTCGAGTTTAGAACAAACGTCAAATAGATAACACAATTTGGAACCCTTTGGAACATGTTTCTTAAGGAACATTCATAACTTGTATTGACTGAAACATATCTGAGACAGCAATGACAAGGTCACCAGATTTGATCAGATTTCTGGCCTTGAGTAATGAGAAGGTTTTATTGAGATTGCTCTCCATGTCATCAGAGAAGCTCAGACGGAAAGGTATCAAGCCCCATTGGAGGTTCAGACGTCTACGCACAGATGGAGTGGTAGTAAAAGCAAAGATTGGACAGTCAGGACGGCAACGCGACAATAGAGATGCCATGTGTCCTGTCTTTGTGTAAACAAAAAGTGCATCCACCTCTAAATGATTGGCTGCCAAAATTTAAACCCATATTAAGATACACCAGTAAACAACTCCAAAGCAAACAAAACTGGAAAATTAAAAAATGAGTTTTTCGCTTCACTTAACCATGAAGACGGGTTGAAACTTATACAAGAGTGAAGGGTGTTAATCATTCATCGGTCATTACAATAGTGTTTCAGATATGAAAACCATGAACTGATACTTGTCAAGGACACAACAAGCTTCTATAATATTGTATGAATTACCAAACAAGACTTCCAGCATATAAGTTTCTTTAAACACAAACATTAATTAACTTGATTATCAAACATAATTAGAAAGCAGTGCAACAACTTATATTTAATTTGAACTTTTAAACAGTATCTCTCAATAGATAATATAAATTGTAATAATAATATAAACGGCAAGAACAAAATAAGGAAAATAGACAAAGAAAGAAGTTAAGAGTTAAGACTGCTTACCCATCTTTGCAGCTGAATTGCAGATTTCTTCAGAAATTTTTTCTGAAAAATAACTCCCGACTGAGGGGAGTTGCATAGCTTCGTAGCGTTTCTCTTCCCTCCACCACCTCTCAATTCTCAAACTGACACTCCTTAATACAGTTAAGGCCTTCTCAGGGAACTGGCCCATTGCTGACTCACCAGAAAGCATCAAAGCGTCAGCACGTTGCCTGACTGCTTCAGAAACATCTGCTACTTCAGCTCTTGTAGGTGTAGGATACTCAATCATGGATTCAAGTAGCTGAGAGGCCACAATGACAGGTTTATTCATTTTCCTGCAAACTTGAACAATCCTCTGTTGAGCAGCTGGAACCTGTTCCAAAGGGATCTGAGCTCCCAAGTCTCCTCGTGCCACCATAGCTCCATCTGATGCTTGAATGATCTCCTCTAAGTTCTTCAGTGAATCAATACTCTCTATCTTTGCAATGACGGAAATATCACTGTATCACCAAATTCATCACATTACAGTTTAGTCTTGACTATCAATATTAGCATTTTTGAAGAATATAAAGCATAGTTATGAACAGTGTTGCGGCACAATAGCAGCGGAGCATCACATAGTGCCCTCAGGTTGCTTTTCAAGCATCATCGAATGTTCCAGTACCATTTCCATTCAAATCTCAGAAGTTACAGCCACAATTGGAGCAATACCAGAGCCATTTATTTAAGAGACAAAAAAGGCCAATTTCCCATTCTTTGTTCAGAAAAAGGGTTTGAAATCCAAACCCTTGCTCAGTTCTCAGTCTCAAGAATTAGGGTAAAAATGTATTTTATTGAATTGAAATATGTTGACAATACATCAGATATATATACAAGATTACTAAGATAAATAAGGAGAATATAATTAGTACTCCTATACAACCAAATCCCTATAATTAATACTTCTATACAACCAAATCCCTATAATTGAGGGATACTTTTTAATAATAAAATAGAAACAGATTATGACACTCCACCTCAAGCTGATGAAAATGTGTGATAGAGTGCAGATTAGGCCACTATCGAGTTTTCTTTGATGAAATGTCTGTCAACTTCAATATGCTTGGTTCAGTCATGCTGCACTAGATTATGGGCTATGCTAATAGCACTAGGTGATAGCCACTAACTCATTGCTGAAATTTACATAGAACTTCAAGCCAAAAAAAGCAAGTGCAGTTAAAGGTTCCAAAAGGTATATGCCTATGATGCTCTAAGGCATCTGAAGGATCAGAGTCTCTGGTGTTGGAGAAAAGGCACTCAATTCGGGCACACATCTATAGCACCTTCAGTGCTTTTCTGGTTCAAATGAGTCACTTATCTTTAGTGCCTCGCTGAAATTATTTTGTTAATCAAGACAAAAAGGCCGTTATGAAGCACGAATAATTCAAAAATGTCAAAAGTACCAGTGTCCGACATGTATCTGATACTGTTACGTGTCTGATGCTTCCCAATACGTACCCATAAAGTATCCAATAAATTTTTAATTCATTTTAAAAATATTTCCACTGATACTTGTCAAATACATCTTCAACACTCTTACCAATTATAAACACAATGGTTATCTGCATACGATACATCTTTGTTACATCATACTAACTACAGACACAATATTGTATGTTTTTTGTGTCACATTCAGAGTAGAAAGAATTCGTTCTGATATAGGTGGGGGAAAGATATGTAATTATTACTGTGTTTGGATCCGCAGCCAATTGGACTTTGAACATGAGGTCATTGCGAAACTACAATTAGACGCTTCATGTTCCCATGTGGTGAAAAGGTTGCAAATTTGAAAGCAAACGCAACCTATCCCAACTCGTTATGATCATAAGTACATTTTTGTAAATTGTGATCATCATATATTGACTATTGATATGTTAATGTAACAATAAACGATTAACAATGTGAAGATCTCTTCACAAACTTATTAATGTATCTTGCCCATATCTACGTTGTATCGTATTTGTATTGTACTGTGTATCTAGGCTCCTTAGAGGCTAACTCAACATGAAGGTTTAAATGAAAGGATCAAATCCCTTCCAAATATTGGAAGAGGCCGGGACAGATTCGGATGAGAGATATAAATGATGGGAAGAATGGACCAGATATTATCCCATAATCTGTGGAACTCTGTTGATAGTGCTACTTGTCAATTGGTGTTCCATAATATCACAAAAGGGGTAAATATTGACGTGTTATTTGTCAATATTTAAATAATAATAGTGCTAGAAATCATATGATGATACTTTTAAACAATAAAAAGAGTTCTCGGTGCATACCTATCACGAGATCGTGCAGCAATGTAGCTTTTAAGATGAGTAATAACTTCAGCAGATTTGACAAATGAAATAGCAATAAAATCAACACCCTCAGCAATGCCAAAATCAATATCTAACCAATCCTGGATATGGAAATTGAGATAAAAGAAAAATAAATCATTTAGGATGGATAGTTTTTGACTAATGGAAATTTAGCATCCACATATAAAGCATTTGAAATCCAACACAAATAATAAAAGCATAAAACTCCAAAGCTTTCATAATATCAGAATTCACTACTGATTCATGATGCACCATGGTAAATTATTTACCATATCAGGTTCAAACTTCAAAGTTTTTTTAGATTTTGGACATTGCTTTCTCATCATTGTCATCAAATTTGAACCAAAATGAATCTATTCATAGCCAGCATGTGTTCCCAAGGCCCACATGGAGTATGAAAATAATCAAAATTAGGCATTTTTTTCTGTGATAATTCCGAGAACCCTGTCTTGCCATGTGTTCTTTCTTGATTGAATTCATGGAGGTGGCAGGTGGGAGAGGGGGAAAGGGACAGATATAGGATTAGTGTGGAGAGAGAGGGAAGAGAAAGAAGATAAGTTGGCAAACATGTGTATAAGTGGGTGTTAAATAGTGTGTTAACATAGACTTCTGTGAGAAATCTCAACATTTAATGGGTGTCTGTCGACAGTACAATGTGTTGTAACCTCATATTTATATTACTAGGTTAAGAGAGTAGTGCATAAGAAAGACATGCAGGCCAACCCCATGTACTCAAGAATAAATCATCATGACTTATTATTATAACTCTTATCAGTGAAGAGAAGCTTTGGAACTTTTCAGTTAAGTAGGAAGAATAATATGAAACGCAAGTTCAATAAGATGCAAGTTAGCAATGCTATGGAAGTAAAAAAAATTAAGACACATGGCATACTTTGAGCTGTATGGTTTAGATATCTTGGATACATCATATAAAGTGATGGGGATGTCAAGTCACACGTAATATTCAAGCTGGGTTGATAAAATGCAGAATTGTTTTAGTTATAATTCACGATCACTATTAATCAGAAAGTGAATATCAAACAAAAGAGAATATACTGAGCATTGCTATCTAGCAATGAATGTTGGGAATGAAGTGTGAAAGAGAGCATAAAGTTGAGTAACAAAGTAGAACCCAATGTTGCCAGTCTGATAGCTGCGTGGAGCACCGAACCCCAAAAATGGGATAGCGGGATCGTCAATAGCGGGATGACCATTATTGCGAAGACCAGAATACAAAAATACTAAAAAATACAATATCAAAATCAAGTTCTAATAGTAATCGTAATCAACAAAACAGAGCAGACGAAACAGTTACAAAAATAACGATGGTGAACAGAGCAAGAACGAAACAAAGGAAGAACAAAAACAGTTTCTTTTTCACAAGGCTGAACAACCCCTTTGTGGCTTTATAATAATATTAAAAAACTGGTGTCTTCTCCCATCCCTCAATGTTCTCAAATACACAAAAATACACATCTGGATTGGTCAATCCAGACGTGTAAAATACACATCCGGATTAGCCAATCCGGACAAAATTTGGAGGCTTTTGAGAAGACTTGGGGGTGAAAAACAAAGCTTTCTAAAAAAAAAATAGGGCTTAAGTGGGTGCGAAATGCCCAGATACCCATAATGAAGAATAAAAAATAAAAATAAAAACCTGCGTTTTTGAAAAATCCCTATAGCGGGTCTGATAGGGGGTCGGGCTGGGATAGCGTGTCGCAATTCGCAGCCGGGAGCGCTGCCAACGTCAAACGCGTTTTCCCGGCCAGTGGCATTGCAACTAGTCCCCCCACCACATCGGGATAGCGGGATCGCGTCGGGATTGACAACAAAGGTAGAACCTATTGATGAGAAAACAATGGATACTTGCCTAAGGTGATTTGATCATAACTTCGAAGACGAAGACCATCAAAGACTCGCATGACAAAATTTGATGAAAACTGAAGATGGTACAATTAAAAAGGGAAGAACAAGATATAAAAGAAGTTCGTGGAGAAATCATTAAAAAAGGCCTCACTCAAAATGGTATTGTTGAAATTACAGCTTTTATATTGAGTTCCATTATTATAATGTAATGTTCCAAAAACACTAATGTTAGTAAGCGATACAAAAGAAATCATGCTTTGGATGGCTTAGCCCAAAAGAATTAGATTATATGCAATGATTATCAACCATCCACATAATCATCCTAAACTTTCAGTTACAAGAGTCGTAGGGGCCTATGTGCACCAGCTGTTCCCAATTGATAACATGGATTGAATAACACCACAACATTAGCAAGTTTTGGTTCTTAGCCTAAGGCAAAGTTCATGACAAAAACACATATCATACTCCACCAACAGTGTGATATCATATCATACTCCAAAGTTCATGACAAATAACGGCTATAGCGGCGCTATAGCACTACAGCATAGCGGAATTTAAGCAAATTGTTATTGTTCCGCGATACACTATTTAGAACAAAATATTGTCAAATGGCCACTATAACGACGCTATAGCACTATAGCATAGTAGAATTTGAATAAAACGCTATTCTTCGTGATCCGCAATTGACAACACGATATCCTATGAAGCACAAACAAGACACTGACACGATACCGACATGTAAGCACTAATAATAATTTAAGAAAATAGAAGTAATTAAATGTAGCTAAATTTGTTAGTGTGTCGTGACGGTGTTGACACTAGCACGTGCTAGACACCGGAACCATCAATCTGAAGTGTCGGTGATACATAGAAATTTTTCACCATAAAAGCTAACACTACACTAATCCAAACAAAATATTTACGAACAAGAGGGAAAGGAGTTGAAAACCTTCGAAGAGATTGTGGGGAGCATGGCATTCCTTTCTCGAACTAAACTACCATTCCTCCAGAAAGTGAGATTTGCTCTAGGAAGCAACAAGCCAGGATCAGTACAAAGACACTTGACATCTGGACCTATCTTTTCAATGACCTCAAACCTAACCATTCCTCCATCCACCAAAAGTTCATCACCAACTTTCACATCTGACACATTACAAAACCAAATAACAACAACACAACAGTTTAGAAATAAAATCAGAAACAAAAAGGTTCAACTTAATGAAATTGGAACAACAAAATTCGACAACTTTTTAAATGGTTAATGCATTTCACACACATTGTTAATGAAGTGTTAGATGTGTTATATATATGACTTAACTATTTAGTGTGTGACTATGTGTTTGGTTCAACGGTGACAAAAAGTGATTTTGAATGAATTAATTTTGTAAAACCGATTTTATCTAAAAGTAAGTCCAATGTAAATCAATTTATGTTTCGGTACATACATTTGCGTGATAGTGAGTTGAACATTAAATTTGAGAGTAAAAATCAATTCTAGAGGCAAAAACTCCAAATTGTAGATTCAAGTTATAATTATTCAAGCACAATCTTTAAAAACATGTCATGACTATTGCTACATCTCTAGAATCAACTTTATGTCATCCAAAAGTAAAACCAAAACATACACTTGAATAGTTGTCTGAATTTTGTTCTGCCAAATTGACGTTCAAATAAATATGTATGTAATGAAATTAAAATGAACCTTCAGCGAAACCATCATAATTAACATTGATGGTACGTTGTGGAGGTGGAAGAGTAGAATCAAATGCCCTAACACTGAAAGTCCAGATCTCACCATCCTGAATAACAACACAGATTAGAAAATCATCAAAATTGAAATTGAAGAATGAGTAATGAGATTGAAAGAATACTTCAGCTTTGGCAGAAGAAGCACCAGCAAGATCACCCATATGAATCTCACTTCCTTCAGTATCCATCATAATCGCAACAGCAAATCCCTTCTGTTGATTAAGTTTACGAACACGATCAATAACGGTTTTATGCCATTCTCTTGTACCATGACACATGTTAATTCTAGCAACGTTCATTCCTCCAACAGCAAGAGCTTCAAGCTGTTCAAACCCGCACGTGGAGGGTCCCACAGTGCAAACAAGCTTCGTTCTCCTCGTGCTACGGAAACCATTCTCTATTAATTCCGTTTCAGTTACCGCGTCGACTTCGATTGAGCCTAGATCGGACGGTAATCCGGGTCCCGCTCCGTTGTTGTCCGAGAATGTGATTTGGGAAGTTGATGAGACGCGAATGGTGGGGAAGCGGCGAGGGGGAAAGGAGAGTTTGGGAGGGGGGAGGGGGGAGGTGTTGTGGTGGAAGGTGGGGGGTGTGGGAGCGAAGTGATGGAGGTGGTGGAGGGTGCGTGAGAGTGACATGGTGGTGTAGAAATTAGAATGGAGAGATAAGAGTTGTTTGATGTTGTGGGAAATTAGTAACGTTTGTGTGTTGAGCTTATTTGTTGTTGTGTGTGTTTTGGAGGCGGAGAGAACGAGAGGAAGAGAAGTTGGAGTTGGGGTTTGACGTTAGTGTCTATCGTTATAGGCTCTCTGCTTACACTGCGGAAACAACGAGGTTTTGCAATGCCTTTTTTTTGGGGTTAAGATAGAGACTTTCAATTAAACATGTTTTACACTTCAAATAAAAGAGAGAAACAAACATATTTATAAAATCACAAAAAATTCTTCATTAAATTTAAATTATTGTTAAAGCCAAATATTTGATACAAAAGTTAAAAATAAATTAAAAAATGAATGCAATGAAAATGAATTTAATTTATATATAAAAAATTTACTCTGTTAGTCAATTAGTAGTCAACCGTAATCGTTAGATTAATAGAGATATTTAACTTTTACTAAATTTATCTTTAATTTAATTTCTATAAATAGTTGTAATGTGTTAATAATGTAAAAAAAATTAAACTGAGGTGGATAACGATTAAATTCGTGAAAAATTGTCTTATTAATGAAATAAATAATTAATTATAACAAGGCTTAAATATCATCAAAATGCTAAAATTGTTGTTAGTCTTTACAAAATAAAACTCTTTGTTTTAGTCCTCCAGTTACTTTTCTACTGAGTTGGCAAACGATGCAATAATTAATGGTTTAATTATGAGTTACCAAAATCAAAATGCAAAAATAGAATGAGGGACCATAATCTAAATGGAAAATTTCTCTTTCTCCTTTTAAGACTTCATCTTCTTTTTCCATTTCCAGTTCAAATCTGCCTTTTTTTTGTGTTTGGTGGGACAAATGTCGTCAACTGGAAGTTTGCATCGAAAAAGGTTATTACCAAGATGTGGTTGCGGGAAAATTATGCGTTTATTCATGTCCAACACAAATAAAAACTCACCGAGAAGATTTTAAAAATGTGTTGATTTTTTGAGTATGTTTTAATTTGTTAATTTTTTGCTAATATACTTTTGAAAATTCTGAAGTTAATAATGCACTTCGCCAATTGTTTTTTAAAAATTATGGATCTTTAGTGCATTTGGGCGAGATTAGACATGACGACGGGACAGGGGTGGATTTTGCCTCCTCCACCTCCGCATTGGACGGAAAAAAATCTACGGTTGTCTCTTTTATTTATCGGGTGTAAAATTTATATCTTTATCCCTGTCCACAACGGTTCGGGTTTCCCGCTTATACCTGCACCCATTTATATATATAAAATAATAAATTTAAAAGTCATTTAATTATAATTAATATAATAGAATAATAATTATTATACATTGATAAAATAAAATAAATATTAAAATCATATTTTCTATAGAGAGAAAACTATAATTTTTAATATTTAAAAATTACTAAATATATTAAATACGTACGTGTATATAAAATTTAAAAATTACAATAATATTACTAGCAAGGCCCTGAGTTTTAATTTCGAGGAAAACTCACATCCGCACCCAATCAAAATGAATTTTCTCCGTCCAAATCGAGACGGTTTGGGTGGGTATTCGTGGGTGCTAATTTTGTTGCTATCCCAAGACGAGATAGATATATCGACTACCTAATAGTCAATTTCTTTTTTTTTTTTTAAAACATGGATAGAAAAGTTAATATAAATTGGGACGGGTTTTAAGTGGGTACCTTTTGTTGTCATTCCTAGGCAAGATAAATATATTGGCTATCTTATAGTCAATTGTTTTTTGTTTTCAAAAACATGGGTAGAAGAGTTAATATAATTTCAATTTTGACTCCTACACCCCTCATTTTGCTTCTTACTCCCATAAATTTTTCATAATCAAAAATGTTAATTCTTTATTTGTCTCATTCTTTGAACTATGTGAACTAAATTCACTTAGTCTATGGGAACTCAATTTCTGGATTCTTTTCAGAGAAGATGCATTGTTAGTGTAAACTAATTTGTTTTACACTGACAGACAATAAAAATCGTTGATTTTGTTATCTCATCACACAATCATAATTGTCATAATAAAATAATTACATAATTAACTATTTGTATTTTCTTTTAGTGTATGGTCATTAAACTCATTTATAATTTGTATTTTAAGTGAGAAAAAAAAAATGTATCTAAAAATTAATTTGCATCATTAGTGCATAACCACTCATTTTGAATACAACACAAATTGAGAATTTTAATAATCTTATTTGAGGAGCGTCAGACATTACATATATACTTTTTTAGTGAAAATTTGAACTCAATTAAACACGTCGTAAAAGTCTAGTCTGCTGATTAATAATTTGATATTTTTTTAATCCAATTGAGAGTATTCATTTTGAATTTTTAAATATTTGCTGATATGACTTAATCGACCGCACAATAATGTGGCTCAAACAAACAAATAGAAAAACTTGGATAAAATTAGAGATTTAGGATTTTCCTTTTCAAATCGTCAAATAAATCACTCCTTCAAAATGGATTTCGAAGGTTATAACCCTTAATTTTGGTTACCCTCCTAGTCAATATTTTTGTAATTATTAATTAAAATAAAAAATATAATACAATTTGGTGTCGCCATTCGTAACCTTTGATGATATTGTTTTAGGGCAAAAAGGTACGGTGAACCCTTTAGCAATGTTGACTTCCTTGCTTAGTAGGAGAGCCAAGCTTCATGAGGAGTTTCGTAATATTGAAAATACGGCAACTTTTTCATTATTCACATATGGGTTCCTTTCGTTGCTTTAAAACCAGCACTGTCTTCATACTTTTTTTCTTTTTTTTTTTTTATTTCAATTTTTTGGGAGCTTATAATATCATAATGAGAAAAATAGTTTTTTTTTCACTGGCATACAATTAAAGTGCAGTATTTTGTGGTTGTTTTAAGTTGCGGTTACAAAATAAATTTATGTGAATATCCTGACTTTTCATTAAATATCGGTGTAAAACTATTTTACGGTGTATCGTGATTAAACTATTTGTTTGATTGTTTGATTCAATTCTTAATGCAATTGAAAATTGGACAACATACAATCTAACCTTAAACTTATGTATCACTAAGAATTGAATCAAACAATTAAATAAATAATTTTATCATTAGCCACATGTGTATACCAATCAAACTTACTATTTTTAATTGGTTATAATTATTTTTCTCTCTAACAAATGAAACTAAATTGACTCATTATACTCGATCGATCATAATTGTTGATTAATTTAAATTTTAATCAATTAATTAATTAAATATATTGTAAATTCAAATCAAGTTATTTGAGTATACGTTAATCATAGACAACAATATATATCATTAAAGTAATAAGAAAATACAATCAACAAAAAGCATACAAAAATAATAATATTGGAATGACGAAGGAGAAAAAA
This sequence comes from Cicer yamashitae, assembly GCA_037974755.1. NCBI lineage: Eukaryota > Viridiplantae > Streptophyta > Magnoliopsida > Fabales > Fabaceae > Cicer > Cicer yamashitae. The sequence continues at coordinate 3,544,228 of JBBPBQ010020324.1, forward strand.
AAAAAAGTGATTAGATAGTGAGAGGACGTTGGAATTTATAATAATAAAAAAAAAAGAATATATATTATTAGTGTAAAATAATTTTAATACAAATTATTGATTTTGTTATCTGATCACAAAATCAGAACTATAATCATAAAATAATTATATATTTAACGACTTGTATTTCCTTTTAATATAAAATGATTTACATTAACAATGTATCATGATTAATCTCATTTATAATTTGTAGTCTAGCTAGACTAAACCCCGTTGGTTAATGATTTGATATTTTTTAATCTAATTGAGATCCTATTCTTTTTGAATTTTTAAGTACTTGTTGACATGGCTTAACGTGAGTGGTTAATCCTTAAACAAGTAATCGACCGCAGAAGAATGTGCCTCAAACAAATAGATAGAGGAACTTGGATTTTCTGTCAGAATCTGTAGTTCTGATTATCATAACTGATAAGGAAAATAGGAAGGGTAATGGTATACTTTTATGATCTGTTATACTCGATCACAAATCATATTTATTAAGCATCTGGTCGGGTCTTACATAATTTTGATTCATTTATGGTCGGAAAAAGCTAAATCATGAGTTTTATTGCTTATATTGATTGCTAAAATGCTGGAACTTGCCTAGATGCACTAGCAATTGAATCTTGGTAAGATTTTAGATGGGGAATATAATTGCATCAATGCTTTTGAGTACATTCTAGTTTCATGTAAAAATAAATACTGGTACTTATGGGACAGTATACCTCTATTACTTTAATGTATATATATGCTGCATAAGCTAAAAAATGATGTTACCATAGGGGTAAACCAAAGAAAGGAAGAGGTGCGCCAAGAGACGCAAAGAGAGCAAGGGTTTCAAGCGAACAAGATTTTGATTATGAAGATGATCCTGACCTGACTTTGTGATCAAACATTCTGATGCAACTTTCTGTTAAACCTTGTGGAATGTAAGAGCCTGGAAAAATCTTGCTCTCTTCGCGATTTCTCATTCTATGTATATAGTTGTGGATTTTGTACTTCTTAGGCGAACATTTATTTTTTGCGCAAATTTTTGTTGGAAGCCTAAATTATTGTTTTATTATATTTTTTACTGTAAACCTATACAGAACTAACTTACTTTACAGAGTAATCATTTTGGTAAAGTAATGTTCCTTTCTTTGGTGGGAATCTAGCTAGGAAAAAAACCCTTTGGCCAATAAAGTAATGTTCTATATTTTACATAGTTCACTAATTTGTTGGCAAGTTAACTTTTTAAACTACCCATTTCCGTTTGTTTAAGGTTTTTTTTAAATAATTTTTTTTAGTATTTTATCTTTTTTTATAATATTTTTAAAAATAAAGCTTCAAATGAAAAATTAATTGAAATAGTTTATCTTAAAATGTCATTTTAAGTATTTCATTTATTTACTACAATTTTTTTTGGATAATGAAATTTTAAAAAGTAATTAAAATAAAAAACTGTTAAAATGAATAGTTTGATTTAGATAATTCGGAACAAAGTATTGACTGCCATTTATACTTGATTCCATTGTTTTGAATACCAAACTAGACTCTTCGATCATTGAACTATGAATTGACAATGTCTATAGTTTGACTATTTGAGCAGATCAATTGCAAATTCATTTTAGTTTTGGAGGTCTTGTTGGTTTGATGTATAACTTGGTTTTTAACACATTGCTTCAATTCCACATTTGGAATGAGTGAGAAAAATGAATGATTACGCATATAGGGAATTTTCACAAATTGCATTTAAATGATGTTTGATGACATGCATGTTGTAAACTCTGATTGTATGTTGTTTTAAAATCAATTTATGCTTTAAGAGTGTTTAATTAGATGCGCAAACCTTGTTTCAAAGTTAGTATGCTTGTTGAGCACGGATTTTGTTCGTTATCGTTGTTGTCTCTGATGTGTATGCAAAATTGTGATTTTTGCCTCTGGTAAAATGTCGTCATCATTTTTCCTCTGATGGTCGCACTTAAATTCTAAGTGTTGTAGCCTCTGAAAAACTATTGTTAAGTTTGCTTCTGGTTCTGTTTTTGCCTCTGATTCCAGCATTGAATCAAGGACTTATAATTTATTTTATATGAGTTAAATTGTGCTTGTGTAAGTTGTTGTGAACAAAATGTATGCATGACATAACATCTCATAATGCATCTCATTCATATAAATTCATGGCCCAAGTCATGTGAGACATTTGATGGAGTTGTTTCGGGCATGAAACAACAGTAAAAGAAGAACAATTGGGACGCTGGTTGGGTTGTGACCAAACCAACTTTACCATTCAGGTTCAATTGTTTTGGTTACCACATTAAAACAATTGGACAACTTTTCCATACTCTAAGAAAAAGTTTCAGTCATGTATTTCAAGAATTTCTAAACCAAGTGTCAATTGACACAGTTTTATGAAAGTGTTTTATTGCATAAATAACATACTATTTCATGTTTTTTTTCCAAGCCTCATTGAGAGGGATATTTTTACTGCCCTTCCCTTGATTTTTCAACTCACTGGGATTTATTTTTCACCCTATTTATTTTAAAATTTAGCAGCTAGAGGTAGTTCGGGAGCAGCTTGATGTTGGAGGATTAATTTAGTTTTTTATTTATTATTAATCATGATGTAGTAGGGATTGATGTATTAAGTTTATGTAAAAGTTAAATTCAGAAACTTGGCTGATCCATTGTACCTTACGAATCAGTTTCAAGCAGTTGTAAACTATAATTCTATATGTAGTTCAATTGTCTAAATTTGATTCTTATTGTTAATTTTTCTTACTTGTCTCTACATTGTTGGGCTGTATGGATTATAATGTCAAATTCTAGATGTTTGGTATTATGTCTTACACTAATAACCATCTTTATGATTGTCATGTTACAGACAAAATTTGATGATCTTAAAGCCTACAATTCTCTATGTAGGGATCATAACGACTTCAATTCGAATGACCACTCATTATGGTCACATGAAAATCGCTAATGACACTTACACAACAATTATGTAGCATTCTCATAGTGGACCAATTCAATATAAAAATTGCCCCTAATATTTTTACATGACTTGATATCTCATATTCATGACCCGTAAGATGTGGTCATCAGTCTACTCACATAATAGTCTCAGATGTATTATTGTCCTCCTAATTAACACAACAATACTTAGACTACGAATACTTTAAGAATAACGTTCTAAATGTTCAATAAGGTCTCATGATCAAGTAATACTTGATGTTTTATCGAACGAATTATCTATTCTAAGGATTTTATTATATTATATGATTAATAACATAATAAATGATGTCTTGTACATAAATCTAAAATAATCATGATACAAATAATCATCTATGTAAAATAAATTGGCACTAGGGCTTACACCAAAGATGTCACGGCACGCGGACCATAAAGATGTCAAAAACTAAAAGCAACAATTTTTTAAATTTGTAAGAATTGAATCAAAACAAAAAACTTATAGGAATTAACATCAAACAACACTATAATTGCAAGGACAAATAAAATATTTTGTATTTAGAAAAATCAATTGAAACGACTAAATAAATTTTTCAAATTTTAAAAAATTAATGAATAACTAAATAATTCAATTTCATATGTTAAATAAATTGAATAAAAATATGAAATATATTATACGTAAACAACAAAACTACCGTCGTAAGAAAATAATATTTATTTAAAAAATTTAAATTAATACTGATATTTTTATAATTTTGAATAAAAATTTTATTTTTAATTTCAATAGTTTATTACATTATATAAAATGATAAACTACTCTTGTGATGAAATCACCGTCTTTATTGTAGTCAAACACAAATTGGTCAAACAAATATTATTTTTAGGAAAGTAGAAAAGAAATCTATTTTAAAGATGTTTTTCCTATTCATTTTTAATATAAATCTATTAATAACTTATTTTATTTTTAATATTTTAATTTTTTTTATTATTTTCCATTTATTTATATTTTAAATAATCTTTTTATAAAGATAATTAAATATATTATTTTAACTAAAGATGGGATAAGGTTCATAATTAATTGTGATTCATTAAATATTAAATTGAGATAAAATATAATTTTTTTTAATAACAAAATATGATAGGATCAACCTAATTTATTTATTTTAACAAACTAATCTATTTTAGTTGTTTAAAAAGAACATAATAATAATAATAATAATAATAATAATAATAATAATAATAATAATAATAATAATAATAGTAAAATTCCCACCCACGAAATATGCAAAAAAGAAAGGTACAAGTTCAATGAAGATAAAACAAGTCTATTAAGAAATAGATGGAATAAATATTTAGTAAGAAAATAATAATTAAGCAATAAATATTGTTTCAAGCCTAAAATAAAATATTAATTGGTGGTGGTTTACTGTTCTATATTCCTATGTGACGATGATATGATATATGACGTAGATTAGATTGTTCCTTTCTTCCGTCAATCGATAACCACATCAAAATTGAAAATTTCGTTCCCAAATCGGAAAATCAGTGTTCATCCCCACCATTCCAATTCAAACAGCAACCAACTCCGATCCGATTCTCTTTTCAATCGCAACAGAAACAAACAACGGTTCCTTCCAGGTTCGATCATTCTTTTTCTTCATACTTTTTTATTTTCTGCACATTTAATCGATCTGCAAACTTAACATCGATCCAACACAATTTGAATGAATGTTTTATTTATTTATTTATGTTTTTGAAATTCATATATTTCCGATATTTTTCTTATTGATAGGTTTGGTTGTGTTATTATTCACTTCAGGTAGGATTAATTAATTTGTGAAGTAGATAGTACTAGATTAGAGAGAAAGAAGATGGGGGCAATGATGTCGAGGTTTTGGTTCATGTTATTCCCTGCAAAAGAGTATAAGATTGTTGTTGTTGGATTGGATAACGCTGGCAAAACCACAACCCTTTATAAATTGCATCTTGGTGAGGTTGTTACTACCAACCCTACTGTTGGCAGCAACGTCGAAGAGCTTGTTTATAAGAACATTCGATTCGAGGTCAGCTCCCTTACTAACTCATCATCATTTTGCTATTATATGTTTTTAATCTTGCATGCTTCAATAGTTTAAAATTGTTGTCTGCAATTGTGTTGTGTAACCAACCACAATTTAGAACCATGAGTTTAATTAATTAAAGTATGTTATCTTTATTGTTGTTTGCTGAATATACATATGTGATTGCTTGTTACTTCTTACTTTTTTACTGGACCAATCAAATTTATATATCTCGAAGACTCGAACACCCCCTGAGCATCTATTACCATTCATATTTGGTTCTCATTTTGTTGGTTTCGTGAAATAATTTTAGTTACAAGAAAAATTGGAAATATAAAAGAAATTTATAACGAACTAATGTGTCAATTTAAAAGATTGTTCTTTTATATTTGGTTTTTGAGTGTTGGCCATCAAGGAGAAAAACTGGTATAGGAGAAATAGTATTATAGGTGGTCATAAAAGATGAGGAAGCTATGCCATTTGTAACACCTGGGTTTATGATCCATAGTGCATTGGTTTTACCTGCTGTCATTGTGAGCACTAACAAGATTAGAATCATGAGCAGTGGCTTTAATACATGACTGTGGGACCAATGGAAGAAACGCATGAATTTTATGAATAGTGAGACCCTATATGTAAGTTATATGTTGCTGATCTTCATTGCTGTTATAGTTGCAACCTGATTGGCTGATTTTTAGGACTTACACATCTAGAGGGAAATCCTTGTTTGAAAACACAAGTGTCCACAACGTGTACATTGCTTTTGTGAGGTGTTGTTGCCATTGAACTGTTTTGGACTACCGTGAGATGAGAGACCACTACCTTGTATTGCTGGGGTAGGAGCTAGTTTGGAATTGATTGCTAGAATAGTGGGATCTGACAATGTTCCAATCTAAAGTTGTCTTTCTTGTTGGATGACCATTGAATACACCTTATAGATAGAAAGTAAGGGATCCATCAGCACACTGTTATTGAGTCCTTGCAAGAAGCAGAGAATACATCACGATCCCTATATCTGCAGTCTTAGAAGTGCTACATGGAGATTTGCATGTTGGCCGGGGCCACAAATTGCAATGTTCATCCCACAGTATTAAATGGTTCAAACTAGATAAGACAAGTGTATGATGTGTATATCCATCCGAAATGACAAAGCTAATAAATTCTAAGTACAAGCTACAAGGTGAGTTATTAAGATAACTTTATTCCCTATGATTCTCAGAACTATTTCTATCTCCACACAATTAATCTAAGCTACCTAGAAAGTGGAATGTTAGCCCTTGTATTTTTCCAACATATCTCAACACCCCCTTCAAGCATGTGCGCAAATGTCACGCTCATCAAGTTGGTACAAATGTAAGGGCCTCAGAGAGACTTGGTGAAAATATCCACTACTTGATCATTAGAATTTACAAAAGATGTAACAAATAACCACAGCCCTATGGACAATATTCTCATGGAGAAAATGACAATCAATCTCTATGCGTGTAGTTTGTAGGCCTCACATTGGGATAAAGATAGTATTGATCTGAACCAAAAAAAGGGCAGCTCAAACAAAGGTCGCCCTCTTTACTTTCTCTCAGCCTTATCTTAGTTGCCTTGTAAGGAAAATTCTTGAAGCAAACTCTGGTCATAGAAGATAGGATTGGACAATTATATGCAATATGTAATGCTGCTGGTTATCCCGAGAGACTCGTGAGCTCTAATTTACACGACTTCTAACTCACAGAGTTGTTTCAACCTAATAAATTCAAATGTAGTAAGAGCTGTTGACTGGTTTTATGCTTCTGCACTAGATCTAGCAACAACATTATGCTTTTACCTTTCAGTGAAATAAGATTCCTTCCAACAAAAACACGTTAACCAGAATTGGCCATCGACCATTAGGACATATAGCCCAACCTACATCTGAATATGCAACATTATTAGTGTGGCCTTTGTTTTCATAGACTAATCCTTAAGCCTTTGGTGTACCTTAGGATTCAAAGTTCAAACTTTTGCATTCCAATGACTATCATGAGGAGAATTGAGAAATTGGCTCAAGTGACAACGATGATTACAACAAATATGTCAGGTATAGTCACATTAAGATAGTTTAACTTTCCAACCAATCCCCGAAATTTTTACCATAGGTTGAACCCCCCCCCCCGGTCACAAGTTTTAGATTAGGACCTTTAGGTGTTTCTGTATGAACGTATGAACATGGGTACTGTTTAGTCTGTAAGCTCAATGATTCACCCCACAAAGACATGAATTAGTAAGCCCAACGATATCACAAGTTTTAGATTAGGACCTTAGGTGTTTCTGTATGAAAATGGGTACTGTTTAGTCTGTAAGCCTGGTGATTCACCCCAAGTTTTAGATTGGTAAACTGTTTGAATTGTCTAGGGGTTAAGAAATGTGTTTTTAGAGCACAAGAGTGTCATCTCAATCTTATGGTTATGAAGAGGGCAGGCATTCTTAGTGCTTGTTGTTTTCACCCCAAAAAACACAGCGTAGCCAACAGAAATTGAGGTGCACAGTTATGCTTTGTACTTAGCTAAATTTTTGGTTTGTGAAAATCAATTTTGTGGCGAATAAAATTTATTTATAGAGATGTTTTTTTTTTATTAAATAATAAAATAGACTTTAGGTGGAAGACTCGCAAAAACTTATCCGTGTTTACACTTTAAGAATGATTTTATTTTATCATCTATATTCTATGTAAAATCAATTTGTCTAAATCCATTCAGACACCATTGTTTTCAACCTCATTTTTTTCTAATTTAATTCTTTCAAAATTTATACAAAGAATCATTTAACCTTTTAGAATCAACTTTCTTTGCTAATTTTTATTTTCTTAGTGAAGGGGTTATTTTTGATAATTATCCATGTATGTATATGGTTTTAAACTACATTTGGTATGGAATATTTCCGAGCTTTACTATTGTGCATGATGAGATATTATTCACTCAACTTTTCCATTCATTTCAGGTATGGGATCTTGGTGGACAAGAAAGACTCCGGACATCATGGGCAACGTATTACCGAGGAACTCATGCTGTAATTGCGGTGATAGATAGCAGTGATAGAGCCAGGATCTCTATAATGAAGGATGAACTTTTCAGGTTGCTGAGTCACGAAGATTTACAGCATTCTGTTATCCTTGTCTTTGCTAATAAACAAGATATCAAGGATGCTATGACTCCTGCTGAGATTACTGATGCACTGTCTCTTCACAGCATCAAGGATCATGATTGGCATATACAAGCTTGCAGTGCCCTCTCAGGAGAAGGCCTTTATGATGGTCTTGGATGGGTTGCCCAGCGAGTAACTGGCAAAGCATGAAATTGGGTTGCTGGAAACTAAGGATGACATTTATTTCTCATGAATTGTGTTGTTGTGATGAATGACAAAAATATATGTATCATTTATATTTTAAAAAGTCAAGCCAAGCTTGTGTGCGCGCTCACGCCGGCATTGTTGTGTAGAAAAAAAAGATTATTCTGTAATCAATTAAGTCACACATTTTCCCGAATTGCTAAAGAAAGAAGCCTCAGCACAGTACCGCACCTTGGTAACTTTCTTTTTAGCTGTTTTCTTTTACTTCTTCTCATCAATACAGCCTATATTTCTGCCAGTGTTTCCCCACCTTGTTAACATGGTATTTTTTAAGAAGCACTAGGTAAAGATGATTCGTCCTTCTTCATTGATCAGTATTTGTTTATGGGTAAGTAAACATTTGAGGTTATTACAAAAGAAAATAAACCATAATATATTTAAATGTCAGTTATTAGAATTAGAATAATCATCGCATCTTGTACCTAAAAAAATCCCACATGGTCACATGTATTAGCTAAACAATCATATTTGGATGTGGTCAAACATATATAGACTTGTAGTCATAGTCATTCTATCTTGTTCACTGTCAAGCAAAAAATTACAGAAGCACAAAACAATACTTAGCTGATTCTTCCAGACAAGAAATCAGAAATCATGAGACAGCCAGCCAGCACATATTCTATATCTATCTCATAAAGTGACAATGACACATATACCGACTAAACTTGGTCATTAATTTTCAAGAGTAAAAGCTTGAGAACATCAGTCATCAAAACTTGACCACCATTTCCTACCCCAACTTTACTTCATACTCCAATCTTAGATTAGATGGGCATGCCCTTTGGAACAAATTGATCCTTGATCCACATGTAAATTGGAACTAGTACATAGTAAGTTGCTGCAATTGCACCAAGAATGAGCCGTGAGAGAAACACCAATGGATTTACAGGCTTCTCTACATCCTCTACCTTAGGACCAAGCTGCATATAGACAGACAGACATGCATAACCACACTTCAAATTTTCACCAAAAGTAAAAGTAGAGAAAATAAACATCCAAAAAAGTATATTAATATACTTCTTGGTGAACATTGACTAGTAGTATTCATTGTATAACATCTTAAAAGTGTATCAGTGTAACTAGTGCGTGATGAATTTTTTGATATCCAAAGAAGAACTTCAAAAGGGTGTATTATATTACCTCAAGGGGAGAGTCACTTGATAAAGGCTTGACACCAGTCACAGAACAGCCCATGATAAGGCCGTGCCGCCGTACACCACGATACCATTTTGGACCTATCCTTTTGAGCTTGATATCTTTGAAACCGGCCTTTTTAAATCATTCAATATACTCTTCCTCCTTAGGGAAGAGCATCCACACATCTGCAAAGAATTGAGACAACCAAAAAGTTGGGTATACCGGACCTATAATGCATGCTTTGCCTCCTATTTTCAGAACTCTGTATGCTTCCTTAATGCCACGCTGTGGATCGGGCCAGTATTCAATACTGAACAACATACTCTTATGTTACATTAATACATAAGAAGAGAGATAGCACAATTTGTAGAAAACATAGATAAAATAGCTACTTTGTAAAAGATGCTTAACATATCACCATAAAGACTGTTTTTATGTTTTTGCTTTTTTGACTAATGATCATGAAGTTTAAGATTTAGTTACCATTTTCCTAAAAAAAATGATTTAGTTACCATAAAATATGCTCACAATCATGATGACTTATTTTTCAAATATTTTGGTCCAATGATCGTAGGACTAAATTTGATTATGATTTGATTTATAAAGCTCAAATGGGCACCAACTATCAATTATCCTGCAAATATGCCTTAAATTTAGGGCTAGGATACTCTGCACCGTCTACAAACCATTAGATTAAGAGAGAGTCAGCTGAACCATATCTACACATGACCCATTTTCTTAAGTTTAGGTCCAAACTCATGCTAGATAACTTAAGTCATTTAACTTAAATAAAAAAAAGAAAAGAAATAGTGAACTTAACTCACAAAATGAAGACTAATTAAATTAATTAGCCCCAAATCTTAATTGAAGCACACTATGAAGGGTGAATAATCATTGAAAAGAAAAAACTGTGACCACACAATACCTTCCAGCAGAAACATATCGGTCAGCATAATCAGTTGAAAATGGAAGATCTTCTGCATCACCTTCAATTATCTTACATTCTTTCAAAGGTTCCTTCTGCTTAGCCTTAGCCAACTGATGAGGAGATTGATCAAGAATTGTAACATTTTTAGCATCAACATGCTTCACTATACCAAGAGTAGTGAATCCAGTTCCTCCTCCTACATCAACAACTCTCATATTCCGGTCGTAAAGATCAGCAGGCTCAAGTGCCTCATCTCTCATGTCTTCAGTCCAATGTCCTGGATTTATCACATGATCATATACAATAGACAAAAACCTATAGAACCAAAATGCTTCTTTCTTGTGTTGGATGAATCTAGGTTGAGAAGTAGGCCTTATAGATGAGATGCTGCATCTTGGTGTCAAGTTTCTTGCCTTGTATTTGTTACCATATGACAGTACACTTTTTTTGAATAAGCACTTGTTTTGAAAGTTAAGACTCATAGAACCTAATCCATTAATAAGCTTTGTATTTTCAGTACCACTTAGCATTAAGGAGGCCATGAAATGGTTACAACAACAATGAAAAAGTTGTAGAAATACTAAGGTATATAATTTATATTATGATAGTTTTTAATATCATGTAGACATAAGACATGTTAAGGATTATGCAGTGAGAGATAAAGACAAGGGATTTGATGATGGTGCAATGTAAATAAGTGGATATGAACCACATAATATATGCTAGTGGTGCTGATTGGATTTTTCTGGTGGCAAGAGTTGATGGTTGTGACTCTCTTGTTTCATTCACCATCGAGGCATTGCCATCACATGGAAATCATAGTGTTAGATTTTATCTTTCAATGTGTTAAGGTCTTGTGGAATATGTGACACACCAAACATATCTCCACACCTTTTGAGTGAGAAAACTTAGTCGCAGTTCCTTGTATATTGTCCTAATCACAATTTAACACATGGACATTATAATCAATAATATAAAAAGAACAATTTTAAATATAAATTTATATAACCGTGGCATGTTATAATTGGTGAAAGATACAAACAACACCTATAGAAACATTGCCTAATTCTTTTTATTAAATTAATTAGTAGTGAGAGAATATACCAGACCACTCATCTTTTGGGCCCAAGCTGGCCAGATGTATTTAAAAAATAAATTGGATTTTGTTATTCGTACCATCCTCTTTTTAGATTTCCACCTCCCCTATCTCACTTTTTTCCAATTGAGAATAGATAAAGAACTCAAAATTGATGGCCCAAGGAAAAGAGAAAACCTTTTGACATAAAAGAGAGTTGAAGACAGGCGTACAAAATTTCAGCAAAAGATTATTAACAATTCTCCTTCAAATTAAGTGGTAAATATCCCCAATTTGATAATTGAATAAGAATATAAGATTCAACTTTTTCTTCTTCTTAATCTATATATTTTACATAAGCACCATTGTCCTTGGCTCTAGTATCCAAATATGCCACATTGATATGAGCAATGACACTAAAAAATTATTTATGTTAGATATATGTTTTTGAAATTGAAACACATGACAAAAGCAAACATGAATAAACATCGAACCCCAAAAGAGACAGTACTCACTACTCAAAGGCAAAATTTATAAAGATCTTGGGAAAAAAACAGTGTAAAATGAGTGCAAAATTAAAGATAAAAACAAATTAGCTTATGATGAGGTGGTTCAAAAGTATGCCAATCAAATGCTGTTAGTTGTATATTTCTATGTAGTGCTTAACGACAAAGATGAAATAGTTGCTGATAATCTAACGTAGCGAATTCAATTAACAACAAAATTTTCAACAAATAATGATTTTGTGAGCGCAACTACGAAGGAAATAATTAGTATTTGAAGTTTATCAAATTGTTGACTGAGAGCTGACCCCGCAATATGAATTTAGTGTTACATTACACAAACACTTTTAAATATTTTTCAAAAACATATAAATTTTATTATACAACCACAAATTCTATTTTCATGTAAATTTGTATTCGTTTACAAATAATAATAAAATGTAAATATGACACTTAACCACATTCTTAGTACCCGATTTGTTTATTGGAGATTTCAAAATAGAGAGAAATTATCCTACTTCCTTTTGTACTTTTATCTTTATTTTTTAATAATATATGTGATGGAGAAAATCCTTAGAGTCAATTGTGTCAACATAATTGAAATAACATCCTGCTTCGAATTTGAATCTAAAACTTCACATTTGTGTGAATTAATTATAATGTAATTTATCATCTTTTTTAAGATAAAAAAAATATAAAATGCAGAAGAAAATAAAATTTATCTCTCTCAAATTAATAAAAGATGTTATATTAAAGATTATATTTAATAAAAAATAATTGTAATAATATATAGACATTTGTGGGACAAATACTATAATTATCACCACATCTAATAATTTAATAGATAATCCTCACATGTATCCTCGAATATGCATATATTTTTGTCTCAAAAGATGGAACCACCTTCTTAATACGCTTAGCAATTAATAATCATGAAATCAATCCCCTTAACAACATAAAGAGAAGTGATTTTATAATGTAACGTGACAGTAAAATAAATAGTGATTGAATGATAATATAAAATAATTTACACAATCCACCTCCATTATATTCAAAATCAAAAAAGGGGGTTTGTTTAGAAGAAAGAACAAAATGAATTAGGCAGATGACTGTTTGTAGGAAAGGATGGCTAAAAGTCATGAACTAGTTGAAGTATGTATGTGTATAATCCAATTAGTGGGGTTCGGTAGAGGGCACATACTAGTTGTATAGTGTCATATTATTATATTGCTTGGTAGAAAATCAAACATGTGAAATATGTGATATAAGTTCTAAGCTTTAAGAACATCTCTCACACATCTTATGGTTCTTAAATAAAATAATGAATTTTTATTTTGAATTTCATATATAAAAAAAATAATATTTAAACTACTTCCGATTATTTTTATAAGTAAAAATAACTACTTTTATAATTATTATAAAAATATAGTTAAATATAATTATTTTTTTAATTTTTATATAAAATATAATTCAAATTTACTAAATTTTGTCTTTAAATATCAAACATTCAACTATTGACTTAAATATTTTTTTATTAAAGTAAGAAAATATTAAAAATATTAACGATAGAGGAATCAAAAGTAATTAACTTTTTTGACAAAAATTCAATTATTTTTTTCTTGTAATAATAACTAGGGGAAGTAGTAGTCTTGTAGTATCTTTAATATATGTATGTCTCTCATATGCAACTTTTACATTTTTTAGCTGTAAATGTTGAGTGATGTGTTCTTATTCAATGTGGTGAGATAGGATCTATCTATTTAAACTTCTTACTATTTTTGTATTAGAAATTATCTAAGTGTGTTGGAAAATCTGACTTTTTCTAATATAATTATACAACACCTCTAACATAGTAGAGATTATTTTTCATAAAGTATGAGATACCGATGTTCTTAACGCACTATCAAAATGCTATAAATGCATGTTTAGATTTACTTTTATGAAAATTAAAAGTAGTTTTTGAAACAAATCTACCAATGTTTGAGTGTTTTGAGATAGAAATGATCTCTATATATATATATATTTTTTTTTTTTCTCTTTTTTTTTAATAAAATTT
>JBBPBQ010020324.1:3558606-3568723 GCA_037974755.1 Cicer yamashitae
AAATATTTAATATTTCTATATATATGAATGTTGAAATCGAGTCAAATTTGGAAGTTTTCTTTTAAATTCTAACTTTTTTTATTAGTTTATTTATTTTTTAATTTATAAATGAAATAGTAAAAAAAAACTTGTCTCGAATTCAAATTTAAAAAATGATATATAATTTAATAAATTTGACATTTGTCAATTGAACTAACATTTACTTTATTAGATTTGTTTTCAATTGTAATTATTTAAACAGTTTATAATCATTCATTTTTTATGTGTATAATCTAATAATTGCAACTAATTCAAATAAACATTGACAATTCAAATGTCTTTCTGCATCATTAATAAATTGACACATTAACAAAATTAAGCTAAGAAAATGAGTGGTGAGAAAAAAATTCTAATACTTTATAAATTAGATAATTAAAATTTCAAATTTAAAAATAAAGAGACTAAAAATATAGTGTATTTAAACTTAATAAAAGTGATTTCTACGCTCTAAAATTTCTCCTTTTTTTAATGATAATAAATCTTGTCTTGTCTTTACACCACTTTGCCATTCGCAAGTATATTATTAGTCCATCATAGGAATTAGATACAAATATTCTCCACCTCTTAAAAAAAAACTTCATCCAACTCAGTTTTTAGTGGAGGTTGAAATTTAGATTTACATCTTCGTCTTCTATAGATTTCGATTTCTTCACCTCACACTGCCATATACATGTATCTTTTAATGTGTACCTAAATGTATATTTGAAAGAAAAAAAATTCCATCAAATTTCAAAATAAAAAAATTAAAAATTGGTGGAACAAAATTTTTACTAAAAAACTTGCTTTCAATTTTTCTGATACACAAAGTTTAAATTTTTTAAAAGTACCAAAAATTATGAAATAAGTTTTTCGGTACACAACATTTAAGGTTTAAATCCTAGACCATGCTAAAACACATTTATATATCAAAAAACTTTAAAAAGTTTTATAATACACAAAGTTTAGAGTTTAAATCATATTAAAACCCATTTGTGTATTAGAAATTTTTTCTAAGTTTAAGTTCAAAATTTTTAAAATACATTCGAAAAATTTGTTGAAGAATTTAAAACAAAATTTTCAATATTTTACAAATTTTTTTTGTAAAAGTTGTTTGAAACTCAAATAAAATTTAATGAAATAAAAAAAATTAATTTTTTATAGAAACAAAAAGAAAATAAATAATTTATATAAAATGTGAGGTAAGAATATAAATGTAGGGGTAGATAGGAAAAATTTTGTGGCCCACCTGCAGTGAAAAGACCATCACTGCTCACAAGCAAAGTCTCAAAGTTTGAAAGTATGTGAGAGAAAAAGAAAAAGAAAAAGAGAAACAGAAACAGATACACACACATAGAGAGAGGGAGAGACGAAAAAGACAAAAAGTGAAAAAAGAAAAAAAGAAACTAGTACTAGTAAAAAGAAAACCAGCTTTCTTCCAAGACAACACAGAAAACGACAAAGTCAACTTCAACACACACAACACTTGAAAACAAACTAGTTTTCTTTTTCACCCCCCTTATTCCGCTCGTTCCATCCACACTGCACCAAATTCCCCCAAACCCAAAACACACGAACCTTTCTCTCTCTTCTCCCCTCACACACCACCTTAAATCCCTTTCACTCTTCTTCTATGGTCAACACTTCATCATTGGCCTCCATCCACATTTCTGGGTCATCTTTCTTTCCTTCAAAAATCCTATCTTTTTTCTCCCTTTCATAGCCCTTTTGCTTCATCAACCTAAAGATTCAATTTTTTTTCATTGCCACCATCTCAACATCAGAAAATGCAATCGGGTGGGTCCGAATCCGAAAACCCAATGACCCACCGGGTTAATTGTCAGTCTTTGTCTTCTTCAGATACCAAAGGGAAACATAGGATACATGCTGAACTTAAACGATTGGAACAGGAAACAAGGTACTTAGAGGTAGGTACTTCATCTTCACCATGTTTTTTTTGTAGTTTTGTTCTTTGGGTTGTTTTCTTTTTGTTTGTTCTGTTGTCTTTGTGTCGTTTCTTTTATTGGACTTTTTGCTTTTTGATTTGTTGTTATTTGTTCTTCCATGTCACTATGTGTTAAAGAGTAATAGTAAAATGGATTGGGAAAGTTTTTAACTTTTTGCTTAAAATTTAGTTTTTTTTTTTTTTTAGCTTGGGAGCTGGATTTTATGGAAAGTAATGACATTATGGGAAGTTATGTTCAGATAAGAGAGGTACTTGCAATTGGGGTCCATCTTTTATGAACCTCAAGTATAAGGTGACCTTCTAATAGTTAAAAGTGTACTTGTTTCTATTTTATTAAATGCTAGGTCCTTCATAGATTAAACCTAGTCAATTTGTTGCTCCTGATGTTGCAAACTTTTGGTGGATCAAATTGATGTGAGTGAAGTGTAATTTGGAGAACCAAAATAGTAGCTTAGTAGGTTGTACTATGGTTAGTTTTGTTCCCCATTAAATATATCCTATGAAGTATGAAGCACATATACTCACATTGACACCTAACACACTGATACAGGTGATAATTTGAGAAAATGAATTAATTGAATGTAATCAATGCGTCGTTGTCTCATAACACATCTTCTATAAGAAGTGTCAGTGCTACAGTGAATATATTTTCTACTCATATAGTTTGGTACTTGGTTTTTTTTAGAATTATGTAAACAGCATATGGTTATCCATTATTCTTAGTGAACAAAATGTATATTTATCTAGCAATTGTCTTTAGCTTAGAAAAATGTATGAACATTTCAGCTGAGGAACCATTTACTGCAGTTCAGGGGTCCTCACTTAGGAAGCTCCAATTTACTATGATTGCTATTGTGTTTGATTAATCTGACAATATGTATTGTCAGTTTGTCATAACAGCAACTGAAGGTTGATGATTTAAATGATATAACTAAACATATGTTCTATTTTTCACTTTAATTTTCGTCTTTACTTATTTCTGTTAAGACTTGTACTTTGAAGTTTGGACAACTTCACCTTTTCATTAACATAGATTTCCTTTGGTATGACTCTATATTGACAATTTATTTTGTCATTCTTTAAATGGCCGTAGGATATAAAAAAACCATATATAGTCATAATTATAGATAAGTGTAATATACACATTTGACTATTGAACTATTGGAGAATGAGATTTGTTAAGACTTGGTAGTTGCATTATGCTTATTTGGAGCGTTACCTATAGAGCGAGCAAAAGATACTAGGCACGTCGCGCAAACAAACACGGAGTAACATTATTCTCTAAATAGTCTTATTAAATGTTCAGAGTCTTAATAACTTAGTGTTGGTTACCGTAACTGACAAATCTCTATCCAAACAGAACATGTCATTTAAAATGTAGTGACATTATCTGTATTGAAAAATTTTATGTTCTTTTTCAAATGTTTGTAAAGAAAATCTAGAGTCGTCGAACAGGGTTTTATCAAACCGAAATGTTACTGCCGACAACACCTTTTTGAGCTCCTATTCTGCTCGGTTAAGGATATCCAACTAAGCGATCACCATCGATGAGTTCTCAAATCCCCTGCGCAATTAACTTAAATACCGAAAGACACAATGACTAAATAATGTTGCCATAATCGTGTTTGACAACAATTTCATATGGGATTCTATGTCATTTGATATAAGGCTTTTAAGCATGCACACATCACTAATTTAGTTATGCTGTTATTTTCACTGTTCTGTAGGATTGAATTCCATAGTCTTTTTGAACTACATGTGCTGCTGTTTTCTTCTGAATTTTCAACTACATATATAATTCTCGCATATGATCATTTACTTATTTTAACATTCACTAAAAAATGAATGTAGGAAGAGCTAGAACAGCTTGAGAGGATGGACAAAGCATCTATCCCGTGCAAAGAGTGAGCGTATAACTGCAAAATATTCGCATAATGTATAATCGATTTTGGTTTCGTGTTTAACTTTGAATTTCCATCTGGTGTTTGTTTTTCCAGGATGCTTAGCAACGTCGAAAAAAGGCCAGATCCGTTACTACCATTGTAAAATCTCTTATCATAACTTTGTTTAGTTGTAAACACATTATTTACCTGTTTTTGTAACACAAGACCTATTTTTTCTGGTTTGACAGAACAATTAGTCCCTTAAATCCTACATGGGATCGATGGTTTGAAGGACCTCAAGATTCCAAAGGCTGCTGCAGATGTCAGATTCTCTAATGATCAAAAGCTAATTGCCAAAGTTTCAACTTTTTTTATCTTTTAATCCCAGAAATTTTGTGAGTTTAATTTTCCATGAATGCTTCGTGTGTATATGACAATTGCAGCAAATACATAGTTTTTATATTTCAGATAACAACTTAGTTACTCAGATGATAATTCCAATGGTCATTTAAAATATGTAAATATAATATATTGTTTCATTTAAGATGCCTCATAAAAATATGTATGTTTGCCTATATTCAGAGAAATTCACCGAGCACTGTCGATGTAAATCAATTTACCAATTTTATGTTGATAGTTAGTAAACATCATTGATTCTATCATCCCACGTGATTCTATCATCCCACCACATGATTGTAACTGCTATTATAAAATAACTCATCAATTAAAAGCTTGTGTTGATTGTGATGTACTGTTAATTTACGCACTAAATACATTATAATCATTTATGTGGATGATTTTGTTAATGGTATATATGAATTAAGTCTTTCTCAATTGGTGACAATGGAAACATTTTTCTTTTACATTAATTAGATTTAGGAAAAAATCTCATATGGTCTTCGAATCAAAGATCAACTAAAAAATCTTCGAATCAAAGATCAACTAAAAAATTCATAATATATTTTGAATAAAAACAAGAATTAATATATTTTGAAGCTTTAATTTATAATCCATTTGGATGGGATGAAAGATTATTCTGCAAATGTAATAATTTGATCTACGAAATAAAATGAGAAATAACTTATTTGTATCTATTAATTTCAACTTTTTAATTTTGTCATGACTCATTTCATAATTTTTTTGTTTAAATTTTTGAAATGATACACATTCTAGTACTTGAAGAAAAATGAGGTACCTAGTTGTCTCTGATGCGTTTATGAATCCATTTGTTGTCGTATATGTCTTAGAAATTTGCATAACTTCCTCTAATTTTATTATAATTTTATAATAATAATAATAATAATAATAATAATAATAATAATAATAGATTTGGATATGAAGTAAGGTTATTTATGGCAAATGCAATAAATTATATTTACTCGATAAAATGAGAAATAAGTAACACTCTTAAAATTACAAAAATGACTCGTTTTTAGTCTCGCGTTGCAGTATGACAAATCATTTTTGCTATGCTAAATTGTGTATTCTTAACCCTATAAATAGATGTTAGTGAAAACTCCGTTGCTATTTTTCAAACACTGCACAAACTTGAATTGTGTGTATTTAATTGAAAATAAGTAGAAATTTTGGAATACTATAGTATTTAATTGTGTTTAATTGAAAATAAGTAGAAATTGAAAATAAGTAGAAATTTTGGAATACAAATTATGTAGAAATTTTTGCTATGCTATAGTATTTAATTGAAAAATTGCTATGCTATAGTATTTTCAACGGAGCCTGTAACAAACTCGCACAATTAAATATTTTCAACGGAGCCTGTAATAACTCTATGCTATGCTGTTGAAAAGTATACACTGCACAAACTCGCATCATTAGTATACATTTTTGCTATGCTATAGTATTTAATTGAAAATAAGTACAAATTTTGGAATACAAATTATGTATTTTCAATTGTGTCTGAACAGTGATATTTATAGTGTGGAAATTGAACTCAAATATTGTAAAGTTTGTGTCTTCGGTGGATATTACATCGTAATTCTCATCTCTTATATTTTTTTTGTTTGTCGGAGTTAGGACCGACCAAAAAAAGATAGAATTCAAAAGATTTTAATAATTAAATTAATTTTCTGGAATTTAAACCGGAGAAGCTCCTTCTTTCATAAAACGTGTGACTAAAAACTTTTGGTTGTTGTTTTTTACGAGTTGGACCTTAGCATAATCAAGAACATATACAATTTAAATCTGTCGTGAATAAAAATTGAAAATTGTAATGTCAAATTAAATCTGAGCCGGGATGGATAAGCCCATTCCTACGTTTTTCAACGCACACACAATTTTGTTAGGAAAAAACGTAGTATTAGGACAAGACCGCGTTTGTATGGTGATTAATTAATTTTCATTCTTGAAGCGCGTTGACAGCGAAATCTGCACACGTTACACATAGCAGTAAGAGCATAAAGAAATGGCCTTAGTCTCATCTCGTGCAATTCAAGCAAACCAACCAGAATGGATAGTGTGTGGAAATTTGAAATTCATGAAACACACACAACTCTACGCACCTCTCCCAATACTCCTTACTCCATACCATTTTAATTTGAATTAATGCCTTTTGTTTTTGTCCTCTAAACTTCCAACCTTCCTAGCTGTCAATATTATTTTTACCCCGTTTTATTAATCAAACAAATAAACTCGACTATTTATTAAAAATAAATAAACAATCATTTTTATCTTTAAATGTGTGAATAATTCTCACAGGTCACTGTACTTATAAATGTATGGAAATAACAAAAATATTGATAAATGTCTTTTTATTACTTTTTTTGTTTTATAATATTTGACAATTTCACGTAGTTTAAGAAAATATGATAAATGAACGAAAAATAATTTCAATTTTATTAATTTAAATTTATAACCTATTAATGTATTTTCATTACAATAAGTGCAAAGTGGAGAATAAAAATTTAAGAGTCGTATAAATTGTATTAATTAGAAGGTACAATTGAAATAAAATAACTTTTTTTTTCAAAAATAGAGTGCAAAGACATTACATGATTAATTTAACATCCAAATTATATTGGCACCCCAAGTTAATCACTTATTATTTGCAGCACTTTAAAATATTATTATAAATGATAATAAAAAATACAAATTGTTTGGGAGAACTATGAATAAAGTAATTAAAATTGCATTAAAATCAAAAGTGACAATTATTTTGCAAAGGAGAGAGTAATCATTTTAATATTTGAATCTGTTTTAGACAGTCAATTTAATCATTAAATATTTTTTTTGTTTAATTAATTCATTAAATAAAAATTTATATATATTAGTAATTTTTAATATATTTAGGGATTATAATGAAAGTGTCTCATGCCCAAAATGGTTGTTTGTTCTAAAAGACACCTAAACCATTTTACCACTAGATTAAAAGCTACTATGTGATTTTTTAAAAAAATATAAAATAAAGAAATGGTGTAATTCAAGATTTGAACGTAAGTCACCTTATATAACACCAAAATGCAGCCATAAGCTTAATTTGACTAATTAAATTATTATAATTTAAAAAAAGAAAAATCTTACTAGATTGGCCCTCATCGAAGTTCTACATATAGGCCACCTAATTGAAGAATAGTTTAACACAATACTCTCTCTTCCTATCTTTCTCTATTCTTTTCTCTTTGAAAAGACAAATACACCATGGCACATGTCCTAAGTGAAGAACAGATTGTTGATTTCCAAGAGGCCTTTGGCTTGTTTGACAAAGATGGAGATGGTGAGTTGAATTTCTTGTGTAATTAAATTGAAAGTTTAAAAGTTGTGTTAATATTCTTGTTGAATGTGTAATGTAATAGGGTGCATTACTGTGGAAGAATTGGCCACTGTCATTCGTTCATTGGATCAAAACCCAACTGAAGAAGAGTTACAAGATATGATAAGTGAAGTTGATGCAGATGGTAATGGAACTATTGAATTTGATGAGTTCTTGAACTTGATGGCAAGGAAAATGAAAGTAATTAATTCTTTTCTTTCTATTCACTATTAATTCATTGTTTATTTATTTATGTTTTTAAATTCAATACAAAGTCTTAAGGTTTAAAAGCTTCATATACCTTTCATTATTAATTTATTATTGAATAACCAAAGTCTAAGTTTAGTTCTGTTTTCTTTTCTTTTCGTTTAGGACACTGATGCAGAGGAGGAGTTGAGAGAGGCTTTCAAGGTCTTTGACAAAGATCAAAATGGTTATATATCAGCCACTGAGGTATATCAGATTTTTCTGAAAATTTAATATGTGAATTTGTTATCATATTTTATATGTTTTATGCACATCTAGTACAGTACAATGTACGTTTTGGCAAGCAATGAATCTTAGCAGTTTAATTATAAAATTATATTGTAAGATCCATTGGAGATCCTCTAAGGCTGTTTGTGTTGTGCAGCTAAGACATGTAATGATGAATCTAGGTGAAAAATTAAGTGATGAGGAGGTAGAGCAGATGATTAAAGAAGCAGATTTGGATGGTGATGGTCAAGTTGACTATGATGAATTCGTCAAGATGATGATGACCGTTCGATGAAACACTCTCTTAATTTCCAATCTCATTCCCTTTCCAAAATTGTTGTTATAGTGTATTCTACAATTGTATCTAGTGCCCCATAAGTTGATGCCAATGACCAATCATTAGTTAGTTAACCACATCCATTCCCAACCCAAAATTGTTATTCTTTTAATCTTCGTAATTCGGTTTGGAATCACAATTAGTTTTTCTTGAAATTCTAAAGTCTACGTAATTTTTGTTTAAATTGCAATATAAGGTTGTGATTTTGCTGAATTTTTTCGTCAATTAAAACCAGCACATAATATACATATAATAATTTTTTACCTAGTGCTTACTCTTTCAAATGTTGGATAGGTAAAGTCTATGAGGAATTTTATTTTTCTTCCTCCAGAGCATAACAGAATTTTTCTAAATCTTGGACTTGGAAAATGATTCTCTATACACATATTCAATTCAATGCTATGTAATCTTACTTTGGAGGAGACGTGTTGTGGAACATGAAATATCTAACACGCTTATGGATTACTGTTAAGAAAACAGTGGTTGGACTTGGCCATAACTTAGTAAAGATTATTTTTCGTACTATTAAAATTTTAAGACAATTTTTTATTTTGCTTAATATAATATTCGAAAGTTAAAATCTAGATAGAAGGAATTTAATATTTATGAACTGTACGACTGCAAATACTTATAACCGTACACAAGTCGGATCTATTTAAATCTGACACCCTGTTATCCATTTAATTGCTCTTCCAATTGGGCCACTTAGGAGGGTGTTTGCACAATGCTAGGTTCCTCTTAGACAGAACCTGCATACAGGCAAATAATAATTTGTGCTTCTTTATAGCTAAGAAATTTAGAAAGGAATTAGGCCCTTTATATCCCATGTAGTATTGCTTTGGGGTATTTGTCGCTAAAGACCATCAACAATGGTTGGATCTTCCCAATAAGAATAGGTTGCATATAGGTACTTTTATTGGGAGTCAAATAACATACTACTTATAAGGAAGATGTGTTTTATTAAGCATCCTCTCATTCTCTATGTCACTCTCACGTAATTTTAATGTTAAAATATGAAAACGTAAGTAATAAGAAATTATTGATAAATAATATACAGTTATAGTGAAACTTATTTAATACTTCTTTATAAAGGTATTTGGAGGGATTGAATGTTTATTAAATATTATTATTAAAAATATTTAAATGGATTAAATGTATATGCAAAATTCATTTAAGTACTAAAAAATGGATTATCCATCTAGCCTACGATAGACTCAAGTCTACTACACTTTTTTTTTAAATAGGCTAAACTAAGACTTTTTACAAGTCTATTTGGCTAAAAAGATTAGGCTATAAGCCATAAAAAAAAGTTTTTTATACCTACCAGATTGACCTACGTGAGTAAATATAATAATATTTATTATTATTATTATTATTATTATTATTATTATTATATATATTAGATTTTAAACTTTATGACAAATTATAAATTTGTTAACTAATTTAATCATAATACTCTACGTTAGTTTTTTTGACATATTTAAGTATAGTATAATAAAATAGAATTGAAATATGATGTCATTTAAAGTCAAATTCTCTAAAATGATGTGTTAAATTTTTTTTATAAAAAAAATACTTAAGTTCATTGAGCTATTCATTCTTTTTTTTGTCTATATGTCTTATTACTATTTAAAAATATTTCTTAAATTTTCTATTTTGGAAATTTCGTATTGTTT
>JBBPBQ010020324.1:3568805-3583858 GCA_037974755.1 Cicer yamashitae
AAAACAGAAAATTACGTTTTTTAATGTTTTAAATTGATTAAAAAAATTTGAAAGTTTGAATTAATTTGAAATTTTCGAGCTACCTTTAACAAAAGTTTTAGAATTTTCAAAAATTTAAAACATAATTTTTTTCGAAACTTTCAAAAAATATGAAAGTTTCGAAAATTTAAAATTTTATTCAAATTTTTGAAATGTAAATTTTATTTCAAAAGAATGACATTATTTTTTTTGAAATTTTTTATTCTATTTTAAAAATATCTAAATTTCTGAAATTTTATTTTTCGAAAATATCTTATTCTGAAATTTTCTATTTTTATATATAGTAAAAGGGGTAACGTAGTTTTTTTCAAGTATATTAAGGGGATGAGAGGTATTAATGGGAGGGTAGTTTTTTTTAAGTATATTAAGGGGGTGAGAGATATTAATGGTAGGATAGCAAAGAGAAAACTCGGCAAATGACGCAAAAGAGAATAAATTGGTGAAACATGGGCCAATTCGACTGAGATGTAGATTTCCTTCTTGTACCCCACAAATGGTTCCATAAATAATTTACATTGTCCTATACAAAATTTACCATCTACCCCACAATTATACCCCACCTCACATTTATCTCAAACCACTCATTTTACCTCTTTTTATTAAAACAAAAAGGTTAACAACGGCCAATCTTTACTAAAGATTTTCAAAACAGTAGCAAATTTTTTTACAAAAATATAGTTTTGAAAAACTTAATGTAAATTTTTTAGGAAATACAATGTGTTTTACAAAATTTTAAGTTTGAGTTTTTAGAACACTTTTGTTTTTCAATAAAATTAAATTGAGTTTTTTAAAACAATTTAGAATCTCGTTAGGGTAGAAAAAAAATTCAAATTTGTTTTTGAATAGTAAGAGGCAAATTTGAATGCTCATAATTTGTGGGAATAAAGATATAATTAAAGAGATAAAGTGTATAATTTTAAATGATTGTTGATTCACATTTCATTATTTGTTAACAAGATATATAAAAAAAAACTAACAAAAATGTACTTTTGATAATGTATTCAATTTAATTTTTCACTTCTAAAAAAGTTCTAAATTTTTTTCAAGAGTAGAGCTGTCAAAACAGATTATCCGATCTATATAGGGCCAGTCATAACGAGTTGCGAGTTTTTTCAGATTATGTCAAAAATCTATGTTTTAATATGAGCTGATAAAATACTACCTAAGTCTAGCTCTAGACAGGTTGCAGGTAGAGCGGGTAACCCGCACATTTTTTATAATATATTTTGACTCATTATATTTTTAATTTCTTTGTGACTCTTTTAATTTGAATATTTTTTTAATGTCCATTAAAAAAATTATAGTATACTATTTATGCATAAGTATGAATCAATTTGAATGTCCGTTTAAAAATAATTATGGTTCTCTTTATACATAAACTAAGTTTTGATTTTTCAATTAACACAAACTCAATTCAAAATTTTCAAAATAACACACAAATTAAAATAATTTCAAATTGTTCTAAAGTTATAGATATTATCTAGTATAACACAAATGAATTTAAATTTGTCTAACATAACCCAAACTCAAACGACTCTAAAATAAGTGTTTTTAGATTCCTTGAGCAATGTTTATATTTTTCAAAGTGTTGGATGATTGTCCACTTAGAAAAATTAAGAAATTGATTATTAAAAATATATAACAAACTAAAAATAATATTCTATCACAAAAGATAATATATATTATATATATATATAACTAAGTGAGTTATATCTTTTAGACCTTTTTTTTTTATGTGGATGAATTTTACTATTTTTTTTTAAATTGGTTATGTGAGTTACGAACTACCTGTTACTCATATGGGCTAACCCGAATGGATAACGAATTTATTTGGACCGGACTAAAAAGCCTTGAAAAAATTTAGGCTAAATTTATTAGGTTCAAGTTCTGTATTTTAGCAGGCTAAATGGACTGGTCAATTCGGACTAACTCATTTTGACAGCTCCACCCAAGAGCTTATAAACATCTTCCAAAATTTTATGCACTATATAAACAGGGTATATTGATCCGATAAATTCATTATTGTTCAAATCTAGTTAGGAATATTAGGATTCTTTGTCTTTAGGATTCTTTTTCTTTTAAGAAATGGAGGGTTAAGACTAAAAAAACGCTCGGGCAAAAATTAATCTCGTAGCCTTGTTAAGGAATCAAATCTTGTAGAAATACGAGTCACCAGTTGGGAAAGGCCCCAATTGCAGTGATCTCTGTCCCCCTCCCTCTCAGATCCACCCCAGCCATGTAGAAAAAATTATTTAATCATAATCCAAACGTAACTGTATCAATAACGGGCCCATTCATTCTGATTAGGTTTATTGATATTGATATAAAATTAATGCTATCAAGATATATTCAAGAAAAGGATCGAATATAGTGAGTGTATTATTACAACTTACCACGTGAACCATACAACGTTGGATCTGGAACTAGTAGTACTGCCCCCACACAATTTCAGCAATAATCAACTCCACTAATATAAATATGTCAAATTACATTTATAATCTTTTATTTGATTTGAGTAAAAAAAAATCTTTATTTTTAATTCAGTTTTTGCACATATTTTTTTTAATGTTTTTAATTTAATTAAATCTTTTAAATTACACTTTGTTTATAACGTTAATTTTTTTTTAACAGTGTTGACGTAACAAATTATAAAAGTAAACGATTTTTAGATTGATATCTAAATTTTGAAAAAATACTCCAGCAATCCTCTAAGTTTAAAATAGTTTTTATTCCAAGTCGATTTTTCATTTTTTTCCCTCCCCTTCGTCATCCACTCCACTTTAAACAACATAAAATCCAAAATTTATAATTTCAATAAAAAATTCAAAATATCGACAATGTGAATTAAAAAAAAATCAAAACAAAAAATTTATCATTCTAATAAAAATTAAGTTGTTGTAAATAAACATAAATCCACCATAAATTTACTAAAAATAAATAATTTTTTTACTAAAAATATATATTTATATATAGCCAAACCATAATTGAACTCAAGAATATTTTCTCATGATTGTGGAAGCATTAATGATGAAATCCAATGCATATTTTTAGAGACTTCATTAAACCATATAACATCATTTACATTCTATAAATTTACACAGTGCTGTGTTAGAACCAAAACAAAAAGACCAAAACTTAACTCAATTCATCTATAACCCACCACCATATTATTATAAAATTTAAAGTAGCAAAATTAAAACTCCTATTATGGAAGGAAGAGGTAGAGTAAGAAATTCAGATGAAGGAAAAAAAGGACAAGAAAGTAGAAATCAATCTCATTAATTAACTATGTTTTATGGCAGATTTAATAACCCATTGAAATTAGGACATTCAAACAAAGCCTTAGCAGTCATTTCCCTCTCAAACCTCCAAATATAATTTAACCCAACAAGCAACTCAGTTATGGCAGCCTCAGTCTTATCTTTGTTAGCAAAAAACAAAGTCTGCAAAAGCAACACATTGGTCTTAGGCACTAAATTTTGTTGCTCAACGCTTCTTTCATTTTGCCACTTGATCATATTATGTGCCAAAGGTGACAACCACCCCAATATCCTCCCCAAAGCTTCCCTCCATTCAACGGCAAGAATAGGATCACTAGCACAAAATCCAACTCCTTTCAACCTAGCCCTCAAACCTAACCTTATGCTGCTTGGTAACATTCCATACAAATCATCCCTAGCATCAACACCAATCAAATGAGGTGACTTTATCATCTTCTCCAATACTATGATCAAGTTTGCATAGTGTAAAGCCAAAGCAACAGCACCTAAAGTACTAGGAGGTGGTTTCAAAAGCTTAGAGTTAGACTCAAAAAACCCACTTCCTAAACCTTCCTTGATCTCTTCAAGCTCAAACCTTTCCAATGACCCAGAAGTGAATTCATGACAAGAAGTTGGATTCTGATCAGAGGGATAAACTGTTGCAGATGTTGACAAACTAGGAGACAAACAAGGCACAGAATGACCAATCCCAAAAACAACCTTAATCCTTGCTAAAACAGTGAAGCAAAACCTCACAAGCAATAAAACAACACCATCAAAACTTCTACTCCATAAAGACCTATCTTTAAGATCCTTCACCTCTTGTCTCTGCCAACAAATCTTCTGCTGAAGTTCATAAATTTTCTGCTCTTTCCCAATACCCAAAGAACCTTCATTTCCTTCACTACTATTACTATGATGACTCAAAATCAAAGCTTTTCTGAATCCATTTTCCAAAACAGAAAGCTCTTCCATTTCACGGTGTAAAGTTGCCGTAAGCGTCACGTAACGTTCCATTTTCCTGAACTTAGCATCTGTTTCCTTTGGGCCAGAGAGGGCCCACCCATTTGGATCACGGCCCGAGTCAGCAAACTCGAGAAAAGCCCGATGGAAAGACCTAAGATCGGAATCCTCACAGCGGTGACTGAGTCGGGTGACCGAGTTAGCAATGAGTCGGAGAGACTCAGCAAACTCAGCACAAGCGAGTCCAAGAAGAAACGACTCATCATTGGAAATGATTTTGCGAACGCCTTCAAGCGTGACGGCGTCGTTTCGTATCCGAACGATGGTGGCATCGGAGAGAGAATGAAAAAGGTGAAGAAGCTTCGACATAACTCCCGCGATCTCGAAAGCTAAAACGTCGACGTTTCGTTTTGATTTGAAGGAAGGTTTCTTTTTTAGAAGTTTGGGTGGAACAGAGTCGAAGCTGTTTGAAATGGCGGTTTTGAATTTCACGAGGAGTGTTTCTAGGGCCATGTGGATTGAGTTTTTAGGTTATTGGCACCGTGTTGTGAAATGGGTGGTGGTTGTTTTTTTATGGGAAGGTTAGAGCAGCATGTGTTTGTGAAAATGTTTATGAGAAAGAAAGAAAAAAAAAAACAGGGAAATAATTGAAGAATGGGATGGTTTTGTTTTGGTGTAGTAGGATAAGGTTTTGAAGAGAAAAAAGTGAATTGAAAATGTTGGGAGAGGCTCGTGGGGTGTTTGAGGAAGATTGATGTATGCATATACCGGAATGAATGTGTTTATTGTGTGTGTGTGAGAGAGAGAGAGAGAGAAGGGAGCAAGAAGTGACTCCTCCAAGTTGAAGTTGAAGTTGAAGTGAGTGAAGATGGTAAAGTAGTAAAGTAGTATTTAAAACCACATGCGCAAAGAGGCAGGGCGTGATATATTGTAGCATCAATGTTATGTTGGTGTTGCCCAATGGGTCTGTTTCTTGTTTAAGATTCAGATGCTCTAAAAGCGCGTGGAACCTTCACTCCTCAATCCTCATTATCAACTTTCAACATCTTTGCTTTTCTTTTTTCTATCAATACTCCCCTCAGGAGTGTTAATACTCATCGGTCATTCTATTAAATACATTATTTTTTGGAAACGTTTGGTTTTAAAAAGGAAATGTACTCCCATTTTTTAAAGACAAATTATTGGCCTAGACATTATACTTACACTTTGTGTATAGAGACGGAGCTACAAGGGATGAAGAGATGAAAAATTTACTCCACACTTTTATAAATTTTTTATTATTAATATATTATTATAATGTTTGATCTCTATATTTTGTTTATATTTTTTATAGTGAATATTTTTTTGACTCAATATATTTAATCTTAAACACTTTTTAATCGACTAAAATATAAATCAAACTTTTTATTAAAAACATAGTTTGTTTTATCTTTTTTTTAAGCACTTAAATTATATTTCATAATTTCTAAATTTTTTTGTATATTCTGTGCATTTAAATTTTTTTTATTAAATTATTTGTTTAAATTTGGTCATCTCCATCTCTCCTTGTGTATGTTTTAAAAGTAGAAATAAATAATGTAATGTAATAGACGTGATAGAAAGTGAGAGATTGAAAAAATATATTAAATGAACGTAAAAAAAATAAATTTAATGTTGTTTGCTTTTTCTGCATGACAAATTGACAATGGCAATTGGCAATAGTTTTTAAGGGACTCCTCACATGTAAATCTTGATCATTAAATAAATTAAAAAAATTATTTAGAATTATGACAAGCCTTTAAAACTTGCCCAAATGTAGGAATAAGACTTGTGTACATTAAAATATGGTTGATTTATATTTGTGGTTGTGACCACGTAGAAATTACTCCAAACGTAGATTATTAGATATAAAACCCGTGAAACGCATGGGATGGGAAGAATGTCAATTAATGATAAAACATAAATAACAATGAATAATATAAATCTTCTTGTCGGAGAATAATATAAATTTTAAACAATGTAAGATATTTTGTTTATCCAAAAATACAAAACATGCGAACATATAAATTGTTCCTAATATTTATCACAATTTATATCTAACAAATGCGGCAAATGATTCAGCCTCCAAAGTTCATTCAAAATAAAAATTATAAAATGAGACATCACTAAACTTGTCTCGTATTATTTGAGTTGTAGAAGAAGAGAGAGTTTGAGGTTTTATATATATATATATATATATATATATATATAGTTTTAATTTTTCATTATAATTTATATTATTTAGAAATACTTTAATTTTGTATATGATTTTTTTTTTATACTCTTGTGTTAAAGTGTTGTGAGATGTGGTTTAAATATTTATTTTGTAGAGTGTAGGTCTACGGGGGCCATGGAAATTTTTTAAGAAGTATATGTGTTGTAACCATTTTTACATAATGTTATTTTTTTATTGACATTAGACAATTATCGTGGTTTTTTTTTCTTTTCGATTTTAGAATTTTCTTGTTATTTTATTGTGTTTTGATTGTGCTATTTGAATCTCTCTTGAGTTTTCGCATTATTCCACATAATGCCTTAAGATTGTGTTTGGAAGAGCAAATTAAAAATTCTAGATAAATTAGAATATCTAGACAATTCAAAAGCTTCAATTAAATTAAATTAATTTAATTTTTAAATTTTTTTTTTGGATAAATGAATTCTTCTATTAGAATTGAGCTATTTTTATAAATTACAAAAAATTTGGTGCAAAAATGAAAATTAATTTTGGGTCAAAATTGAAGGACTATTTTGCAAATTTTAGAGACCAATTTTCAAAATTTGGAAACTTGTAGGGACCAATTTGCAAAAAAAATAATATAGCGACAATTGTAAATTGATAAAATTATAGCGACAATTTCATGATTCATATGTTATAAAGTAAAGAGGAAATTTAAATTTCTTAGGTTTAAGGTGGTATTTGAAATTATCTATATTTAACTTTGACATTAAAAATTATCCAGTTTATTATGCAAACAAGGTAATTTGCGTAGGAGGATTTGAATTCCCCTAAAAAAATATCTCGTTCAAAATAGTGTGTTTGGATAGGGTATTTGAAAATTATAAGGAAATTATAATTATATGCAATTAAATTGCTTCAATTGGATTCCTTTCAAATCTAAATTTTGTTGTTTGGATAAAATAATTTTTCTTTTAAAATTGAGCTATTTATATAAATTTCAAGAGTTTTGGAGCAAAAATGAAAATTAAATTTAGGCAAAAACTGAAAATTTAGAAAAATTGAGGGACTATTATGCAAAATTTTAGGGATCAATTTGCAAAACTTGAAAAAATTTAGGGATCAATTGGTGAAAATATATTTAAAAAGGACTAATGTGCAAAATTTGAAACATATAGAGTCAAAGTTGTAAATTTTTAAAAATTATAGGACAATTTCGTGATTCATATTTTATAAAGTAAAAAATGAATTTTAAATTCTTAGATTTTATTTGGTGTTTGAAATTCTCTAAATTTAGTTTTGACAAAATAATTCATGAAATCCTTTCATTTTGAAAATTCTCCAAATTTATTATCCAAACAAGATAATTTTTATTAAAGGATTTGAATTCCCTTAAAAAAATCATATTACCTCAAAAAACTCCTTCACTCAAACACACTCTAAGATTTTGGGTTGAAATGTAATGTCAAAGTCTCTTATATTCATGAGCATTTAACTCGTTGCTGTTCTCGCATCCTCAAACTCCCCGATAAGGAGATAATGCCTATGAATGTTGT
The DNA here is from genome assembly GCA_037974755.1 of Cicer yamashitae. Lineage (NCBI taxonomy): Eukaryota > Viridiplantae > Streptophyta > Magnoliopsida > Fabales > Fabaceae > Cicer > Cicer yamashitae. The sequence continues at coordinate 3,576,818 of JBBPBQ010020324.1, forward strand.
TTATCCTTTATTTGTAATACTAGGATAGTATAAAAACATGACACAAATCAATATATAAAAAAAAATGTCAATTTTAAGGGTAAAATTTGTGTATAGTAACTAAGGGTGATCTAATATAAACCAACCAAAAAAAATTGTAAGTCGATAAAAAAAAAAATTTCGAACATCTCACGTTATCGAATAGTTTTAGATATTTTTTGATGTCCTTTTATGAAAACCGCACAATTCAAATCAGATTTCATGTTATTTTTCAAAATCAAACTAAACTATTTTCATAAACATTAATATTTATTTATTTTTAATTAATATAATATATTGTATTTATATATTATTTATTGATTTTTAATTTATTTTCATAATAATACTTCTTAGTTTAATTTAATCCGTTTTGTTTTTATTTCATATATTTCAAATATAGTCAGTTATTGTTATTCTATAATGTCAAATTGAATTATATTATATGTTATATTTTGCATCAAATATATTATTTACCATATTTTTATAATTTTTTTTTACAATTGTAATTTTAATATTTAAAAATTAATCCAAATTAAACCACTTAAAGTTGTATCGGATTAAATTTTTAAAAATTTGACATCCAAATCAAATCGAACCGCACCTAATTTTATCTTTAAATCAGATAATTTTTTTTTTCAAAAGTAATTCAAATCGTACTGCAAACACCTTAATCGCATCACATTGTTAATTTTATTTTGCATGGGATAAAGAATACGAAGAGTATAGTAACACGGCTGTTAATTGTAAAAAAGTATTTAGATGATAAGATATTAAAAAAATCTAACCTTATGTGCCTAATTTCTTACAAATTACCAGACGGATATACAACATTATTTGTTAAAGTGTATATAATACTACCTTATAAAAGATTGATTGTCTTTGATTTGTCTTTTCTTAAATTTAAATGGTAATTCAGAGTTAGAAGAAATCAAATTTATCTTCACAATCAATATTTTTTCATGAATATACTTCCTAGTTATAACCGTTTTATGTATTTAGGGATTACAAAATGAAATAACTCGTTACGTTTTGTCTCACTTCGTCATTAATCATTTTAAAAAAGAGTGGAGAGAAGAGTCAAATAAACACGTAAGGTTGAAAATCTTAATTCATCCTTTTTATAATTGATTGGTAGGTTGATATGTGACTGATGTTTTTAAAATAAATACTAATTAAAATAGCCATAAAAACAAAGTTAATATTGTAAAAATAAATAAATATAAAGATAATTTAAGAAAACAAAAATATGTAACTATTGAATCCACTAAAAATATGAAAGTTATCATTAAACATCTATATTTTATCATCTAAAAATCTATAATAGTCAACAAGATTTCAAAAATAAAAATATGAGTTCATCAATCAACAAATTATTAAAAACATGAGGCTAAAAACACAAAATTAAAGATTGATTTAAATGACTTTTATCTCTCTATTATATGAAGGAGAAAATTAAAAAATAAATTGTGACTTTATAAATAAATAAAAGTGTAAAAAATAATTTTTTTCTTTATTTTAACCCGATAACCAAACCCGTCTCGTTATTGTTCTATATTTTAATGGATTAAACAAAAAAAATCAACTAATAGTTTCAAATTTAAAATGTCAACTAACCCCACAAAAAATTCGACGGTCGTTTTGCTAGCCCTACATATATTACATTTTTCTATCCCAAGAGCATGAACCTCCAACCGTGTTCCGTTACATAAATCATTTGGTTTGATTAATATTCCTAAACATCGTTATAAGAACTCCAAACTTGAAAGTCAAGTGATGATTTGGTATTTAGTTTGTTCTGATTTATTTCACGGTAAAATATGATCTACTACTTTAAAAATAATTTATGTTTTGTGTTATAATTTTGTATTATTATTTAGTAATGCTTCTATTTGGATGTAAAAACTGGAATCTTTATAAAAATAGAAATGATATATAAAAGAAGTTTAATATTTATAATATAAAATTATACTTCTTTTTTGAGTTTTAAAATTATACTTTATTTTACATATTAAAGACTAAACAAAAACTCAAAATGTCTCGGATAAAAGGAATTTAAAGAGTACATTGGAGTACTTTTTAAGGTGGATAGTTGCTTTGATTTAGTGGATCTTCTACGACTCTTCATATAAGGTGGATAATCGTTTTTCTTCATATAAGGTAGGTAGTCACCTTCTGCCATGATGTTAGGTTCGATTATTTTTTTCTTTTTTTCTTACAAATTGATGTTTCCTTTGTACACTTTAATAAATTTTTATTTGTAAAAAATAAAAGTACATTTTAATATTTTCTATCATTTTATATACAATATATATATATATATATATATATATATATATATATATCACTTAATTTTTTTTCAATTTTTTCTTCATGTTATGATGGGGTTTTTATTTTATGCTTTGGTTTTTACTACCTTCGATCACATTGAAGATGTTTTTGTTCTAATTATAAAAAAAATCCCAAATTTCAAGACATTATATATTAAAATTACATTTATTTTTCATACGAGTAAGTGTAAAAATATTTCATGTCAATGTTATATTTAAAGTAAATATTTATAAATAAATTATTAAATGCATTTAATTGATATTGATGTTTTTTTTTCCTTATATATGTTATTAGTGTTAGGTTAGTTTATGTTAGTCGCATATTAGTTAGATTAGTTGCAAGTTAGTTAGATTAGTTTCAAATTGATTGTAATAGTCACTTTGTGATCTATATATAAATAACATCTCAAGAACATATCTAGAAATCAATGGAACGGGACCAAAATTATTTTTTTAACATAATTTTAATTATTGTTTTTCAATTGTATCTTTCAATCATTAATGTGTATACTACTTCTAAAACATTAATTATATTTTATATTTATGATAGTAGAAAATACATCAATAATTAAGAAAAATAATTTAGTAAAATGAATATTTTATTTCTTTTATTTATAATTATTTTTTAATATTCATAAAATGAGTAAAATTGACACTCATTATGAGACAAATGAAGTAAATAAAATATAATTTAATAAGATAATACACAAATAATAAAGTTGCATGTATATATACTTAATTAAATATAAATATAGACACAATATACATATTGTGTGTGTTATAGGGTTGGAGCCTCTGTTGCCCCTATTGGTTTCATCCCTAGTCTAACACATAATTAATTATTTTCTTCATTCTATCAATACAATTTTTTTTTCTCTTCTACGTTTAATATCAATATTTTATATATTTTATTATAGTATCATAGAGATTATTGAATATTGATAAATTATGTTTTGTTATTGAAACTCATTATTTACAATTTTGAATTCTCAGATTATATGCTATTATCCCAAAGTTCGATCACATGAGACGTATCGAGAACACGAGCAATAAGGTAGATTGAAGCCACAAAAGAAGCATTTGATCGCCTTGATGCCAAGAAGCATATGCTGGATTCGAAATTCCAAATCAACGATCTTCTTCGCTTGCAAATTGAAGAGGAATCGAAGGACAAACGACGAAACCAGTGAGATTGGGAGCATTGATGTACGGTTTGATTTGTTGGCGCCATTAATGAAAGTTCTTTTCATTCAATTTCTTAGTGATTTTGAGTGAGAAATAGATGTTAGGAATCGGCGTGCGAGACAGAGGAGGAGGAGGTGGTGGAGGAGTTGAATGTGAGAATCCTCCATGGATCGTGACCTAGCTTCGTGATACTGTATTGAATATTGATAAATTTTGTTTTGTGATTGAAACTCACTATTTACAATTATGAATTCTCAACTTATTACTTGTTAAGGTTCACCTGCTATAAACAAGTTTACAAGAGGTTAGATGGACAGCTGTCATATAACTGCCTACCTAAATTCATAACTGTCTACCTGAATCATCTCATTTGCAACCAGTCTCCTATTCTTATACTCTTATAGAGATAATTATTATGTTATGTTCTTTTTGAAAATTGTCATTTAAGCATTTATTTTCTCTTTTATAATTTCTTTAAGATTCTTGAGATTTTCTTTCAAAATTCTAGATGAAACACATTTCTTTATCCAACTTGTCTTTATAATTGTTCTAGCACCCTTGTTTATCACACTTCACTTGTAATTGGTTTTGAAGCTGATTTGTGTGGCTAAGGCTCAAAAGAAATTCAGCAACAAATGAATGCAGTCGAGAAAGATGGGAGAGCACGAAATAGTAAAAATCCAAGAGTTAGGTAACGAAGGACAAGTATCAAATTTGAAACATAAAATCATACTATTGGCAAGATGAAGAAAGATTTATTGAACTTTAGTGCATTTGAAGATTATCATTACAATGGGTCCATTTGAAGATGATCATTACAATGGGTTGAATTCTCCATTAAGTACTTTTGATTTGATTTAGATAAAAAGATTGTATGGTTTATGCTATTAAGCATTTGATCAAAACAAAATGCTATTTTGCATTTGTTTAAAAAAAATCCATAATTGAATACGTATGAACTAATGACTAATAAATTGCGCATAAGTTTTCGTTCAAAAACAAAATAACAAAAGAAGATCTTGCACTTAAGTATAGACTCGTTTCAATACCTACTATAAAAAATGAAAGAAGTAAGATTGTATTGTAATCTTTCTTGTTCTTATTTTAAGCGAATAATAAATCTTCCAAAAATATTTTAGCCGATTTATTTCCAGCATTCAAAAAAATATTTTTGTCGATATTTCGACAATTCAAAAATCTTAGTTGATGTTTTTTTAACATTCAATATCTTTTAGTCGATCAATTTTTGACATTTCAAAAAAAAAAATTAGTCAATGTATTTTCTTTTTCTTAAATTGTAAAGTTCATCGTAAGTTGGAAATGTTAAACTGCATTACAATTACAGGGACGGTGAGCGTTACTCTATGTTAGTTGTAAATTTGTTAGATTAGTTCCGAATTAGTTAGATTAGTTGCAAATTAGTTAGATTAGTTGTAAGTTGATTGTAATAGTCACTTAAATCTATATATAAATAACATCTCACATATATTGTAATTAACAATTTCCTTCATTTTACTAATACAATTTTATTTCTATATTTTTATCTTTCATGCTTAATATAAATATTTTACGTATTCTATTAATTAGAAAAAGTAATTCATTGTTTTTTTAGTTTAGGGACACTATTGTTTTATTTATTGGTTTACAAATGTATTATGTGTACCTTATTGGAGAGGACTAACAGAAAGATTTTTCGAAATTTCTTCAAACACGAACTTAAAGAGAGATAAATTTAAACACTCAAACAAAGATTAATTAAATATAGTTAAAAAAAATTCAACTTACTAGTTACTGTTATAAGAAAATAAATTGGCATCTGACGATAAAGAAAAGTTAATTATTTTTGACTTATTTAATAGTTGTATTATAATATACTTTTCTTTAATAAAAAAATATTTAACATTGATAGTTGAGTATTTAGATGGATAATTTAGTAAATTTATATTATATTTTACATAAAATCTAAAAAATTAATTACATTTAACTAATTTTTTTATAACCGTAAAATTAGTTATTTGTACCCATGAACCAATTAAGATCTGATCCCAGATAAAAGTGCTGTCATATTTTACGGGGTTTGAGGTACATGTCATTTTCTAGGTTTAATTGCAATTTTAATATCTTATTTTTACCAATTTATGAAATTAGTTCCCTTATTTAAAAATCTGACAGTTTTGGTCATTTATTCTGATTTTTTAACTAAAAAATTGTGATCTGACCTATTTTAAATAAATTGATATATAATATGATGTAGAATGATTAGCACTCATGAAGTCGCAATAAAATTCTATAAAACCTTAACTTTAAACTTCGAAAATTATTTATTTTTGTAATTTAATCAATGATAATATAAATGAAATTGTATGACACATCTTTTAATGAATCTATATAGTTCTATATCATGAAATTGTATGACACATCTTTTAAAATATTAATGATTAAAATTGTTGACTTTTAAATTATAAGGATCAATTTCATAAATTAGTCTACCATACACAACACTTTAAAGAACATTCAAGGTTTACAAATGAGTTGTCCTTTATTATTTAGTTTATAAAGCAATTATTTGTTCTTATTGATTTGTTGGTTTTGTCTGTGAGATTACCTGCCCAAAAATTATGAACTTGGATTGAGATTGCCAATTAAAACAAGGAGAAAATAAATTTGAGAGAGGTGACAATAAGCTGTAAAATTCTCAAGTACTGTGGCCTACATATTATATATGTATATATATAAATGTAAAAGTTAGTCTTCATTGGTCCATAAATCTTCATAATTATATAAGAGGCTGAAGGTCCACTTTTCCTTAATTATAAACACTTGCAACGAATATTTTTATCTTTCAATATATATTCATATGCAAACTATTATATGTATTTATTTTTATTTTTTTAAAATCTATCCGTATTAATATTAATTTATCTTAAAATATAAAAATTAACATTAAATACATTTATATTAACTATGATCCCAATTATAAGAAAATTTTTAGAGGGTTTTTTTTATCTCATTTATAAACAAAAGTCGTGATTTCTAAGATATATTTATTATTTAATTAACTTTGTTATTCTCATTTAATATCTGTCTTTTAAATATTATTGATGTATTTCATGTCTCACTTTTTTTATAAAAAATATATTTATAAAAATCTTTAAAAGGTGATAATAATAAATAAATTCATTAATATTTATGTTTTATTAATCTTCTTCTTATAATTAAAATTAGGGGGAGTATATAATGTGTAATTTAGTAATAATTACACATAAAATATACAAATTAATCATACCACAAACTTATGGAAGTTTTGATTTTGGATTTCCATATTTTCTACAAAATTGAAAACAGACGGAAAACTCATAATTTTCATTAATTGCAATATAGTAAATAAGATACAACTCTTTCACAAAATAGAATGTTGAAATTTGTTTACAAATGCTACTGCCTCATAACGTCAAATAATACACTGGGAAATGTCTATGCTTTTTTTTTTTTTTTTAATTATTTTTTTTTT
>JBBPBQ010020324.1:3584078-3647602 GCA_037974755.1 Cicer yamashitae
TAAATTTGTTATTTATTTATTTATTTTTTGCTTTGTTTTAATGCTCCGCTTTTTAAAGAAATGTTATCTTAGTAATTTGAAAATCGAGAAGTAAATAAAGTCTAATTAAAGTCTAATAAAAAATTATTTCAACCATAATTCAAACTCAAATTTTCTGAACAATTTGTTCTTAATTAAAATTTATTAACCACTTAAACTCAACTACTTAATTAAATTTATAATAATTGAATTTCTATATAATTTAATTTTAAAAGTAAACTGACTTTTGGTCTATTTTCTTTTAATTTTACTCTTTATTTAAATTTTTGACATTTTTTAATCAAATCGGAGAGAAAAGAAAATGAAAAGATGAGATACGGACTCATTAATATCTTTAAAGGACACTTCAAAAGTAATTACCAATAACTATTAACTTCGGTAAGACATTTTTCTGCACAAATTTTCTCTTAAAATACATTTTTTCAAATTGAAATATTAAAATATACAACACAAATAATAATGACACCACATATATTTAAAATTAGCTTAATTATATTTTTCTAAAATATGTAATTTCTTTATAAAGTTTGGATGACAAATTGTATTCTTTTAGTTCTCAAAACATATTTTAAAAATAAATTTATGAAATAAGTATTTTATTTTCTCATTTCTGAAACAGTTTTTAAAATTAAAATTATCAATCGAGTTTTATTTAATTTTATTTTTTAAAACAGTTTTTTAAAACTCGTTTAAAAAATTGATTTTAAAAATCAAAAACTAAAACTCATTTAAACATTGCCTTAATATTAGTGAAATCATCGTTGAGAAAACATTGCAAATTAAACCGGCTAGAGATCGATCTAATCATATATATGTTGTGTTGGCAGCACACATAATAATAATGACGGCTATAAAAAATAAAACAAAATATAAAATTGCGAAAATAATTATAGAACCAAACGGAGCATAATCATTAATGTTTTTAAATTAAATGGAATATTTCTATAGCTAGCATGCATGTGCCTGTTTGTGTAGGGTTATGAATTTTTATTATTAAAATTGAAAAGAAAGAGTATGAATTTATTATCAATAAAATGACTTCTATTGTTATCAATAAAATGACTTCTATGTAATTTTTATTTTTGAGTAAATACCAGATTTTATTTTTGAGTGAATATCAAATTTTGTCTCTAACTTTATTAACTTTATCAAATTTAGTTCTTTAGTTCATTTGTCATGTTAACTAACATTGTTAAAACTGATGAGTTGAAATATTAACTCTCATATAAATCTTGTGAACCTATTTAATACTTTTTAAAGTTGAAATGTTGCCACATTTTCTTAACGTTTGTACTAAATTGACATATTTTAAATTAGGTATACACCAAGACACTAAGTCAAAATAGAGCCTTTAAAGACAAGATGACATAGTCTTCTTCTTCCTCACATCTTGAAAATAAATCTTTTGCATTTTCTCAAATTCATTCTTACAGAATCATTATCACTAAACCACAACGTTTTTCGCTCTATTTTCATGTTCGGCTTCTTCGTTTGATCATCAAAGTTAGTTCCAAATCATTTCTCTATGTTGTAATGCATTTTTTTTCTTCTATTTTTTCTGTTAACTCTAAAAAAAATTCATTTTGTAATAGCAAATAGTTTAGTAACAAAAAATAAATGGGTTAGAGTTTAAATTGTTTGATTGTTTCTATTTTTGTGGTAAGAGTTAGGTGTTTTTTATGTTAATGTGTTATAGATTGTTGTAGCATGTGATCAGTTGCTACTTTTGTTGAATGTTGCTTGGTTTTGATCGGTTCCCTTATCAGTTTGCTCTTATATCAGTAATTTGTTGCTTTTATTTGATGTTAATGGGTAAAAAAACATTAGAATAAGTACCGACATAGTTGGATATGGATACACTTAATATCTTTAACATTCAAGAAATGGTGAAAAAGTGTAAGTGCTACCCTAAACTCCTTTAAATAATGTGGAAACTGTTAGAGACATAGTGGTAATGACAAGGATGACAGTGAAGCATGAGAACAAGATTGATGTTTATTGTGATCATATTAATAAGGATCACGAGTCTAAGTTGTCACTACCTTGTAGTCAATATAATAAGGTGATTGGAGAAAAACAAATGTGTGAAAAGGGACAAGTGGTTGAAGTTGTGGCTGGGGAGGAACAAGTGACTGAAGAGGCAGCTGAGGAGGAATAAGTGATTGGGGAGGAAGAATTGATTGATTTGTTTGATGAAGTTTCTTATTCAATAGCAAATGAAGATTTCATTGTGTTAGTTCTATTGAGGAAGAAGAAGACTCCGTGATTTTGTTTTTAAAGACTCTATTTTGACTTGGTGTATATCAAAGTTAAAATATGTCAATTTAGTCACTAACATTGTTGAGGAAATGTGGCAAAGTCAACTTTAAAAAATATCAAATAGTCATACAATTTTGCTTATGTGGTAGTTAACGTATTAGCTCACCAATTTTAACAATGTTACTTAACTGGTATTGACTGAAGAACTACTTGATTAACGGTGAAATCTTGACGAAATAAGAAACTAAATTGACACAAGTTAACAAGTCAGAGACAAAATTGAGTATTTATTCATTATTTTTCTAAAAAGTACAATATTCAACATTTTTTTGGTGCAATTTATTCAACTATTGATTTTTTTTACTAGTCCACTATTGTTATTTGTCGTCAATTTGTAGTATGCATGAACAAATGATGTGCCAAAGAAGTAATGTCAATTGCTAAAAACAGAAGCAGGTTTATGTGGTTTATATTGCGTTTGACTTGGAATAGTATTTATGAGAGGATGAGTAAAGTAAAACCATATAGATAGATAGTGGCGTGTGTATGTGTTTGAGTACATATCCCTTTAGCGGTGCCGTAGGGTGTGGGACTACGGTCCTCGTTCACACTACATGATTAACGGGAACTTGTAACTATGTGTTGGCTGTATTTCAAAATATTGGGGGACATCGAATACTCTCTAGATTTTTCTATATACGAGATTAATTAATGGATTTAATAGCTAAATGGTCCACAAAATTAAAACCCAAACTAGGGTTAAATAAATCATTAAAAAAAATACACATGAATTGGTTTAAAAAAGAATTATTTGAGAAACAATTGTTTGAAGAAAATTTTTGAGGGACTAAAAACGAAATATGATATATTTACAGGAATAAAAAAACTTATTTAGCCCTTAAAACTATAAACGTCAATTAAATTATTCTCTAAATTTTTGTATGGATTTTTCTCTAAATTTTGTGAGTTGGTTAATATATTTCTAAAATTGTAATGTGTCTATGAAAATACATTCTTGAAATGAATTCGATTCTCGTTAGTGTCATTGGAAAAAGACAAATGTAAAGTGTTCAATAAAGAGACACCATCTCCTCATCTTAAATTTCTTTTAATAAAAAAAATACATTCATCAATTGGAGAGTTAAAGACAAAAATAAACAATACTAAAATTGTGTAATGTTAAATTGACAAGTTGTTTAAGATTTACAAAACTACAACGTATTTTTATAAATGTGTATAATTAGCGCAAATTAAATTTTTTAATAAAGAGACCGAATTGTTTGATACAAACCACATTTTAAAAATTGTTCTAACTTCAAATAACATTTTTTAAATATTGTCTGCTTTATGATCTTGTGCATAAATTCTCATAGTTTTACAATAGTAAAATATGTCTTGATGGGTAGAGTAGTGTAAATAAAATTTTAATGATATAATAATGACTCATTCTACTAGAGTTTTGAAATTTAAATTGGAATGAAAATTGGTGGTAAAATGAAATGAAGCGGGATAATAAGAAAAGGAATTACTCAAAGGGTATGCTAAAATGAAATGGGAGTGAGGGAGTCCAAAGTTGTTTTTTTGCCTTTAATATTTTAACCTATGCCTTAACTTTAGCCAACCAATGGAAGGGCAACGAAGGATATATTTGTTGCATTGTCGGAAAATGATAACCATATAGCCCATCTTACATTCATACTACTGCCTGTAAAGAACGCAAACTCGTGCATTCTTTCTCCCTTCCTCTTAGTTATTTTAACTTGCTAATAATTTTTCCTTCTGCTTCAGTGGTTCTACAATGATAGGATGCTAGTCTATTATTGTTATTTAATCACACTTTTGCACATGGGAAAGAAAATTGGAACTTAAAAATGGAAAATGTTGCTCCAAATACAAAGACATATATTAAGAAATTAAATGTATAAATTTTATCTTAAAATTTGTGTATTTAATTCTATAGTTTTTTTTTTTAGTATATTTTAATATTTTAAATTTATATATAGAAAGAATATAAAATAAAAGGAGTTTCAAAATGAGAGAGTGAAATGGTTAAATTTTGATCATACAATTATGTATGAGTTATCAAAATTAAAATAAAAAATTATGTAACTTTTTAAAGTGATTATGTGTCACTTAAATTTCAAATATAGTAAAAATTTAACCCTATCATCTTTTTATTTTAAAAGTATTCTTTTATATATATATATATATATTGCCTTTCCTTCTAAAAATTTTTAAGTTTGTCCTTGGATCCAACGTTACAAATTTCAGTACAAATTTTGATTTTTCTTAAAAATTGAAATACAAGTTTGAAATGTGGATCATAAAATCTTGAAATGTGGATCATAAAATCTTGATTCAAGTTGAAATGATGACCGTTGACCTTTGCAATTAGTGGAAGTTTCTGTATTCATTATGCTTATCTTTTATGCTTTGCTATTAAGGACATATACAACAGCCTACCAAACCAAAATTTCCTTGGACTAATAAACGAAGTTTGAAAAAGGAAGGGGTGTATGTACCGCAAAGGGGGTACAAATTGATAATGACACAAAAAGATGAATATATGCTACACAATGCGACCATGAGCATGCATGCTTACTTACTTGCACGCTAGCGTGCCACGAATGAGGCCAATAAATCGACCAGAATAGGATGGGGGAAAAGTGTCTTTTATTGGGAGAAGGGTTGGTGGTGGTGGTCAAAACCAGCTACTATGAGTTCATTATATCTCTATAAATATACAATGCCAAAGATGTATACCTATAATGAGGAATTGTAAGTTTTGTTATCATGCTTGTTCGTGGGTGATGATGCATGATGTCACTTAAGTTCATAACAACATATTTAGTGACTCAACAAAGTATTGGTTGAATAAGAAACGGTTGAAACAATTATGAAACAATTAAGAATTTACCACGGATAAAAGAGTTAAGTATTGTTCAGCCATATTAAATATTATTTTATTTATGATAATTAAATATAGTATAAAAATGGGTGTGAATCGATAATTTAACCTAATAACAACTAATTTTACTATTTTTGTTGGAAATATTAAGGGAGTGGTTAGTGACGAAGATAAAAAATAGCACACAAACATTAATCTTAGCCTAGTGAAAGTGGTAATTGCAGTCAAAACAAAGGCAATTCACGATCTTTATAATTTTTGCACAAAGATAATTGACTGCAACGGTTAAGATATGATATTTAGTTGGCCGAGAATTGCGGCTGATAGGATCTAGGTCTCGATCCTCAATATATAAATATTCATTGTAATTATCATTTGAATAAATCAAATCAAACAACTATTTTTTATTCGTAATTTATCTCTACATTATCGCACTTATGTTTTAGTTAGCTCTTAAATTTTTTATCGTCTAACATTCTTTATAGTGGTTAAATAATTACAATCAAAAGTCAAATTTTCTTCCTGACATTATCATTGAGAATCACTTGGACTTTTTTAACTGATTATGTGAGTAATATAAATGATATAAGTGGGACAGGTAATTCCGTGTAATTTGATGAAAAAGACATACACAATCAAAGTTGATATATATCCATGTGTGAAATTATTCACCAAAGAAAAAAGAAGTGTGAAAGTTGTGGAAACATAAGGATGGTTTGGGGCATGAGGTGGGCTTTACATGGATGGATAAAGTATGAGCTCTAGGACATGTTTTTAGGCATTTCTTCCAACTTTCGGCTATAAGAAATCTCATTGATGAGTGTCACTCTCTTCCCATGTTTTAGTTTATTAATACCATGATTATTGTATAATTTGTTATCCCCTCATAATTTGTTTTATAGATAAATGTTACTAATAATTTGATACAGGAGAGGGAAATTGTTAGTTGCAAGGATCCAATTCTAGATCTTCTTAATATTCCTTCAACTTATACATCTAGACTGCACTAATAAATCAAATAAGGACCCTAATCTATCTTAAACCCAATGACATTGAAGAATTAATAAAATCAAATGAATATTTAAATTTATAAATTGAAGTTGACCAAGTAATTCCTATAGTTTGCACGAGATTTGGATTCTCTAAATTAGTTGCGAGAATAAGTATGATTGGTTGACGGGGGTTGATGGTCTAACCTATATGATTTATGTTAAGTTTGGTTATATTTTTTTTACAAAAATAAGTAAGGTTAAAACTTTTTTAGAAGTGTATTTAGTTAAAAAAGATCATATTACATGCTATGCTATGATTTTTTTTAAAATTTATTAGACCGAGCTACTTAAGAAAATATAAATAATACTTTTTATTACTATTATTATTAATATATTTTAGATTTTGAACATTATGTTAAATTATAAGTTTGCTAATATTTTAGTAATTTAATCATATTAGTCTACAATAATTTTTAATATATTTAAATGTATTATTATAAAATAAAATAAAAATATAATGTTATATTAAGTCTAATTTTTTAAAATATCATGTTAAATCTAAACTTATTAATTCATTAGTCTATATATATATATATATATATATATATATATATATATATCATTACTTATTTAAAGATAAAATAAAATTTAAATAAGCTAAAGTTCATACTTGACTTTCATAAAAGTAATACTCGAGCCTAAAAATCAATTATTACATGCTATATGTCAAACTTGATCTTTAAATGTTTTGCCATTTTAGATTCAAACCTTACAAAACATATATTGACTTAACCTATTCGAACTCAATCCTAAATTTGTATTTCCTTAACATTCCATGCATTTAGGCAATTTAAATTTAAGAAGTTGAGGGGTTTGAAGTTTGAACCAGATCTCAAAGCCTATTAAAATATTAATCCATGTAATATCCAATCTGCCATAACGACCTGTTTAAATTCTATTTTGTAATAAGATCTTAAACTAGATTATAAATTTATTCTTAAATTCTTATCAGAAAAAATTATTCTTAAATAAGTTTATAAATTTAAGTCTGTGTGCGAAGCAAATTATTAAAAAGGCAATGGGTATAGTATAATTTAGGGTAAGAAAAAAGTATATTATAATTTTAATGCAATGTACAAAATTTACTTAATTTTTTTGTAGTGCTTTTAAAAATAACGTTCAAAATGAGAAAAGAGGTATGCTACCTTATATCATGTGATGATTAATAAAATAAAGAAAATCCACCTCTCTTTTTATTTGTGGTATCTATTTTCATCCAAGGTTAATGGAAGATGCATTCTGGCCATGATGAGAAACGGAGGAAACACATGTGATGAATTAATTATGGCCTCTCATTCATTAGAATTCAAGGAATCCACCTTTGTTTCACTTTGAGGGGACATCTTACATTTCTTCAATATAATGGTCCCAAACTAATAAAGTTCTTGCTACCGTATAATTTTAGGACATTTGTTGAAGATTTTAAAAATAAAATTGAATGAGCAAAATAGAAGAGCCAACAAACGTGGCAATGAGCTAGACAATGATCCTCCCCTTCCATTGGAAATAGGTTCTCTTCATTCTTTTTGTTCATTCAATTTTCTCTATTAATATTGTTTTAGAAATGTAAATATCATAATGTAATATTATATGGAGTCCATATATTATATATGAGTTTTATTATCATGTACCGTCAATATGAAAAGTTTTTGTATTATCAACACATCACATCTATTGATAGACATGATTTTAGATGTGGTTATAGTATAAGTCAAACATCTATAATAATCTAATGTTAGTGATTGACTTACACTACTAGTGTATATGAATTAAATCATATTTAGATACCTTAAATCACCTCAAAACTTTAGTAATTGAAAGTAAATGTAGAGAATGGAGAATAAAGTTGATTAATCTCGCATGTTCCGAACACAAGCCAATTCTTCGGCATTGATTGAAATTGTACATGTTGAAATAGTCTCATATTGCTTGGAATTGTAAAAGAATAGGGAGGTCAAGGCTATGTATATATATCATTCTAGTTTTCATTTCAATTCGCACCAGTCAGAAAGACTTTAAGCTTGTATTTGATTCCCTTCTTTTCTCTTATACAATTGTGTTGGAGTGTTATAAGATGTAGTTCAAATATCTGCTTTGGATAGTGTGAGTGTACTGGGGGTCATGGGGTGTTTTGAGATAAGTATGTATTTGTAACAATTTTCCCAACATCTGACATCAGAGCTTTTGGTTCAGTTCAGGGAAATAGAAATTTTAATATGCTATGTGGTTGCAGTTTTGTTTGATCTTCCACATGAAAAAAGAAGCTTATATTGTAGAAGTGTTATTTAGGAAAGGTTCTGGCTAAGGAAAAACTTAGTTCTTAAGTGGTCTTTGTAACTCATCTCTCTTTCCTTGTAACCTACCTGATGCACGATTACAATATGTTAAATTATGCCGAGAAGTTTGGGATGCAGAAATTTGATGGAAGAAACAATTTTGACTTCTGTAAAATTTAAGTCAAATATGTATTGATACAATCATGATTACACAAGGTCTTTATTAGCACATGAGTATTGGTTGGCATTGATGCAAGATGTTTTGTGAAATTATGTCGGTTGCTGATGAACTTTTTGAGAAAGCCAACATGGAAGTTGCACCATATTTTTCAACATGGTTTTCGACATGTAGAAGAAATTCTTGGAATGATTTAGCTTCAAGTAAAAAATTCTTGGAGTAGCTTAACTTCAAGTGGAGTATGATAATTCTTTTGAACTATGATTGTCGGTGTAGACAATGGAAGCTGAAGATATATAATTTTCAGTTAAAGTGGAGATTGTTAGAGTTGATTGAAATTGTATATGTTGAAATTCTCAAATTGTTTGGAATTGAAAATGAAGAGGGAGCTCAAACCTATGTATATGACTCTAGTTTTTTATTACAATTTGCATCAGTTAAAAAAAATTTATGGATAAAATTTAGGTATATTTTATTAGATATTTTTTGTATGGTTATTAATTTAATCAACTATAATTTTACGAAATTCATAATTTTTTCAAAATTTGTTAAAACCATAAAATGTGTATTATATATTAAGAACTACAAAAAAATCATATAAGAAAATATATTTAAATTTTTTCTTTTTTATTTTATGTAAATTTAAAAGATCAGTTGGACTTGTGATTGGGGTGTCTTCTTATTTTTCGGGTTGAGCTATGCGAAGGAGGGAAAAGCCCATAAATGTGGGTCGACAGGCCCTATAATATTGTATCTTTTAGTTCTATTTGTGTAAAACAATTGCACCAAAATCTATTCCAGCTTTCTATTTAGGTAGATCAACCTATTGATAGAAAATCTTACTTAGATGAGTGCACAATTTAACTGATGTGAGTTAAGATTTAAAGAATTAAAAAATTTAAAAGAAGAAAAAATATTAACAATGCAATTAATTGATAACTTTGATCGTTTAAAATAAATGAAATTTTACTCGATACTCATCAAATTATACTTATATTCCCATAAATATTCAAAATTTCAAATTTTCCTTGACACTTTTAAAAAATCAAGTTTTCTTTAGAGCCTCAACGAGATAATCCATAAATACATTGATTGTTTTAAATTACCACAATTGAAAAACTATAAGAGAAAATTCAAAATTAAATGGATAAAAATATTTAAAATTATATTTTTTTGAAAAAATAACAGTCTTTTTAAACAAATAATTTTTAAAAAATGTAATTGTCATTGTCAGTCGTCGGTAGGATTAATAATTTTTTGTTTAAAGGTAAATTGCACATAAATTCAACTCCGTACATGTGTGGGCTATTGATGATAGTCAAAGCCTCTATTTTGTTGAGTTTGAATTGAAGCAATCAAGTGTCACCGTCCATTATAGTATTCCAATAGTTTTTCTAGGTAACCTAGCATTTTAGTTCTTCAAAATATAAGATATTGTGATTTTGGTTATTAATTCAATAAAAAATTTAAATTAGTTTTTTAAATATTAAAATAATTTTTGAAATATATAATTTACGGTTAAATTAGTCCATGATCTTATAATGTCAAGGACTAAATTAAATAATATTTTAATGATTCAATGATTAATTTGAATTTTATTATTAAGTCAGAGATTAAAATGACAATGTTCTATATTTTTAAAGACTAAAATAATAATTTATTTATTTATTTTAATGAAAATTAAATCAAAATCAATAATACTAAGCTAAAAGACACTAAAATAATAGTTTATTTATTTATTTTAATGAAAATGATATCAAAATCAATAATACTAAGCTAAAAGACTACAAGTGAGCAAAACGTAAATAATTTTGTTGAGGACAAAAAAGCTCTAACATATTCAAAGAGAATGAGTTAAAAATGCAAAAAAATTGACACATTTATCCTCATAATTGTTGACAACTTGTACGACGGACTGTGAAATAGGAATTATGAAGAGATATTTGATTTCATCAAGAATGTATAGGTGGAGTTAAGGTGATCCTTTTTGTACAACACAATGGACGATCGACGAATCAACTTCAAATACTCCTATAACTTTTTATTCTTAGCATATTATACTCCCCAAATTTCAAATATATATATATATATATAATTCATTCTTTAGAAAATAGTTGATTTCTCCCTAAAAAAAATCAATTTTTTTTTTTTTACTATTTGAAACTAAAAGGAGTCATTTTTTTAATAAAGAGAAATTTTTTTTTTAATATTTGAAACTAATAAGGAGTCATTTTTTTTTAATAGAAGGATGATTAAGACTTTAACGATAAATTTGTACTTTTTAAAAGTAGAAGCTCATAGTCTTCTTTATTTTTACTACTGATATAGTTAATTTCAAACACAGACAAATAATATATGTATTTTAAAACTCAACTAACTCAACTCATGTTAGTTTTTATTTTGTTTCAGCAAAAAAAGACAAGAATGAATGTTAACTTCATATTCTAAAATGCACCATCCACCATCATTAGAAGTTCAAATACTATTTCCCTATTTATACAAGCTTTATGGTACTTTTCTTTTCACATATATTAAGAATAATTAATAGTGCAATTAACATGTACATTTTGTTTCTGAACTTTACGAAGTTATCTTTTTTTTTTTTCTTTCAAATTTATCATTTATTTAAACTATTTTATCCTTAATTATTTAATAACTTTTTTTTTTACGTATAATTGCTTATAACATTTCATTAATAATAATGCCTTTAATACTAAGAGGAATTTTAATAAAGATATGATGACTAGTTAAAGATGTGGTCGGCCATATAAGAATATGAGCTATCTCATTAGTTTGTCTTCGAATAAACTCTACAATTGAGTTTTGAAATAAGATATTAAAAATAAAACGACAATCAGATAAAATAGCACCAAACTTTAAAACATCAACTTGAGCTTGATCGAACTTATCAACTACACATTTGGAGTCCAACTCATAATAAACTGATTCTATCTGAAGATCTTGAACCCATTGCAAAGCACGAAGAAAATCCATAAGTTTCACCTACCATAACTAAGCACATGGGAGAAAACCATTCAATTTGGCTAGGAAAAAATTACCATTATCGTCACGAATGCACATTCCAATTCCAACTTTATTTGCAAGGACGAAAAAAAGGCATCAACGTTGCATTTGTATCTTCCTGATGCTGGTTTTTTTCACACACTCGCCATACCTACAACACATGAGAAATTCGAGCCTCTTGAACCTGAGGCACTAGTCGCCAATCATCAAGAAATTTCGAACCGCGATGGATTACTTGTTGCATTGTCTCATTAGTATTATTAAAAAAAAACGTTGTGTTGTTGTCATATACTCCACACCATTGAAAAAACCACAGTTGCAACAGAAGCTCCTTGAGCTGTTACATTTTGCACCAAACTGTTGAACCCAATTTGTTGCCAAATCCCCTCACTATTAGGACAAACAAAAGAAAAGGTGCATCACATCCTCATATCCATCAGTACATAAAGCACAACTTGTGTCACACTAGATCCCTCAGTCTTGAAGTCTAGATCGGGTAGGAAGACATTCATGACAAAGTCGCCACAATAATTTTTTTTTATCTTTGGTGGCACCTTCAATTTCTATAACCAATTTCAATTTCCATTAACTCGAAGATTCAGCGTATCAATAAAATTAGTTATGAAAATATGTATGCACTACGAATCGAATAAATGTCATTACTCATTGCTTGCCAAATACGGGTATTCGTTTTGATTGAGTAAAAAAGAGAAGTATGCAGATTTTTTTGCACAAATGTACGAGTAAAACATGAAGTAATCAAAGGCTCATTCCACTATTTTGATGAAGGCAAAATAAAACTATCCACACATGACTTGTTGATCATTAAGAGTAGTAGGTCGTGGGATACATGAACCTTCACTAAGCCAATTCGCATCCCACGTTCGAATTGAAGTGTCATCCCCAATGCTCCAACGAGTCCCTGTTATCAATAAATGTTTCGGCATCCAAATGCTTTTCTAAACATAGCTTGGATTATGACTAAGATTAGAGCAAAAAAATCACTCATAGGAAAGTATTTAGCTTTGAAGAGATGGGGGATTATACTATTTGGATTGGATATAAACCTCCAACCTTGTTTACCAAGAAGAGAAAGATTAAAAACACTTACACTTTTAAACCTCATCCCTCCATCTGCTTTATGCATTGATAGTTTATCCCAATTTAACCAATTAATTCCTTTTTGCATGTTTATGCCCTTTCCCCACCAAAACGAGTTCATCATTTTTTCTATTTCATCTCCCAATGAAAGCATAAGCAGAAAGATACTCATAACATATGATGCTCTTGAAATGCATTTACTACTCTGATAATTAATTTTACGCCAAACTATGTCCTTGATAAAATAAAAAGTACCCTTTTTGCTCCAACCTATCATGGATGGTAAGCCCAAATACTTACTAGTGTCTAACACTACATTCACTCCTAGCACATTCACGATCAAAGTTTTTCAGGTCAATCGGCACATTATGATTACATGAAATTTATGACTTTTGGAAACTAATCGACTGACCCGATGCAGCTTCATAAGTCGAAAGGACACTTTTCGTAGTTTCTTCTTCTTTGGTTGAGGCTCTGAAAGTTAAAACAATCATCTGCAAATAAGCCCACATACTTACTAGTGACTAACACTGCATTCACTTCTAGCACATTCGCAATCAAAGTTTTCAGGTCCATCGGCACATTACGACTACATAAAATTTATGACTTTTGGAAATTAATCGATTGACCCGATGCAATTTCAAAATTCGAAATGATACTTTTCGTAGTTTCTGCTTCTCTTGTTGAGGCTCTGCAAGTTAAAACAATCATCTGCAAATAAGAGGTGTGGAATGATAGGATCATTCATGCAAATTTTTATTCCATAAAGATACCCTATTCACTCTGCCTATTTAATTAGCACAGACAAACCTTCTGTACATATAATAAATAAGTAGGGAAAAAGCGGGTCACTTTGTCGAAGTCCTCTTTCTGGAATGATAGGTCCCACACACTCCTTGTTCACTAATACTGAATACTCCACAATTTCAACACACATCATAATTCAATTCACCCATTGATTTGAGAACCCAAGTGTGTACTTCACACCCTCAATAATTTCAATCAATATTGTCATAAGCTTTGATAATGTCTAACTTAACAACAACTTCTCCCATTCGACCACAAGTTTCTGTCATGTGGTGGACTAACTCAATTGCTGCCATATCATTATCTAAAATTGATCTAACAGAAACAAAAGCAAATTGATTGTCTTAAAATGCATTTATGTAGGACTTTTTTCAACCTGTTGGCAAGCAAATACCTTAGCCAAAATCTTGTACATGACATTACAAAGTGCTATAGGATGCCAATCCTTCATGAACACCTGAACATCAACCTTTGGGAATCAAACTATATTTGTCTTGTTGAAAGCAGAAGGAAAATACCCTAAACAGAGCCAATCACAACAACTTTGAAAAATTTCAATACCACATGGATTCCAAAAATGTTGAAAAAAAATATGGATTTAATCCATCAGGACCAATACTTTTATCAACCTTCATAGAGAACACAACTTCGGTAAATTCAACAATCTCAAAGGGAGCAGTCAACAAAGTATTATCATCATAAGATATGATCGGAGATAAAGCATTTAAAATTGCCTCTCGGACACTACTCTTAGATTGAAATAGGTTGTGAAAATAATGTTTTACCACATGGCATAGAGCATCGTGTTAAGATTTAATTTACATAACTTTTTAGTCTGAAAATGCACGCAACAATTAAACTCTCGACGTCACAAAGAAAAACAAACACACGTACACGCAAGTGTCTGTCTCCATAGTGCTATTACTAATAACTAATATATTTAAAAAAAGAACAAACATATTTAGTAATTTGAGTATTTAAGGAAAAAAAGTTTATAATTAGTAACTGAGATAATTTTTAAGGGAATTTTTACTGTATATTTATAAATTAATTGATTAATAATTGAAAGATATAATTTTATTAAATCAGTATAACTAAATTATAAATTTAACACAATCAAAACTTTTAAATTTTATACTTAAATCTCTTTTGATTTTTAATTATATAGATAGTTTATATAATTATTTAAAACCAAAATAGATAAATATACAGTGCTATCAATTTAAAGAACCTTTAATATGTAATATATAAATGTTTATATTAATTAAAATTCGATAGCACCGATAAACTCTTTTTTCTTCTAGGATAACGGTGTAGTAGAACTCTAGAAGTCACCTTCTTTAAAAAGAAGCATATTTACCGTAAAAAATAAAAATAAAAACATATTTTTCAACACAACAAATGTTTTTATTTTTCTCAAGAAAATAAAAGGTGTTCGTGAATTTGTGGTGAGCTTCTTCTTCACACATAAACACAATCTCTCTCTCTCATCACGCCACGCTTCATTCCTTGCAGAACCCACAAGCAACAGAAACAAACAGAAGCACAATTCATTTTCATTCCATCCAAATTCCGCGTCGCATTGGAACATACTATTGCCTACTTCAAAATTTGATTCGTTCCCTCTTCAGTACGCTCACAAAGGTTTCTTCTTTTCATTCATTCCGTGATCCAAATCGCTTTTTCAATTAATTTCATTTTCTGGGTTTTTCAATTTCCCCTAGCAAAAAAAATATATATATCAATTTTTCCTGATGGGTATCTGAATTTCGTAGTTTACGAATTTTCAAGTTATTGGGTCACCAAAAAAAGTTTTATTTTATTTAACTTTAATTTTTGAAATTTTAACTCATAATAATTTGTTACATTGTATTGATTATTACTTGTATATTATTTAATGTAACAGGGTTGATCTCATCTCAGGCACCAGTTACTTGAATCTCCTACGTGGTTTTCATCACTGAAAGCTGTGTTTTATAATTGACATTTAGATAATTTCTATGTTATTTGAAAGCTTTGATGGTTCAGTGTTGAATGTAGAGGTTAATTGAATGACATGACTTGGGGTACACCAAAAGGTTCTCCCAAAATGTCTTACCATCCAAGATCTCTTTCTTGGATTGTTGTTTTACTAGGAGCACTTGCAATTTTCTTAATTTATGCTTCTTGTGTTCTTGTGTCATCCCCAGTTGGTTCCACAGTTCATGGATTTTTTTATGGTATAGGTAGTTCAGAGAAGTTAGATATGTCTGATGCTTCTATTGATCCTCACTTGAGTAAAAGTTTAGATCTTGCTGATGATAAATCTTCTTTTGATTCACAATCTTCCACTGGAATTAGTGATAGCACGGCAGAACAAACTGCCACTAGTTCAACCCCACAAATAGACACTAGTAAGCCTTCTTCTGTGAAATTGCCAATGAGTGATGATGTGAGTGAAGCTTCTGATGCACAAATTTCTAGTTCACCTGAACTCGTGACTTCGTTTGGCGATAGTGTAGGTGCGGCCAATACTAGCTTGCCTGATCAAACAATTTCACAAGTTGATTCAACTTCCAGTGCAACTAATCCTGTAGAATTAGGTGCCAATTCTTCCAATTTGACAGGTAGTGTTAGAACCGGCGAACCCTCTTTTGCGGTTTCAATCGATCAGTCCAGTGCTGTAATTACAACATCGAATGAAACATCCATGATTTCTGATAATTCCACATCAACAGCTGTTCCAGCATCAGTAGAGAAGCCAGACAACGCATCCTTTGCCGATTCGGTTAATTCAGGTTACAGTTGCAATCTTTTCACCTACACTAGCTTGTTTTAAATGCATCATGGTATTTAGTGTTTACCATTCTTGTTATATATAATCAAGAATAACATAAAATTGTTTGTTTTTCTATACTGCACTCTCTTTTGGAAGCACATTATGTGACATAAAATAGTCTCATTTTATTACTTTTAACTCATTACTTGTTAGGAACATAGAGAAACTGAAATGAATGGCAGATAGAAAAAATGTAGAGAATAGAAGTGTATTATTGAAAACTGAACTGGAATTGGAGAATATAATTTAACCCAAGAGTTTTCCCTTCACAAAGGATCTCTGTTTTCACTTGTAAGTGCAACTATCAAATTGATATTGCCGTCCCTCCATTCCAATCTTCTATCTTAAGATTACTATTTTATCTACCTTACCAGTGATCTAGTTAAAACACACATTTAGCTATTTGTCTGTGTAACATTTTAGAAGGAAAAAAAAATCGAGGGAGAGATAGATTTTGTCTTTTAACACATGCATACATAAGTCCAGCTTCACACATTTGAAAGATTCGAGTTTAGAGAGAGAGAAAAATATTTTACAGTGGACAATAATATAGCAAAAGTGATGCCGTTTTCCATATATTTCTGAGTACAGGAATGAGGGCGTGGAATGAGATTTATTGCATCCAGCACTTTAGCTTGATTTTAGTACAATTGTCGAGTAACCCCTCTTTTACTTTGTTCTTCATTTAAATTCTCAATTGGATTAATTAAGTGGCTTGTGAAAATTGTTAGAATTTCTTTTGTATGTTTAGAAAGCATAAATCTGTTGTGCTGTGAGTTGGAATAAATGTCGCTATGCCTCAATTCTCAAATCACTGAAGATAGTCTATATCATTGTATTATGGACCCAACTGTCAATGATATCAC
Source organism: Cicer yamashitae (assembly GCA_037974755.1). Classification (NCBI taxonomy): domain Eukaryota; kingdom Viridiplantae; phylum Streptophyta; class Magnoliopsida; order Fabales; family Fabaceae; genus Cicer; species Cicer yamashitae. Next base: position 3,601,407 of record JBBPBQ010020324.1, read on the forward strand.
TGTAGTATATGATATCACCACTAGAACATCGATTTTTTCAACACAAGGTGATCGTGAGGGCTTGTGGTCAAGTGCATCAGATGCAAAACATTAGATTCAACATAACTCATGCAAGTCCACAGAGATTTGTCATTCAGTTTCATCCCCAATTTTTTACTTTCTATGGTTACATTGTCATGGTTCTATTTTGGGTGGATTTTCATGTCATTCACTACTTCTCTCCTTTTTTGTCATCTCTAATCTGTGCATAATGCTCCCTATACTTTCTTTTTCATTGTCATACGATCCAATGACACTTTAGTGACTTGAATGTGTCCTTTCAATCTGGAGCCATTTTCAATGGCCTGTAATATATTGATTTTGATGAAAACAAAGAAGGCCAAACACTGGTAGTGGTGAAGTTTTGTATCTAAAGTTTTCACTTGTTATGTGAAAGGGTCACATTTGTAGCTTTCCTTTTGGTGTGCTGTTCATGGTTGCTTCAAAGGAGTTTCCATGAAAATGGCACTTGATGTTTCACTTTGTGAAGGAAACTACAATTCTCCTATTCCAAAATTGCCTTTGATCCGTCCAAGTCAAGAGATGAAAAAAATTCAACCTATGACTGTTTATGTTCGATTTCCCTTTGACCTTGAATACCTCTTGACCACTAATTCTTGCATAGCTTTCTGGGTTGGGCAAGTAATCTATTGTTACACGTGTTTAATTAGCATTAACTTCTCCACAAAAATAGGACTTGCTAAAAAGTTTCAGGAAAAATGAAAATTTTAGTGTTGTTTGTTTGGTAGTGTGTCTGTTTGTTAAGTTTATAAATGTTCGAAGAGTTTTTTAATCAAAACATTACTTCTGTTCCTGTCTTCTGGGATAGATTGTACTTTTGAGGCTGCCGATCCCGTAATCACCAATGACATGTTAATGTTTAGTTGTTCACTGTTTCTCGTTTTTTATATTTTTTTATTTTATTTATTTCACTTTCCCTTTTCTGCAATATTTATTTCACATTATTAGAGTTTATTTAATTAAAGTGAGCACTGACCACTGGCTGTGATAAATTATACTCTATATCATAAAATACACAAATGTTAACGAAAAACAAGACATTGATAAGAACATAATTGAGCTGTTACTAGCAACTAAATCTATGAATTTTAATTTTGTTTTCGTACTTCTGAATGGTTTTTAAAGAGTTGTACTGGAAATATCTTCATCATAGTATATACAAAATGAATAAATGGAAATGTGAAACCAATTATTCAAATTTTAAACAAGTTGAATTTAGTAGTTTTAGCTATATGGTCTACTAATTACATATTTGATGTTTAATTAAAATTTATCTTTCTGAAACATACTACAATTTAAGCCCTCCACAATCGAATTTAGTTGGCAAATATGATACAGACGCGCACACACTGACGTGCACACAAACATGTGTTGCTACATATGTTTGGAAAATTCTCAAAACATATTAAAATTATTAGTAGCTGTATCTTGTTACTAAAAAATTCTTACTGTAAAGAAGTGGCCTTTTTTTAATCATATAGCTTGAAATTACTCTGTATGTCTTATGAGTTTTTTAATTGGTATTTTCCATTCTGTTATGTAGGCTGTGATCTGTACCATGGGAGTTGGGTGCATGATCCATTGGGACCACTATACACAAACAATTCATGTCCTGTATTGACACAGATGCAGAATTGCCAGGGTAATGGAAGGCCTGACAAGGATTATGAGAATTGGCGATGGAAGCCGTTTCAGTGTGACATCCCACGGTTTGATCCGAAGAAATTTTTGGAGCTGATGAGAGGAAAGACCTTGGCTTTCATTGGAGATTCAGTAGCTCGAAACCAGATGGAATCAATGCTGTGTATTCTGTGGCAGGTTAATTTTTTTGATTCCCTTATTGATCTGTTTTGCATGGAAATTAAAACTATTTCAAGATTATAGAAATGTTAACTGTTTTTCTGTAGTCATTGTTGCTGATTATGAACTCCCTAGAAATAGGGCTGGAATTTAAATATTTGAACTTTGAATCATACTAGCCAAGATGTATGAGATCGTCAATTAGGTTATCCACGACATGCATAAGGGTTTCCATATGCATGTTTGTGTGTGCATGGTGCATGTGATTGAGCATCCATTTTTTCATTGCTAGAGGCTTAACTAAAAATATGGTATTTTCAGGTAGAGGTACCGAAGAATCGTGGAAATCGTAATATGCAACGATATTATTTTAGGTCCACATCCGTAATGATAGTCCGGATATGGTCCTCATGGCTTGTCAAATTAACATCCGAGCCATTTGATTATGCTCCCGCAGGCGTGGATAAGCTCCATCTTGATGCCCCTGATGAGAAGTTAATGGAACACATCCCAAATTTCGACGTGGTTGTCCTTTCTTCCGGTCATTGGTTCGCTAAGCAATCTGTGTATATCATGAACAATGAGATAGTGGGAGGACAGTTATGGTGGCCAGACAAGTCTAAGCATATGAAGGTGAACAATATTCAAGCATACGGAATATCGGTTGAAACAATTCTTACTGCACTTGCTACACATCCGACTTACAAAGGTCTTACAATTGTGAGATCCTATTCACCTGATCATTATGAGGGCGGAGCCTGGAACACCGGTGGATCATGCACGGGGAAGGTTAAGCCTGTTGCACTTGGCAAACTTGTAGAAAACGGGCACACAAACACAATGCATGGGCAACAGCTTACAGGCTTTAACCGCGCTGTGGAAAGGGCTACGAATAAATCAAAGTTGAGGTTAATGGACATTACTGAAGCCTTTCAATACCGTCACGATGGTCATCCTGGGCCTTACAGGAGTCCTGACCCAAATAAGATTACGAAACGTGGCCCAGATGGAAGGCCGCCACCGCAAGATTGCTTGCACTGGTGCATGCCGGGTCCTGTTGATACCTGGAATGAACTTGTGTTGGAAATCATCAAGAGAGAATATGAAGGTGGAAATGCATCATGAGATTGTTCATTTCAGGAGAAATTACACCCACCTCAGATTTGCTTAAATAGCACAAACATCTTTTCAATGACACCCCATCTATTTTATTTTACATATTAGATAGAAGGTGTGTGTAATTAAGGGAAGTTGAATGTCTTTCTACAATATAGAGGTGATGAATGTGTCATTTAAGCAAAGCATACTATAGAGGAGGTGGGGGGTGTAATAGTAATATCCTCTTTATTTAATTTGTTTATTTGACAATTAAGCTGCATGTTGTGCTTTTGCCCTCGTGAGGTTGACTTGTGTAGAAATTTGACTTTATATAGAGAGAGGTAAAAAAATAGGGCCCGGTTGTATCTTTTTTTCACAGAATAATAATATATTATAGAGAAATTGATTAATTTATTTTTACAGATTAGGATGATAATCTGCTAGCTTATCAAATGTGTTCATGAACAAGTTCGGGTTTTAAACATCATCTTCCATTGTGAACTTATAACATCATCTTCCATTGTGAACTTATGTTTCTTATTTTTTTAGTTGTTATTTTGCTGGTTGTAGTGGTTCTTTGTCACTTGTCACCAATAAATTTATCATTTGACGTGTTTCTTTGTCACTAAGGAATATATTGATAAAATTGAAATTTAATGCAGGCATATATGATTTTATAATGGAAACTATCGGATTGATTGTCAAGTATATGTTAACACCGCATGATAAAATAAAATGAGAGAATATTTGTAGTATTGATAATAAAGATAAATAAATTAACTTAAAAAGAATTTATTATTAAAAAAAAAAAAGAAAGAAAAAAGAGATACGATATACAAAAATTCTATTATTTTACGACGATGAACACTTGTATATATAATACTTGAAATTAAAAATTAAAATTATACATTTTTTTTTTCTTTAAGAATGATGACGTGATAATTATGTGTTATGTGACATGTCATATCAGTATGCCGCATCACTTCATTTAGATGGAGTAATGACTAAAACAATAAGAATCTTAAATTGTAAAAAGGAAATTTAAAAACAGTTTTCAAATAACTAAAACTTAGTCAAATTTCAAGGACTAAAAACACAAATATTATCATATTGATGTAACTTCTTCTTGCCCTTTTGCACAAGCTAGTTGCCGATTTGGTTTTCCTTTTTATGAGTTTCAAATGAGTTTTTTTGTGCTTTTTATAAGGATATTGATATTGTGCTTAAATGTGTTTTTTGAGATCAAGTTCTTGTTGTGGGAAACTACAAGATACATGATATGAAGGGAAATGATAAAAAAGAAGACGATGGAGAGAGTGGCTTTTATATGTTTAAACAAATCATAACTTAAAATTAACAATTCAAACAAAATATCACTACATGTAAAAAAATTAAATGAGAAATGAGCCAAATTTAGAAAATCGCAGTGAGTTTTATTTTTGAGTTGGAAGAATCTTAATAAATTTTATTTTTATAATTTGTCATTTGAACATCGTTATGTGCACGTCAGCTTTGTAATAATCATGTGTTTTTTTAACGAAATTTTTTGAAAAGAGCAAAGATGCAAGTGAATGATAACTTAAGGCTAATATTGCAAAATGAATTATAACTTAAACACTATTGTAAATAAAATGTAATTTAAATGACCAAATCGTAAAAAAAAACATAAAAAACTTAAGTTAGAACTAATAACTTAAAGCATCTCTAATGGGAGGATCTACGACGATTCCTAAGTCTAAAAACTTACTTTTTTTTTTTAATTCTTCACTATTGGAGTTTGCCATGATAAAACATGAGTTGTTTCTGAAATAACGATTCATCAACTTAAAAATATTAATATGTGACATAAATTCTAAGACACATTTTGAGATATTTATATAAACTATATGTTTAATTGCAATTTTAGTCCTTTTATTTTCACTAAATTCAAAAAATTTGTCTTTCTATTTTAAAAATTAACAAATTTAGTTAATTCCTAAGATTTTTTAAACTAAAAAATATATTTTAAATGATCTAAATGTATTAATTATTCATATGTAATTGATTAAATTACAAATATAAAAATCTTTCGAAGTTAAAAATTAGTATTTTAGAAGGTTTTATTGGTGTTAATCATTTTACGTCATCATATCATATGTTAAATATGTTAAATCGTTATTTTTTTAATTAAAAAATAAAAATAAGTATCAAAACTATCAAAATTTAAAATAAAAATATCAATTTTGTAAATTAATAAAAACAAATAATTAAAATTGTAACTAAATTAAAACTATAATGTGGGAGTTGGTCATAAAGATATGTTTGTTTTTTTGTTTTAATTTTAACTCTACCGCTGCCACCGCATCCAAACGACTTGTAAAAATTTGAAATTTGAACAATTCATTCCAATTTGTCTATCTAATCATCTCACTCCTCTTAACTTTATCTTTTTCCGAATCCGAAGCCCACCATAGGTCCGTCCGTACATTAATTTTTATCATTTTATTTATATTTAAAAAAAATCACAGAGAGTTGAAATAAAATTAATAATATTAAATCGAAATCGAAATCAAATGCACGTAGAGCGCTCTTGAACCCCAACGGTCTCCTTTTTGATTGAAACGGCTACACTCTCTCATCAATTCAAACTTCAAAACGACACTCTCATCTTCTTGCCAAAATCAATTCATTTCCTTTTCTTTCTAACCTTAACAACACAGACCAATTCTCCGATCTCTCTCTCTCTCTCTCTCTCTCTCTCTCTCTCTCTCTCTCTGTTTTTCAGGTTAGTACTTTACTTCACTTTTTTCAATCTTGCTCCGACGAATCCCTAACTTGGAAATTTCGAATATCTTTCTAACACCTTCAATTTAATTTCTATTCTTTTTCTACCGACTTTCCAATTTCCTCTTCTCATTCATGTAGCTACTACCAGCTAAGATATATATGCCATTTTTTTAGTTCCGATTTAATTCAGGGTTCAATTTATTTTTTTTCCTAAAAAATGTTTTTTTTCTTCTTCATTTATACATCTGAGAAAATGGCAATTGAGATAATTAATGTAGTATTTCTCTAAATAATCTTTTTTTCCCCAGATCCCATGCCTCCATCATTGTGATAAAGGTGTGGTTTTTTGCTTTTTTAGGTTTCACCGGTGTTTGTTCAGTGAAGGAACCGAACATTAGTGGCTTTGTATTTCGATATTTACTGTTATTCTTTAACAACTATACCATTGTACCACCGTTTCACTATTTGAGCCCTAAAATTACAGAAATGTTGGCCTCCATTTTTGCATTAGCTACGGATTTTACTTTTGGAACCCTATCAAAAGTAAAAAAGTTGCTACTTTTGCACCTAAAAAATCCATTTTTGAACAATTGTTAGTTTCTATGTCTATGATAAGTAAATTCTCCGATTGAATTAGAATGATAGTTTCTGTCATATAGGTTTAGATTGTTTTATCATTCTTAATTTTGAAGATAATGTGTCCAGCAGATAACGGTACGACGAAATGTCTAGTCCTCAAAATGATCCCCTTTCGCAAGCCGAAACAACATGTGGGTCACTTCTCTATGAACTTCAGGTATCCATTAAGTTTTGCTGCAATTATCTTTTCTGCAATTCTCCATCCACCCACAGAAGGTGGATTGAAAAAGATTATGTAAAAATGTGAGTGAGTTTATTGTTGTTTGCCTCAACTTATTTATTAGATAATTTGGGACGAAGTTGGGGAGGCTGAGCCCGACAGAGATAGAATGCTGCTTGAGCTTGAACAAGAGTGTCTTGCAGTGTACAGAAGGAAGGTAGATCAGGCAAATCGGTCTAGAGCTCAACTAAGACAGGCAATTGCTGATTGTGAAGCCGAACTTGCAGCTATCTGTTCTGCAATGGGAGAGCTACCAGTGCACATTAGACAGGTTAGATATTTCAATAACAGCAACAATTTGCTCATTTATTGTTTTAGTCTGTGTGTGTTTGCTACCTGAATACCGTGGTAGAAGAGCTTAATTTGAAGTGGTGAGATCAGCATTTATAAATAGCATCCTCAGTGGATTGCCAACTTATTCTAGCTGGGGAATATCTTTGACAATCCCTGAAGAGATAACTCACTAATAGATTGAAGGATTTTTCATTTGACTCATTCACATCCACATCATGAGTGTTTGGAATCTATATTGTAAAAGGAGACATTGCCCTTGCTAGTTCAAATTGAAAGTTGATATAAAATTGGTCTATTTCCGGCATTATATCCATAGACAGCACACTCATAGTAGTTATAAGCTCCATATCCACATCAAGATAACGGTTGATATAGACACCATCATCAATAGCATAATTTGCTATTTCTTCAGTCTTTTTGTGCCAAGAGAACTTGTTATCCAGTTAGACTACTAATAAGATTGGTACTCTGTCTTGTTCTCATTTTCCTAGTGTGATCAAAATGCTGGAAGCCTAAAGGAAGAGCACGCAAGAATTCTTCCACAGTTGGAAGAGATGAAAAACAAGAAGTTCGAGCGTAGAAATCAATTTATAGAAGTTCAAGAGCAGATTCAAAGCATCTCAATTGAGATTTATGGTCCCAAAGAGTATATTCCTGCCGTTGTAGATGAAACTGATTTATCCATGAGAAAACTTGAAGAATTGCACAGACAACTGAATGCACTGCAAAATGAGAAGGTCAATAATTTACTTCTACCCATTTTTTTGTTACTTTTTCATCAACTTAACAACATTTATTTTTGTGCTCTTTGTCACTGTTACTACTTACTAATTATAGCTGTTTGTTCTTTTCATGCAGAGTGGTCGCCTAAAGAAAATCCAGGAGCACCTGTATACTTTAAACTCTCTTTGTTTAGTGCTTGGTTTGGACTTTAAGCAGATAGTGCTTGGAATTCATCCCAGTTTAGGAGACTTAGAAGGACCTAAGAGTGTAAGTAATGATACCATCCAGCAACTGGCTGTTGCTATACAAGACCTGCGGGAAGTTAAATTACAAAGAATGCAGAAGGTAAGCAATGATTTAAAAATATATTTTACCACTTCATATTATGAATTTTGTGTTCTTTCTTCTGGTTGATGGATGTAAATCATTTATTTATGTTTGGCAGCTCCAAGATCTTGCTACAACAATGTTGGAGCTCTGGAACTTGATGGACACTCCTATTGAAGAGCAACAAATGTTTCAAAATGTTACTTGTAATATAGCTGCCTCAGAACATGAAATAACTGAACCAAACACCTTGTCCGTGGACTTCATCAATTGTGTGAGTTACAAGTTACTTGAGGTGGACTATATTTTTTTTCTAATGCGGTTCATAGTTCATGGTGAAATACTAATGCCATGCAGGTGGAGGTGGAAGTATCTAGGTTAGAAGAGTTAAAATCCAGCAAAATGAAGGAGCTTGTACTAAAGAAGAGAACAGAGCTGGAGGAGATTTGTCGTAAGACTCATTTGGTCCCAGAAATAGATGGTGCAGTCGAGTATGCAGTTGAAGCTATAGAATCTGGTAACTTTCTATCTATTTTGTTTGTAAGGTATATCAGGACATGATTGCAATTGTTTCTTTTGCACACTTCAAAGTCTGCCTGTGCCTTGATGCAGGAACTGTGGACCCTGCTTGTGTGCTAGAACAGATTGAGCGTCAGGTTGCACACGTTAAAGAGGAAGCTTTGAGCCGAAAAGAAATACTTGAAAAGGTTGAGAAATGGTTGGCGGCATGTGATGAAGAGTCTTGGCTTGAGGAATACAACAGGGTTAGTTGTTTGTATTCTCCTTTTGGCATTTTGACGTCCATTTTTTCAATCATACTTGTAAAATCAGCTCTCAGTTCATTTTGTTCATTTTCCAGGATGAAAATCGATACAATGCTGGGAGAGGCGCTCATCTTACTCTCAAGCGTGCTGAGAAAGCTCGTGGCTTGGTTAACAAAATTCCAGGTATTCATAGATCTTAATTGTTACGCATATGTCATGGCCCAATATACATACATCAAACTTAATCACGAATCTGCATGCACAATGTATCGTGTGTTTACATTATAGTGCAATGTGTGTCTGACTTAATTTTATATGGGGCTTCCGCAAAGGTGCCAATTTGGATGTGAAGTTATAATTCTTATATTAATATTCTGACTTTGCTTGTGAGTTCCAAAAGCATGTATATGGAAGAGTGAACAACAGTTTGGTTATTTTCTATGAATGATATAATTTTTGTTCACTATAACTTCATTTCTATTTCTTTGCCAAGCTATCTGCTTGTGCTTCTTGTGCAAAAACTTTCCTTTTTCTGTATCAATATTTGTGTATGGTTGTAATATGGTTTCCCTTTTTGTATATAGCAATGGTAGATGCCCTGACTTCGAAAACTATAGCATGGGAAAAGGAAAATGGTGTTGGGTTCACATATGATGGTGTAAGTTTTCTCTCTAAGATGCCTTCTAAGTCTCATAGTGAATGTTTGGACGTTTTTTACTTATTAATTATTACTGTCTTTTAGTTAGTTGCTCAAGTAAATCTGCTTCAAAATGATTCGTCTGTTTTTTGGTATTTTAGATTCGTTTACTCTCAATGCTTGAAGAGTATACGATATTACGACAAGAGAAAGAGCAAGAACGCCGTAGGCAGCGGGTATGGTCTTCTTATTTCAATTAAATAGGCATTCCAAAATGAATTCTGCTTACAAAACCCAAGTATTGTTGTCTCTTACACTGTTTTTTTTTAAAAAAAAAAAATCCAAGAAACATTTTATTGATCTGTATATCCTTCAACAAATTGATGTTTTGTGTAATTTCTTCAAACTTGTTAAAATGTTATTTTTCTGTTTTATAGGATCTGAAGAAGTTGCAAGGACAGATGATAGCAGAACAGGAGGCACTATATGGGTCAAAACCAAGCCCTTCAAAACCCCAAAGTGTAAAGAAGGGATCTAGGATGTCAACCGGAGGTGCAGCTAGTAGAAGAGTCTCTCTTGGTGGAGCAATGCTTCAGACTCCAAAACCTGATTCAAAAGCTACTACTTCGCGTGCCGTGAGAAAGACTGACAAAGTGCATCAAATTGATCAACTAAGTTATCTGGATGATGGTGTTTCCTGTTTATCATCAGGTATAACTCAACTCATACACACACATTCTCATCATATTCTCATGCACCATATGGATTTAGAACTCTAAGGAGCGTTTTTTCTTCTTCTTTTCCCTATGTGCACAGCTCGAAGAGGACTGGATATTGCTGGCATTCCTACAAAAAAACAATCATTTGGTGCTGCTAGTGCTCACGGCATAGAATCTCCTATGACAAGACAACCTTTTTCTCCCATCTCATCTAATGTATCATCAAAAGCAAATGTGGCAAATGGCGCAAATGAACTTGGTATACAGAGCGAGAAGTTGCAGAAAACAATGCCACTTAACAATGTGCCATTCACTTCTCCCTGCAAGGCAACTACTGTGGTTGATGAAGAGAATAGAACTCCAAAGGCAATGCCTATTCCTGTCCCTGCAACACCTTCAACCATATCAGGTCCAATGAATATGGTCTTGACTCCAGTTCCTTCATCAGTTTTGATGAATGTGAGCATGACTCCGGTTCCCTCTTCAGCTCCTTTTGTCCGCGACTTGGGCCAAGAGATTGAATATTCCTTTGAGGAAAGAAGACTCGCTTATATGTTAGCATGATTATTTTGTTTGGCTAAGAGATTATGTAGTACCTGTGATGGATAATCATAAGTCAACTATAATTGGCTAAGAGATTATGTTTTTACCTGTGATGGATAATCATAAGTCAATTGTAATTGGCTTCCTGATTGTGTACATTACCAGAATTGAACTTAGACTAGGATGTGGAACAATCTTATTAATGAGATTTTGTGGTCTAATGCGATTTGTTTTTAATTTCTTTCTGATTAGTTCATCTGGAAATGGTCTATTTTTTATGTATTGGATCCATCTATATGGAGAATTATTGTTACTATTTTGAATTTGAAATATTTCATAAGTATAAAGCAATACCATGCCTTTTATGATTGTAGTTATCCTCGAGTAACTTTTAAATCAACTCATCATTCTCTAGCTTTTTCTTTTTGTGCTGCCACTTTTTCGACAGTATAATCCAAATTACTTATTGATTTTAAGATTCATTTTTTAATGGGTTAAAATTACTTGCCATTGATTTCAAGGTTAAAAATACTCAAGGAATGTATGTTTGGTTACAGTTTTGCACGATCCAAAATTGATTATAAGTGTGTATAATTAGTAATATTATAAAAGTTAGAACCACTAATTTTACAAAATTACAGTGACTCATCGTGATATCAAATATACACTCAATATGTATTGAATTTGTGATAACAAATAATTTCTCTAATCTCTAGATATATTTACCGCGGAAACTAGAGATAGTGGTTTTCGATACCAAATATTGTGATTTGATTTCACTTATTTCATTAAAAAATTTGATCCGATCTAATTAAATGCGGCTTAGATTGAATCAATTTTTAATTAATCTAAATTACAATTATAAAACTTCTATTAATTTTAATATTAGAAATTAAAAAGTTTGAGTAAAATCAATACGTGAAAAGTAAACATAATGGAATAACAAAATTTAATTATGTTTTTTTTAAAAATCAAGTAAAACTAACAAGTACTATAGAAAAGAATCAACAAATAATAGATACAATAGTACAATATCATATACTAATAAAAATAAATAAATATTAAAATTTATCATTTTGATCTGATTTTGAAAAAAGAATTTAATTTGATTGGAACGATATTCAAAGACATCTAACAACATTCTATTTTGTGCAGTTTTTATTTATTTTTTAATTGATATGTGATTTTTATTTGGATCAATTTTTACTTGAATGTTTATCGCTATTTCTATTGCATCTAATAGTACATCAAGAGATTAATCCACCTAGAAGATCCTCTGTTGCTTCTCTAAGAGAATAGTAAATGAAAAATCTCATTTTTTAGTACTTAAATGGATCCCATCATTGACTATTCATCAAATATCATAGTCAAAGCAAAGCAGAACTCCATTTTTTAGTACTTAAATGGGTCCCTCATAGGTACCACATTTTTTTTTCTCCTATGAAACTATCTATATTGTACATAGACTATTTTATTTAGTCCTTAGACATGAGAATTTTTATTATACTTTATTTGATTTAAAAATTAATCATTAATATATTTGTCTATTGTCTTATGTCTCGCTCCGTCTTCTCTGTTTATTATCTTATGTCTGTATCTCTTATATCTCTCTCTACTATTTATGTTTTATCTCTCTCCCTTTTATATCTCTCTACTCTCATGTATCTCTCCCTCTACGAGTCTCTCATGCCACTATCTCTTTTTCTTCTATTCTCTATCATCTCATGTCTCTCTCCCTATCTTTTCTCTCTCTCTCTCTCTCTCTCTTTCTCATCTCTTATGCTTATCTCGACTCTATCATGCCTCTCTTCCTCTCACTCTCTTCTCTTTCTATCTCCTTCTTATCTCTCTCGTTTCTCTTTACTACATATATTTCTCTAATATATATATTATCATTTTCCTTCTCTTTTATTAATATTTGCGTGTATATATATATATTATCATAGATATTCTTGTGTGGACACAAAACTTACTCATAACATTTAGACACACTTACAAAAAAGAAAAAAGTAAAAATAAATAATAATTAAACTATATATATTTTTTATAGTATATTTTAAAATAATTTTTATTTGGGACCGTGAAAATACAAGTATTTCTCATATTAAGATCTCTCATTTTATCTACCATTTCCCATTTATCTTTCTCTCTTGTAAAATAAACAAAAATACACTAGTCACCTTACGACTTATTCCACCGTAAAGCTAGGGGTCCATTTCCGTCTAAATCCTTAGTAAAATGTCCAAATCCAATGGGCTCATTTTTTCTGGGTGTTTTCTATCATTCATTTTTTCCAATTGGCTCAAATCTATTTTTTTTCCTCACCCAAATCAAACATGTTATCAGCAACAACAAAAAAGCTTGGTAAGTGTCCATTGTGACATTATAAAGACATAATAAAGCAAAGGTTTTGTGCATCATAATTAACTTGATGAATATAACAGGACTTGTTTACTAAATTTCAACACATTTTTCTGTGAACCATGATATCATCATTTTTTTTTCATGCGTTTTTATCATCATGATTATTATTATTAAAATTAAGAGTGTCTAGCTAAAAAGAATTATTAAAAATTAAAAGGAAAAATGGAGATATTTTACTTTTATATCTTTTTTTATTTAAAACTCTATTATATTCTGCATTAAAATTTATATATTAAAATACTCTATTTTAATATAAAAATAGAAAATTTTAAATAAAAAAATATATCTAAAAAGTGGAGTTAGAAGAAAGCGAACAAAAAGAAAAACCACGCGTTTACATTACAGTGGCATCTTCCGTAAATTCACGAAACCAAGAGGGCATATTTAATTTTAATTTTTTTTTCCTTTAAAATTAATCTATTTGAGTTTCTTGGTCAACTTTAATTTAATTTAACTGAAAAGACAAAGAAGTTGTCAGTAGTTGGGAAAATGTAATGGTTCCATTCTTAGCTAGCTTTACAGCTTTGAATATTTTTTTAAAAGAAAAACTTTAAATAAATAATAAATAAATGCCATTTATATTAAAATAATGCAATTTCTTTCCTTTTCAAAAATGCAACCTATTTTTTTAATGTATTCAAATTAAGTATCTGCATTCACAGTCATTTATTAAATCAACTTTATTAAATTTCCAAGACGGACGTGAACCATTTTCTTAACCAAAATTTATACTTTCAATTTTGGAATTAAAATAATAATTCATAATTAAAATCCGAATATTTAATTACTTTATTTTAATAATTATTTAATTTTCCAAATTTTTTTATCAACTTTATTTATTTACTCAACCTTTTCCAGCAAAACCCTAAATTCACAAATCACTTGTGAGATATTCTGAACTAGTGTTTGTATTTTTTTTCTTTGTAATTGTAGAATTTTTGGAAAAATTCTGTGTTAATTTCAAAGTTTTCTGTGTTCTTAACAATGGTGCAGATTTGAGCTTACAGTACTGCGATTTTCTCGGAGAAGAAGCTAAACTGTTCCAAATTTCCAATTCCATTTCTGGGTCTTTATTTTTCTACAAATTCATACCCAAAAAAATAGTGTTTTTGAAGTTGACTCTGATTGTAAAATTTTCTTCACCCAAATCTGTTTTTTGAAGTTAATTTTTACCCCTTTTGAAAAATTTCATATTTTTGGGTTGATTTAGGTGTAAAAACGTTTGAATCTTCAATGGGTAGGGTTTAAGAAAAATTAAAAGGTTTTGGGGTGTTTAAGTTTTCTTTGATTTGCTTAAAAATGGAGGAAAGAGAGAATTTTGGTGGTGGGAATGCAGTGGTGGGTGGTGAGGTCCCAGTGAGCTTCCACGTGGCACCAAGGATTGAAAACAACTTGGATTTTTCCATGGCAACGGTTCCGGCACCGTCGCCGGCGATGAAGAAGAAGAGGGGGAGACCAAGGAAGTATGGACCGGATGGCAAGGCTGTTCCGGGGGCTGTGACGGCGCTTTCACCGATGCCGATTTCATCGTCGATTCCGTTGACCGGTGATTTCTCTGGTTGGAAAAGGGGTAGAGGGAGACCTGTTGAATCTATCAAGAAGTCATCATTGTTTAAGTATGATTTTGAAAGTCCAACAGGACCAGGTATTGTTATTTATAGTCCTCTTCATCTTTTGAATTTCAACTTTGAAATTGTTTTGAAGCCTTTAATTTTAGTTAGTAGTATTTGTGTTTTTTTAAAAAAATTTGTTGTTTGACTGTTACTTATGTTGTTAGATTTTGTTTTTACTGTTACATTTGCAGTTTTTGAGAAATGAAAGTAGCTCTTGTCATTTTGTTCTTAAAATAGAATTAGAGGAATAGCATAATTGTTTTTTTTTTTTTCATTTTTAATTTTTTCTTTCTTTGGGTTCTAATTGATATGGAGTTAGTTAATTTCTCTGATCTTTGTTTTTAGTGTGTGGTTAAGTTTCTAGGATTGGATTTTTGCTTTTGGGAAAGAGTTTTTATTTGTGGGGGTGGGGGGAGTGGACCCTTTTGCTGAGATTCCTTTTCAGATCTGAATACAAATTGTGAGGTGTATGTGGATATTTTTTGTGGTTGAAAGTGAGGTTGTTTTTTTGTTAATGTTTGTGCTCCTTATTTTCTTTTATGAGAAGAAGAAAAGGAGTACATTATCTGACTATGGAAACTGTTAGAGTAAATTAAGGGACCAGCTAGAATGAGTCTAATAGTTGTCAACTAGAACTGGTCTAAATCTAATCTAATAGTTAATTTTAACAACTTATAACTAATTGCCTTGTTGGCTGAATTGTATATTGGGTAGCAAAATAGGAACTTCAATATGAAACATTTCCAAAATTTAAACTTACCTATTTTTTATGGATGTGTAGAGTGTTCTCTTATTTTTTTGGTCAACTATTAAGAGTGTTCTCTTAGAATCAATATTTCAGTCAAATTGCATTAACCATCAATATTTCAGTCAAATGCATTGAAATGTATTTTAAAGCTTGCATAGGAAATTTTTGGTCGGCTATATTATTGGGTATGTTTGGACGGAGCGAATTAGAAAAGGTTATTGGTAGACCTTTCTTTGTGAGGGAGTGGAGCTAAAAAATGAGGGAAATTTAATGAGATCATTTAAAATTCTCCCTTATTTGTTTTTTTGAACATATACATGTTCTCCCAATTTTATGGCGTAGTTATCAATCCAGGATATCAACGTATAATGGGTGACTCCAAATATGCTAAGCGGTAAGACCGCTTTTCTGAATTTCTTATACATATTAATTAATTAAATAATTAATACGATATATATATATATATATATATATATATATATATATATAAATGCCAATAAATTGAATAATACTCAAAATTAATTACATATTCATATTTTATGGTCTTAATCAAAACATAGGAGTAAATAACAAAAAGTAGTCACAAGGCAAAAAAGTTTAAGCATCTAAAGGTTTAATGTAACTAAACATTAAAATTTGATGTTTATATCCCTATATTAGAAGAAAACCCTAAAATATATTATGTTCGGATTTACTTCATATGCAGTATCAATGTATATATTTTTTACATTTGTCAATCAATCATTATCATCAGATCATTTAAAATATTTGACTTTAATTATAACTACTTTTAAAATTATACGTATGATTGATTGTGATGTGTTAACAGTGTAAAACTTTTTACATCGACATTGTATTAAAATTAAATTTGAAATATATTCCGTCAAAAACCCTAAAATATCCCTAATATTAGGTTGTTTTCTGAAGCATTTTGCTGCCGGTACCACTGCCATTTTGGCCTCTGAAGCAGATACAACTGTCAATACAGCAAATGACACCCTGCTACATACATCCAATATCAGCCAGTGGCCGCTATACTGCTCTATTTGTAGTCTTTTAAAAATTTAAACAACAAAATGAAGAGAAGGGACATAAAATAATTTCTTAATGATGCATATTCTTCCCCTTTCGTTTGTTTGTTTGGTTTCCCATTTCTTTATGTTTCAACATCCAAGTAGTCCCCAAAGTGCAGGATACATTTCACATCATGAGTTGGACGATGTAAACATTGATGAATTGTGTTTTTTAACTCGGTAGACAACATGCATATGCTACGTTTAGCTTGCAAGTGAACATGCCGACTTGGCAATTTCTATATCTGAAAAAGATTTGGGTTCTTGAATTGTTTAGCATGATTAGCTCTATTTGTCTTTGAGGGTTATAATTGAAGGTCTAGAAAGCTATAAAGTATGGAAAACTAAATTATTTATGGACTTGATTATGTGGATTCTGGGTATAGCTATAGTTATGATCTCTTCTGCACTATGGCATATCATAGGGTTAGAACTTCATAAGCAACACACAGAAGAGAAGACACTTCATTGTTTTAACTAATGACATTGTTAATCCAGGGTAATAAAGAATCTGAAATTAGGGCTATAATTGGGTGGCTAATTTTCTACTCCCTCTGTAGCAAAATATAAGCAAAAAAGTACATGTATTTAATCCATGTTGGGATGCGTGTAGATGTTCAGTGAGCTGTTTAATTAAATAAATTAATTGTGGTGGACGTAAGACATCAAATGTGGCTTATCTAATGAATCTTCATGCTAAAAATACTTTATGATTTATTTTTTATTTCTATTAAGGAAGCCTCTTGGGAATATATCATATTCCATCAAATCTACCTCATCCTTTAAAAGGTGGATCTGACTGAATGATTCATAAGCTTTTTTTTTTTTTCTTTTTGATTTTAATTATTGCTTTTATATAAAAAACTGGTCGTTGCTTTGTTTCTATTTTTTGTGAAACTAAAAAGGAAGTTCCTCTGTGGACTTTCATTAATACATTGTTGCATTTTCTGTCTATCTTTATATATAGGTATAGGTGAGGGAATTGGTTACTCAGTAGGTGCAAATTTCACGGCTTATGTGCTAACAGTGAATTCAGGCGAGGTAATCTCTTCATTTTCTTTTAGTTCTATATCCTGCAGTTTAACTAGAACAATACTATAGTCTACACCAATCAACTTATGTATGTTTGGATGAATGCCAAACACAGTGAAATTCCTTGCATTTTGCTTATGCTTAAGATTCAAATTTCTAGAGATAACAGCTACAGGAGCAACTCAAATATGTTTGAATTATGAATATAAACATTAGCTTGTTACCTTTGTTATACTGATGAACAAATAAACTTATTGCAATATGCAATAGTGATGTGACATAGCACATATGTTATTTTACAGTTGTATGGATCTAGTGGCTGACTGGCGTGTATGTTGTCATATTATTATTGAAGTAAATTATTGACCATGGATTGTAGTTTTTGAATTTCATTTTTGGTTGTTCCACGTGTTCATTTGTGTTTGTGATTTTCTATGTTCTGTCTCAGGATGTTAATATGAAAATTATGTCCTCCCAACAAGGATCGCGTGCTATATGCATTCTCTCTGCAACTGGCACAATTTCAAATGTTACACTTCGTCAACCATCTTCTTCAGGGGGTACTTTAACATATGAGGTGAGTTCAATCTTGTGTCATCTGCATAATAAAAAAAGAAATAGTTCAGTCATTTGTTTCTCTATGAGATTGGAAAGTACGCACCGTAAATGCCCTTGGTTTATATGCATCCCCATCTTTTTTGTATTCTATGTATTGATTCTAGATATTACCATTTATGTGCTGCATTTTTCTACTTTAGAAATGGATGCATGAACTGCAGATTATTCAAATTTCACCATAAGCATGATTATAATAACATTTACTATATGATTCAGCATCTGTTGCAAAATTTCCTGTAATGGTAGATGTTATTATTAGTCACAATTCATGTCCTTAGTGAATGGATTAAGTATGTTCATACTTCACGCCGGGTACTTTTACAGGGACGATTTGAGATTCTTTCCTTGTCTGGTTCCTTTATGCCAACCGATAATGGAATTACAAGAAGCAGATCTGGTGGGATGAGTGTTTCTTTGGCAGGTCCGGATGGTCGAGTATTGGGTGGTGGACTTGCTGGTCTGCTTATAGCCTCTGGTCCTGTGCAGGTAAACTTCAGGAGTATGCTTGATAAAATTACTTGTGAAATAGCTAAACTTGGGTTTTCTAAACTTTGTATAAAGAAATCACAGATAATATTATTGAAAATGCTGGTTGTTCAATTTGTTCCAATAATCATAAATCAAGTTTTAATATATTAAGGCTTTGTTTGAATAAAAAGCTTAACTAAGTGCTTATAGCACAAAAGCTTATCTATAAGTGTTTATTTGTAAGTAATTTCTATAACAAAAAATAAAATAAAGTCAAACTATTTTTATATAATAAAAATAAGCTATAAATTGTTTTCATAAACTATTCTGGAGAGCTTATAGAAATAAGTTGTTTCTATAAACTCATCTAAACAGTCTTATGAATACTTATTCCAGTAAATAAACTCAAATAAGCTAATCCGAACAGATAATAAGTTTGTACATCAACAGTCTTTAATAGAAATTATTATGAATTTTATTACGCATTTGGCTGACTATCTTGTGCATTAGGTTGTTGTGGGGAGTTTTCTTCCTGGTCACCATCTGGAACACAAGAACAAGAAGCAAAGGGTGGAGCATAATATATCAACTACAATCACTCATAACCCTACTACAATCACTCATAACCCTATCACTCATAACCCTACTACAATCACTCATAACCCTACTACACATGTTAATCATCATATGCCAAATGAGGAAATAAAAGTAAGTTTTGGTGGAGTGAAGCCTATTATGACACCTGTTGCCTTTCATGGAGAGAATATCGTTTCTTTCAACAACAACAATGTTCAAGACTCTAGAAACTCATCTGCTGATGACAGAGATCCTTTACCTGAAAAGGAATCTAACCAAAGCCAATCAACTGCTTGATGATGCAACATATTCACTGTGAATTATTTGGTGTTCTGCAGAATCAACCTCATTTAGGGACGCTCATGCTTTACTGATGCTGTCAACATTTTACTTACCAAGGAGAGAGAGTGTCAAAAGTTGCAATCTTTAGTGGTAGGTGTTAGTTGGGAAATGTGTTTGTTAGTTATCCATGTGGTTGTTTTTTCCTCTGATGTATCTCTAGTGTTGTTTACTGATTATTGTAGTAATTAGATGATGTAGGATACATGTTGTGCTATTATTTTTGTCCTTGTTTACATTTTATATATGGATATGTTATAATTAAGTGTGAGTGGATGTGATGTGAACTGGAACTTCCAAAAATTTATTCTGTTGTGAAAGAAGAATTTGCATATCAGCTTCTTAGCTTTGCTTACCTTCTCTTGTTGGTTAAGGTTAATTTGTCTTATTTGACCCCAGAAAAGGTCAATCTGCCTTCTTATAAATTGCTACTCCTTATAAAACTCAAATATAAGAGGAAAAAAAGTTAGTCACAGTTGTTAAACCGAAATATAAGCAAAAATTAATTAATTTTATCTCATTTAATGTTATTATTAGGAAAATATTCTTTAACATAACAAGTTAACTATAAAGGATAATTTAGAAAATATAATTTTCTTTTACTACACTAGGAAAATCAGTTAACTACTATTTTGAACTGTTTTCTTTTAACAAAAGCAGGATTAAGTCATTAGAGTCAAGAATATCAATGAAAATCTTGGAATTAGTTAACCTGTGGCCACACGAACTAAAGAATGAAAAACCCCATTTAAATAAGTTCAAACATGATAACTTGTGAAAGATGAAAAAAAGCAGATGTCTACTCTTTGAAAATATAACATCGAAATTAGTGTAAAAAAAGAGGACATTGAAATTAGGATCATTGTGAGCATATTTAATACTCTCTTTTCTAAAAAAATTCGTATCAAAAAAATTGTTCTAAAATTATAGTCGTTATTTGTCTAATTAATATTATGATCTCTACTTCTAATTAATATTATTTTTCTTTGCCACTGGTAAAATAATCATTCTATTTCATTCATTGAAATTGTCAACTGCGACAATTATTTTAGATGATATAATCTATCACCGGCTTAGATGACTTCTTCTCTCACTCTTAATACTTTATAGATTAACCAATTCAGATGTAACTTTTTTATTTTATTAATACACATGAATTAGTTAATATAAATATGTTAGTTGAAGGCTTTTAAGAACGGGACCAAAGAAGATACCACACTAAAGTCCAAAATCAAAGTCTATATTATCCATCAGAAATCCATTTTGAAGTTGCTAATAATCCATATGCCCCGTCTATTGGTAATATCAATGCCAACATGATCGGTCTCTTGGAAAACAATGCATCAACATTACACTTAACACCACCCACCATATATATGACATCCCTAAACCATCTCCAAGTTTAAAAGTTTCAAATGATAAAAAGTTTAATTTTTATTATCAGTACATCAAAATTAATTTTTAGAAATAATTATAACAAAAATTAACGGTGTAAAAATTCTTAACCCGACGAACTGTGTTTAAAATTATGTTATATATACTTTATTTTGGAGGACATATTATTATATATACTTTTTGGTGAACTAGATACTCTTTTTTCCCATTTAAAAATTAAACCCACCAGTTCTTTATTTAAATTTATAATCATATTAATTTTAGAGGTCTGTATTATGAATTTCAATGAAAAAGAAGTAGATGCCTTAAACACACTCTGATATTTTCCAAGCGAACCACAACACAAGCCTATATGCCAACATGAGAAACATGTTATTTGATTCCAGTCATGTAATAATCCTATCACAAAATATATGGCTTTCCAATGTAATCCTATCTCTAATTAATACACACCACCAGAAATTTGTTTTCAATTAGTTAATTCAGCCAAATAAAAATTGATTCATATGACAAGTATTAAATATTTTTCAATAAAACTTTTTAACCTTGCCTTATATTGGATGTAGCTTCAATGGGGACAGTGAAACCATTTAAAATATCACCAACAACTCAAACTCATAGAGCTTTGTTCTCAATCTCATGTTGGAACACTCCTTCATCATTGTCCTTTTATTCATATGCTGTTTCTTTTACCCTCACAACAACTTGCAGGGCTAAGTCTTGCATACAGGCCAACCACCTCTCCAAAACACTAGGTAAGTAAAGTACTCCAAAATTCATTCATTCATTCATGTTATCATGGTTACATTACATGCATATTATATATGTTACTATTCTTGATAGAAGCCATTCATGAGAGAAACATAGAAAAATATAATGCGGAAATTGTATTGATAATGAAAATGATTGATTCATGAAGAGTTACAATAAGACTAATATATTGTCAATCAGTTCAGCTAACAAGTGTAACTAACTTGCCTATCTAATAGTGTATGTATGATGTATGGTAAAATGTCACACTGAAAATTTTAAAGTGATAACTTGGAATTTTTTTTTTTTTTTTTTAATAATTAACTTGGTTATATTATTTAGGCCAATATGTTCCATTGAACTTAGCAGTCTTTTGTTATTACCCTTTCTTTATGAGTAAATTACATTGTAACTCAACTAACATATAGTGTATACACACACACACACAAACAGAAGAAGAAGCAATGGAGAGTAGTACATCACACCTGATACGATTCCCTTTGTTGAAGATAGATACTGATACTACCGATTACAAAGCATGCACCATTCCTTGGAGATTACCTTCTGATGATCCAAGTATCCCCACTCCCACTGAGTTATCTTGGATTAATCTCCTATACAGTGGTATCCCCTCCTTCAAGTATGTTCTCTCTTCATTGTATTTTTATCTAAACAAAATTGGGGCATGTGGTTCAGCATTCTATTATTTATATCAATGTTTCTTTGTTTATATTAATTTTTAGCTTTGATTCGGTACAGAAAGCATGCTGAGACTGATACTTCTGTTCCTGATGCTGCAAATAAAGCTGAAATTTTTGCTCAAAGGTTAGGTGCTCTCTTATTACTTCATTCTTCCCTTTTTGTTCACTTTGAGACTTTGAGAGGTTTTTTTTCATGAGAGACCTATGCTTTTTTTACCTTATTTTATTTATTAACAGCTTCAGTATACTTTTTTAGAAATTATTAGAAAGGCATATGTTTCTTATGAATATCAGGCTTGTACTTTCTTTATCCTAAGTATGTTCAAATTGTTGTTAATTGCAATATTGCATCTTCTGTTGGTTCATTTCCTTCAAAAAGGTATGCTAAAATACTTGAAGATTTGAAGAAAGATCCTGCAAGTCAAGGCGACCCTCTTGATATCCTTGTATGTTCTCTACCTAAAGTTATTATATATGCAAAGGAGAAGAACAACAAAACATAAAATGTTTCGTATATGTCTGAATTCCCCCTTCTGTGCATTTCTTCATTTCTCATTATTTTTGGGGTGCTGGTTCTAGCTTCTATGCAGACTTCGTGAGCAAGTCCTTAGAGAACTAGGATTCAGAGATATCTTCAAGGAAGTCAAGGTAAGTTTAAGCGAACAATCTGTGGTTCTATGTGTTAAATGCTAATACTATTAAGCTAAAATGTGGAAAAATAGCAAGTGTACATTATCTGATTATAAGGGTTGAAATAATCTAACATCTTACATCAAGAATATAGGGAAATTTAATCGCATTCTTTTCATTAATTTTGTTGGCCAAAGTTGAACAAATTTAACACCGCTACTTTTAAATGTCATTCACAGTGCTCTGAAAATTGTGGATCACTGAAACAAGCGGTTTATTCAAATTCCGTTATGCAACAGTGCTGTAGCGTCGCTATAGCAGTTATTTGACAACATTTTATATTTTATACTAAATAGCGTATTGCGAGACAATAACGGTTTGTTGTAATTCCGATATGCTATATTCCTATAGCCTGTCTTTATACGAGGGAGGTGGAGTGTTATCATGACTATCAATAAATCTCGTAGTCTTATTTTTTGTAATTCCTCTATGATTGAATGCAACAGGATGAAGAGAATGCAAAGGCCATCACCTTATTTGAGAATGTTGTTCGGCTTAATGATGCCATCGAAGAAGAAGGCAAGCGCCTTGAAAATTTAGTTAGAGGAATTTTTGCAGGGAACATATTTGATCTTGGTTCTCCCCAAGTAGGTTGATTTTTTACACGTAATTTTGGTTACTTCTGGCGTAATGATAACAATTGATTAACGAAATGATAGTCTAGTCAGCTTTAGTTCTGTGCAGTATGGAAGTATTATGGCAAATTATCTTTAATATGTTGAGCCTTTGTTACTTTGAATAGGAAATTGGTAGTACTCCTGGCTAGTTGCTTAATAGTTTTATTCACTTATTCTCATTGTCTTACCCCAAAATGATTTAATTTGAATACTAGAATGCAGTTCTTTATTACATTCATATGCCAAAGGTTGAAGGATTATAAGTAGTTTTAGTTTATGGGTTACTTTTTTCTTCCATCAATTTCTTGAAGCTTGCTGAAGCTTTCTCTAGGGATGGAATGTCGTTTTCGGTTACTTGTGAAAATATTCTCCGTCGACCTTGGATTATTGATGACCTTGACACTTTCAAAATGAGATGGAGCAAGAAGTCCTGGAAGAAGGCAAGTGTCATATAGCTAAAGAAATATACAGTTCTTATGAGTTATGATGCATTGTATGTCTTATGGCCTAATTTGTCCAAGTGAGTGTCATAATCAATTTCTTTGTCATGGCAGGTTGTCATATTTGTTGATAACTCTGGTGCAGATATTATTTTGGGTATTTTGCCACTTGCAAGGGAGCTCCTTCGGCGTGGGAGTCAGGTTTACATGCTTTAATTTATTCTCTTTTAACAGTGTTTTCTAGTCTGGAAGTTTGAAACTTATTGCCATAACAAAGTTACATGTTCTTTTGTTGAAGTGTTTTATGTAGACATAGACAACAAGTGCCAAATCACGTAATATATGTGGTTTTTTTTTCCTCATATGATGTGTTTTACATGTTTTGTGTGGGCAATTTTTCTGTTTTCAGTACTTTAATTTGATCCACTGAACTCTTATTTGTGGATGACATGATTCGTAGTCCATTTTAACCTTCTTTGAAATAGAATTGCTTTTCTTGTGTAGTTCTTACGTTCTCCTCTTTCAACATATTTTACTAATGCTGTTTCGAATGCAGGTTGTTTTGGCTGCTAATGACTTACCTTCTATCAATGACGTGACTTACTCTGAGCTAATTGAAATTATATCAAAGGTAACACTGAATGATGTTAGTATTTGTTTTAAAAAAAATGTCAAAGGTAACACAAATTAATTTCAACAAATGTTTGTTAATCATAGTTCTTTCCTAACTCTGTTATGTTGATTGTCAGTTAAAGGACGAAGAAGGACGTCTCTTGGGTGTCAGTACTTCAAATCTTTTAATTGCCAACTCTGGAAATGATTTACCTGTAAGATCTAAATAAAAAATATGTTGTTTGTTATATTTGGAAAATTCTGGTTTTCTTTTTAGTTTATGGCCTATATTGTGAAATCATTGACTTGTATGATGATTACATGATTGCGTTTTTCTTTGTTGTTTTGTAACATGGGTTGAAGGTTATTGATCTTACAAAGGTGTCACAAGAGCTTGCTTGCCTTGCCAGTGATTCGGATCTTGTCATTTTAGAAGGGATGGTATAAGTTCTTCCTTTAACATTGCATGATTCTCTTATATAGACAATGTAGGATTCTCCTATATAGGCTCTGTTTGGATAAATAGCTTACTTAAGCGAGCTGATAGCATAAGGGTATATCATGTAAGTTTATGTATAAGCTATTTCTTTAGCAAAAGATAAAATAAAGTCAAATTGTTTTTATATAAGCTATAAGTTGTTTTCATAAGCTATACTAGAGAGCTTATGATAATAAGTTGAAAACAACTTATGTTAGTAGATAAGCTCAAATAAATCAATCCAAACAGTCATAGTTCATTGTTGGGCAAGTTGTAACTAAGCTCTATTGCTGAGTTCTCACTGTCTTCAGTTCTTCCTCCAATGAGGCCTATACAGTTACTCACTAAACCTTGTCACACATTGGTGTGCCTAGTGAATTTTAAACGTTGACAAATTTCTTATGACAGGGTCGTGGTATAGAAACAAATCTCTATGCTCATTTTAAATGTGATTCTATCAAGATTGCAATGGTAATTCTTTTTTATCATTCTTTTAACTTGCTTCTTAAAATATGAAAAATTGAATACTGATGATGTTATTGTCTTTATATTTTCTTTGTTGTTATTTTTCGTCTACAGGTGAAACATCCTGAAGTTGCTGAATTTCTTGGGTCACGGATGTATGACTGTGTAATCAAATACAATGAAGTTTAGAGCTTATAGTTGAGACTGATTCCCTTAAAAGACAGAATTTTCATTTAAGAGTTTGTTCTCCAATACTATTTGATCATCTACAGAGTAATTTTTAATTGGTAAGCTGAGAATTTCATGTGCCATTGAGAATTAAGAATTTAATATATGTTGTCTTAGGAATAAGAGGATTCTTGAATGAGTATGAGTTGTGTGTATTTCTTCATTCTGTGATGAATTTGTTTGATTATCAAGGGATTGACAAATTAATTTTTAGCTAGAAGGATTATTTCAACAGTGTACAAGACTTTAGTAACTCATCTGCTGACGACAGAGATCCTTCACCTGAAAAGGATTCTAACCTAAGCCAATCAAGTGCTTGAGTGCCACATGTTCACTTTGAATTAATTGGTACTCTGCAGAATCAAGCTCGTTTAGGAACACTCGTGCTTTATTTGTGCTGTTAAAAATTAACATACCAAGGAGAGAATAGTGGTTTTAAGGTGTCAAAGGTTGCAACCTTTGGTGGTAGATGTTAGTTGAGATATATGTTAGTTTTTCATGTGGTTGTTTCTCCCCTGATGCATCTCTTGTATTGTTTACTGATTTTTGTGGTAATTGGGTGTAGAATACACGTGCTATGATTTTTGTCTGCCATAATTAAGTGTCAGTGAATGTGATGTTATATGTAAATTCAAACAATTTATTGCACGTTTGAAATCACAGTGAATTTGATGATATTATGGTGGTATCATGATTTTGTTGAAACTTCAAAGTGTAAATTTTGCAAAATCATATTGAAAACCACCGTACATATAACCTCTAATTGGTGGAAGGATATTCAGGCCATTCAAGTGGCGGGTGGGGGTTATAAGGTGGGTTGGGTTGAAAATAGAGTAAGCAGAGCTATTCGGGATGAGAGAAATACATTGTTTTGGAGGGATCCTTGGTTGGTGGGCGGGGTTTTAGAGGTTTGATAGGTCATTTAATTTATCATTACAGAAAGAGGAATGTGTAGCAGTTAAGTTAGAATCGCTGCCTAGAGAAGGTGTTGAGGGATGGAGGTGGAGATGACGTTTGTTTGCGTGGGAGGAGGGTTTAGCGGATGAGTTTAGGGTTCTTTTACTAACGTTCATTTGTAGATTAATGTAGTTGACATGTGGACTTGAAATAACGTTTGAGGAGACACTTATTCAGTGTAGAAAGCTTATCTCGTTTTGGTGGTAGGTGTGGGGTAACCCTCTTTTCAAGCTCTTGCTTGGAATTCATATGTACCAGCGAAAGTTTCTTTAATTGTTTGAAAGCTATTTAATAATGAGTTACGTGTAAAAGATAATTTGATTTGTCAGAGAATTATACAAATTGATTCACAGTAGTGTGTGATAGGTTGTGGTGAAGTAGAAACAATTGGTCATTTATTTTTTTTGAATGTCCTTGATTTGAAAGTGTGTGTGGTATGGTGTTTTGAACTAAAGGTTTATTGGTGTTTTTTAAATAATGCAAAGCTAATCAATTTGATAGTCTATTTTTGTGTGATTAGGTGATGCCCTAAAAAATCAACAGTATGTCCTCCCGTCTCAAAAATAAATAAAAGTGGATTAACAAAAATAAATGTATTTGGTTGAACTAAATACATTAACTTTTGTTAACCATACTTTCTCTTATATTCAATATCAAATAGAGTAAGTTGGTTCTTAATAATTTGGTCAATATAAAAATCAAGAAATGTGGCCTTTTTTCTTCAAGTTATCCCAAATGTGAATTCCATCTTGGAGTGGCTTAAGAATCATGTCCGAAGATTTAATTATTTGTGTAGTATTGGGATGCTTAGGACTTGTGTCCGTGCTTTAAAGGTTTTTTTTTCTTTCTTTTCTTTTCTTTCTCTAATGTTGAGTTTTTGTACGGGTTTTTTTTTGTTTTTGTTGGAGATGTTGTAATGTAATAATAGACACACCTTCTGCTTCTAGAGACACCTTGTGCTTCTAGACACACCTTGTCTTTGAATTAGTTTATTAATAAATTTGTTTTGACTAGTGAGAAAAAGAGTTACTAACAACTTACTAAAATAGATCATGCAAAAAGTTAAAAAATAGTGTATATTTTAATTATTGTTATTTATTAACTTATATATTTGTTTGACCAGATTTATTTATATTAAAATAAACAAAATTGAATTAGGCAAAAAATTAGATGAATATAAACTGAACATTGCCATATTTAGTATAACCTTACAATATGAGGCAAATTATTATATACAAATATAATATATGTTCTTTTACATAAAAATTATAAATTTGTTGGATTTTATTTTAATTTTTAAAATTATTAGATTTTATTTGGCCATATTAATTTAGAGATATCATAATAAGAAATTATATAATTTAAAAAAAAAAAGTTATTGTATTATTAATGAGAGTTGTACTAATGACTATTATTTATATGTGATTTAAATTATATCCCTTGAAGTTGGCAATATTTACCATTAAGTTAACATCGGTTGGGGACAATTATTATTATTATTATTATTATTTGAAAATAAAATTGAAAAATAAAAAATTTCTATTGAGCAGAAATTTAGGAGTGTATGAAGGTATCTGAAAATTTCCTTAACTGAATTACTTTACTTTATAATACTATCTTCTGTATCAAATATAAGTAAAATTAGTTCATAATTTTGAAATGAAATATATACAACAATTAATAATTTATCTCATATTTAATAATAATATTTTCAAACTAATCTTATTTAATATAATTTATTGGAATTGCATAAATTAAATGCAATCAATTACATAATTTGGTTAGTTTTGCTTGTAATTTATTTTAGAGGGATGGAGTATATAATTGTAATATATAATAATAATAATAATAATAATAATTATTATTATTATTATTATTATTATAATAGATTATGCTATATTTTCAGTACTTAGAAAACTTTTTAACGTTGCCTTAATATTAGACGACAAGTTCATAGTACTTCAATGGGGACAGTGAAACCATTTACAAAATCATCACCAACAACTCACACTCATAGTGCTTTGCTCTCAATCTCACCCTCACGGTGCAGTCATTGGAACATTCCTTCATCATTGTCCTTCCATTTACATGCTGTTTCTTTTACCCTCTCAACAACCTGCAGGGTTAACTCTTGCATTCAGCAATCTCCACAAACCAACCACCACTCCAAAACACTAGGTAACCCCTTCAATAATTTATGTTATCATGGTTTTTTTAGGAAAATAAATAATCTTATCATGGTTACATATATACATACATATACATTCATTTTTTTTATGCACGCACATATACATGTATATATGTTAGTACGTAATAGCGTCCACACGGACACTTTATTTGTGTGTCCATTTTTTTTATTGAGCTGACATAGGTTAATAATGAGTAATTTTAATTTTGATTTTGAATAAAATGAATGAAATTAATTAAATATAATTAAAACAATTGCGTTAATACAGTGATGTTCTTATGCAGTTACATTTTTATTTTATTTTTCAGGATCTTTTGAAGAAGCAATGGAATCAAAACTGGTACCATTTCCTTTGTTATTGGATAGTACCAATTACGAAGCATGCACCATTCCATGGAGATTACCTTCTGATGATCCACGTGTCCTCACTCCCACTGAGCTATCTTGGATTAATCTCCTATACAGTGGTATCCCCTCCTACAAGTATGTTCTCTCTTCATTTTATTTTTCCTTAAACAAAAATTGGGGCATGTGTTTCAACCATTCTGTTATTTATTTCAATTGTTTACATTAATTTTTATTTTTGATTTGGTGCAGAAAGCGTGCTGAGACTGATACCTCTGTTCCTGATGCTGCAAATAAAGCTGAAATTTTTGCTCAAAGGTTAGGTGCTATCTTATTACTTCATTCTTCCCTTTCTGAGAATTTTGAGTTTTTTCTTTCACATGAGACTATGGTTTCAAATTGGGGACTGCATCACGTGATGCAATCGGAATATTGTGGTTGCAGCAGTGTCCGCAACTGTATTATGCCACAATTGCAGTGTGATCAGTAATCACAGAAAAAACTGCATCACAAATTATTATTTTTATCTTTCTTTTATTTTATATCATAGATTTGGAGGGGTAATTTTAAAGGATTGTAGATTATTGAAAGTGATTGAGACTTGATACTGAGATAGATATGAGAATTTAGACATAAGGTAAGAGATATTTGAAGTATAATATAAGTAAAAAATTATAACAATTAATGCTAATAAAAAATAAATTGATGCTGCAGTGACCGATTGCGCAACAGCTGCACTGTCGCGACCGCAGTGGCCACAACCACACCCGTAACCTCAAAATTTAAAACAATGCAAGAGGCCTATGCCTTTTTTTACCTTGTTAGTTAATAACATCAGCATACTTTTGAAATTCTTAGGAAGGGATAATGTTTCTTATGATCATTAGGCTTGTACTTTCTTTATCCTAATAATATTGAAATTGTTGTTAATTGTAATATTGCATCTTATGTTGATTCATTTTCTTCAAAAAGGTATGCTAAAATACTTGAAGATTTGAAGAAAGATCCTGCAAGTCAAGGCAGTTCTTTTGATCTCCTTGTATGTTCTTGTTCTCTACCTGAAGTTATTATATGCAAAAGAGAAAAATAACAAAACATGAAATGTTTATCATATGGCTCATTAATTTCTTTTTCTTTTTGGTGTGTTGGTTCTAGCTTCTTTGCAGACTTCGTGAGCAAGTCCTTAAAGAATTGGGATTCAGAGATATCTTCAAGAAAGTCAAGGTAAGTTTAAGCGAATAATCTGCGATTCTGTGTGCTAAATGCTAATATTATTCTGCTAAAATATGGAAGAATAGTAAGTGTATATTATCTTATTGTTGTGGCTGAAGCAATGTAACATATTAGATTAAGAATATAGGGAGATTTAATTGCATTATTTTGTTTGTCAAAGTTGAAGAAATTTAACACCATTACTTTTCAATATCAATAAGAGAGGCGGTGGAGTATTATCCTGCTATCAATAAATCATGTAGTTCTATTTTGGTTAAAATTTGTAATTCCTCTATGATTGAATGCAACAGGATGAAGAGAATGCAAAGGCCATCTCCCTATTTGAGAATGTCGTTCGTCTTAATGATGCTATTGAAGACGAAGGCAAGCGACTCGAAAATTTAGTTAGAGGAATTTTCGCGGGGAACATATTTGATCTTGGTTCTCCCGAGGTAGGTTGTTTTTTATATGCAAATTTGGTCACTTCTGATGCACAATTAGCTAACAATTGAATTAATTTAAGATATGAACAAAACCGCGGTGAAATAAACTTACATTTCAATAACATGATTACATAAGAATGCAGTGTACTTCCATGTAAACTCCTGGATAGTTGTTGGTCAATTGTCAGTGTTATTTTTCCCTTTTGTGATCTATCATCCAAGTATTCAACCATAGCTGACATACTGTTTGGGAATCTTACCTGAAAATGAATTTATTTGCATACTAGAAGACACATGTTTATTACAATCATATGCCAAAGTTTGGAGGATTATTTCCAAGTAGTTATAGTTTATGTCTTACTTTTTTCTTCCCTCAATTTCTTGAAGCTTGCAGAGGTTTTCGCTAGGGATGGGGTGTCGTTTTCGACTACTTGCGAAAATCTTCTCCCTCGACCTTGGATAATCGATGATCTTGATACTTTAAAATTGAAATGGAGCAACAAGTCCTGGAAGAAGGTAAGAGTCATATGGTGGAAGAATTATACAATTCTTTTGATTCAATTTATGTCTTCTGGCATATTTTGTCCAAGGGCAGTTTCATAATCAATTTTCTTTATCATTGCAGGTTATCATATTTGTTGATAACTCTGGTGGAGATATTATTTTGGGTATTTTGCCATTTGCAAGGGAGCTTCTTCGGCGTGGGAGTCAGGTTTCCACGCATTAATTTATTTCTCTTTCAACTGTGTTTTCTGGTCTGGAAATTTGAATCTCATTGCCATAACAAAGTTACATGTTCTTTTGTTGAAGTGTTCACGACTTAACGTGGACATAGTATTAAAGCAAGTGTCGAACCACATAAATTTTGTAGCTTCTTTTTTTTCCTTGTAGCGTGCATGTTTTACATGTTGCGCGTGTACAATTTTGTGTTTTAGCAGTGGTGGTAGGATAAGGAGAATAATGTTAGCATTTATATTATTGAACACAATAGATCAATGTCTTTAAATACCTGAAGTTCATTTTTCTTTACATGGAACTTAGAGGAACAACAGGTTTTGTAAATCTGTTTTAACTTTTAAGTACTTATATTAAATCCACTAAACTCTTAATTGTGGATGACATGATTCATAGTCCATTTTAAAGCATTTTGAAATTAGAATTTCTTTGCTTGTGGTGTTCTTATGGTCTCCTCTTTCAACATATTTTACTAATGCTGTTTTGAATGCAGGTTGTTTTGGCTGCTAATGACTCACCTTCTATCAATGACGTGACTTACCCTGAGCTAATTGAAATTATATCAAAGGTAACACATTAATTTCAACAAATTTTTGGTATAACCAAAGTTTTTTCCTAACTCTATCATGTTGGTTGCCAGTTAAAGGATGAAGAAGGAAATCTCTTGGGTGTCAGTACTTCAAATCTTTTTATTGCTAACTCTGGAAATGATTTACCTGTAAGATCTTAATCAGAAATAATTTGTTTGTTATATTAGGAAAATTATGGTTTCTTTTTAGTTTATGGCCTATATTGCCAAATCATTGACTTGTATGATGATTACTTGATTGCATGTTTCTTTGTTGTTTTGTTCCATGGATTGAAGATTATTGATCTTACAAAGGTGTCACCAGAGCTTGCTTGCCATGCCAGTGATGCAGATCTTGTCATTTTAGAAGGGATGGTATAAGTTCTTCCTTTGACATTGCATGCTTTTTCTGTTGGGATTAGACAATGTAGCATTCTCATATATAGGCTCTGGTTGGATAAATAGCTTAATTAAGCACGTATAGCATTAACGTTTATTAAATAAGTGATTGTGTATAAGTTGTTTCTATAATAAAGATAAAATAAAAGTCAACTACTCTAATATAAACTTTATACTGTTTTCATAAACTATCCTGAAGAGTAATTAAAAATAAGCTAAAAACAACTTACATAGTAGATAAGCTGATTGGGCAAGTTGTAACTAAGCTCTATTTTTTTCTATTGATTAAACGTTGTTACAAAATGGTGTGCCTAATGAGTTTTAAACACTGACATTTCTTATGACAGGGTCGAAGTATTGAAACAAATCTCTATGCTCAATTTAAAT
The DNA here is from genome assembly GCA_037974755.1 of Cicer yamashitae. Lineage (NCBI taxonomy): Eukaryota > Viridiplantae > Streptophyta > Magnoliopsida > Fabales > Fabaceae > Cicer > Cicer yamashitae. Next base: position 3,634,498 of record JBBPBQ010020324.1, read on the forward strand.
GTGATTCTATCAAGATTGCCATGGTAATTCTTTTTATCATTTCTTTCAACTTCTTAAAATATGAGAAATTGAATACTGATTCTTTATATTTTCTTTGTTGTTATTTTTTGTTTACAGGTGAAACATCCTGAGGTTGCAGAATATCTTGGGTCACGGTTGTATGACTGTGTAATCAAATACAATGAAGTTTAGAGCATATAGTTGAGACTGATTCCCTTAAAAGACAGAATTTTCATTCAAGAGTTTGTTCTCTAATACCATTTGATCTTCTTCAGAGTAGTTTTTTAATTGGAAAGTTAAGAATTCCATTTGCCATTGAGAATTATGAATTTGAGATATTGTTGTCTTATGAATAAGAGGATTTTTGGATGAGTATGAAATGATTGATAATTTTGATGATTGGAATTATACTTGTGTTATTGAATTAAAAGAAAATTTCCACTTCTAGTGTGTAGCTAGAAGGACTAAGTACTTATGAGGAATAAAATGCAATAATTTAGAAAGAGAATCAAGTGATAAATTAAGAATATTCATACAATTCCCACACCACTATCCCTTCCCTAAATTTCCTTATATAGAGGGTCTGTAACTCTATATAGGGCAAGAAAAGGAAATCACTAAGGATTTGGTAGAGGACATGTAACTCGTTTCAAGTGGTACTTATTATTATTCCGTCTACGGATAAAAAATAAATACACTATTCTATGTTATTTTATGTGTTAGTTTTGCCGCTAGTCTTTAAGAACAAAAAATTACTCTTCAACAAAGTTGCACTTACTTTAGAAAATTAGATTCAATGAGAATGCCAAATTTTTTATGTGATTTTTTCTTTCCAATTTTATCATTTATTTAAACGGTTTTATTTACTATTTTATACTTCTTTATTTAATTAAATAATAGTTAAATTTTCATATATATGTATATGAAAGATATTCAGCTTTTCTGTAATTTTTTATTCTAACTTTACCATTTATTTAAAGGAAAAATCTTATATGGATTATGATCCAGCATATGTTAGTATTTTAAATATGTTTAAAATTTCAACTATTAGATATGTTTTAAAAGTAGACGTTAAGAATCATATTTATTTCTATAATTGAGAAAATAATTTAAATGATATTAATTTGATAAAAATAAAGAAAAATAAATATACATTTTGTATTGAATCGACATCAATTAAAAATATCATAAAATATTGTTGACTGTCGTTAAAAGTTTATTTATTTGTAAGTATTAGACAATAGAATTGACCTTTGTTTAATTTCATTTTCAATTTTCATCGTATAGATTTTTAAATTTCATGAAAATAAGTATACAGTAAACAAAAATAAATACAAAAGATATGTAAAAAACAAATAAATATAAAAAATATTTATAAAAAGATAAATAAATAATATATAAGAGAAAATTATAAATTATAACACGATTTTTTTGTTAACAAATTTTTTCTTTTTTTTTTTTCTGTCAATTTTTTTCCTTTGTCATTGTCAACAATAAAAATTACTTTGATATTTTACTTTATATGCAATAAAATATTATAAATACTTTGTACCCAAAAAAGTATTATAAATACTATATTATAAAATAAATAGATGAAATGTAAAAAGTTATGATAAAAAAAGTTATGATAAAAAGTTATTTTGTTCAACAAAAATACTACAATTTGACATTCATTTAAAAAAGAAAAAAAAAATCGATTTAACGTTATAAAAGGATGCAAGTGTACACACACTTGACACAGTGTTTCAAGTTTGTCCTTTTTTCACGGAGAGTAAGAAAGGCGCAAACTTGACGAATCGGGAGAAAAAAAGGTGCGAAATCGACGAATCCGAAAAAGGAAAAGATTGGAGCTTCTTCATTGGATTTTGATTATTCTGAATTCTTTCTAGGTTCGGCCACCGTTGATTTCCATTGTTCTTACGAAACCGGAAAAGGAATAAAGAAAGAAAAGAAAGGTGTGTCCTCTCAATTTTCAATCTTCTGCACCTTGAATCGAATGCTTTATATTGATTCGTTTGCGACGGTAACGGTAACTTCCCGTTCTTAAAATTCAAACCCTAGAAATTTAATTTGAATTGGTGCCGGAAAAATATGACCGGAGTCACAAACATTGTTATTCGGATTTAAGTTTTTTGGATTCTAGGGTTTGAATAATCAACAATCATGGTTTGCTTCGATTTGAAAGAGAGAGATGTAGATACGAACAAAAGAATTCTTGATTCTACCTTCAATAAATCTGCGGTCGTTTCAAGATTAGTTGTATAGCTCGTCTGAATTTCGTTTCTTTAATTGTTGCTTCATCTCTCTCTCCCCCCATTTACAATCCATTCTTCTTTGGATTTCTGATTTATCGATTTGTTCTTTTCTGTTCAGCAAACATGCTGACTCCAAAACCATGTATGGCATGCATGTTTGGGCTAGTTTTTGGTTTGCATAACATACTATGTTTGATTATACAAGAATGTATAATCTTGATGATTCCTAATTTTTCATGCCTAAAAAGGCTAATAAAAATTGAGAAGATGCTATATGTAACTTATGACAAATTGGTTGCTATGTTTGGATGATCCAAAATTTAATTATGAAATGGATTCTTGACCCAACACAAGGCCGACAATCTGAATTTTTTTATTCATGATAGTATGTTTGGATGACCCAAATTTTAATTATGAGATGGATTCCTTACTCAAAATATGGCTTGCAATATGAATTATTTGTTCATATGAAATTGAAATAATATGAATGAATGACCTTAAATTTAATCTTGAAATGGATTCTTGACCCAAAATGTGGCTTGCAATATGAATTTTTATTCATATATGAAATTGTGATGATATGTTTGGATGACTGAAAATATAATTACGAGATAGATAGATTATTGACTCAAAATGTGTATTGCAATATGAATTTTTTGTTCATATGAAATTGGGATAATATGATTGGATGACTCTACATTTAATTACGAGATGGATTCTTGACCCTAAATGTTTGGAATATGAATTTTTTATTCATATGAAATTGAGATAGTATAATTGGATGACCTTAAATTTAAACACAAGAGGGATTCTTGACCTAACATATGGCTGGAAATATGAGTTTTTTATTCATGATAGTATGTTTGGGTGACCCGAATTTTAATCATGAGATGGATTCCTGACCCAAAGTGTGGCTTACGATATGAATTATTTGTTCATATGAAATTGAAATGATTTGACGGGATGACCCAAAATTTATTCATGGGATGGATTTTTGACTCTAAATGTGGCTTGCAATATGAATTTTTATTCATGTGAAATTGCAATGGTATGTTTGGATGACCCAAAATTGCGATGGTATGTTTGGATGACCCATAATTTAATTACGAAATGGATGGATTCTTGACCCAAAATGTGTCTTGCAATATGAATTTTTTGTTCATATGAAGTTGGGATAATATGAATGGATGACCCTAAATTTAATTTTGACATGAATTCTTGACCCAAAATGATGTTTGCAATATGAATTTTTTGTTCATATGTAATTGGGATAGTATGTTTTCTTGACTCTAAATGTGACTTGTAATATGAATTTTTTATTCATATGAAATTGAGATAATATGATTGGAAGATCCTAAATTTAATTAGGAGATGGATTCGTGGTCCAAAATGTGGCTTGGAATATGAATATGCTATTCAAATAAAATTGGGATAGTATGTTTGGATGAACCTAAATTTTATCACGAGATGGTTTCCTTGACCCAAAATATGGCTTGCAATGTGAATTTTTTATTCATAGGTAATTGGGATAGAACGTTCTTGATCCAAAGTGTGGCTTGCAATAGAAATTTTTTATTCATATGAAATTGCTTGGATGACCCGAATTTTAATCATGAGATGGATTCCTGACCCAAAATGTGGCTTACGATTTGTTTATATGAAATTGAAATAATTTGACTGGATGACCCAAAATTTATTCGTGGGATGGATTCTTGACCCTAAATGTGGCTTGCAATATGAATTTTTATTCATGTGAAATTGGAATGGTATGTTTGGATGAACCATAATTTAATTACGAAATGGATGGATTCTTGACCCAAAATGTGTCTTGCAATATGAATTTTTTGTTCATATGAAGTTGGGATAATATGATTGGATAACCCTAAATTTAATTTTGACATGAATTCTTGACCCAAAATGATGTTTGCAATATGAATTTTTTGTTCATATGTAATTGGGAGAGTATGTTTTCTTGACCCTAAATGTGACTTGTAATATGAATTTTTTATTCATATGAAATTGAGATAATATGATTGGAAGATCCTAAATTTAATCCGGAGAAGGATTTGTGGTCCAAAATGTGGCTTGCAATATGAATATGCTATTCAAATGAAATTGGGATAGTATGTTTGGATGAATCTAAATTTTATCACGAGATGGTTTCCTTGACCCAAAATATGGCTTGCAATGTGAATTTTTTATTCATAGGTAATTGGGATCGAACGTTTGGATTATCCCAAATTTAATTACGAGATGGATTCTTGACCCAAAGTGTGGCTTGCAATAGGAATTTTTTATTCATATGAAATTGAGATAGTATGTTTTGATGATCCAATTTTTTAATTGATAACGGGATGATCCAAAATTTAATTATGAGATGGATTCTTGACAAAAATTTGGCTTGCCATATGATTTTTTTTGTTCATATAGAATTTGGATAATATGATTGTATAACACAATTTAATCTCAAGATGGATTCTAGACCCAAAAGGTGGCTTACAATATGAATTTTTTATTCATATAAAATAGGGATAATATGTTTAAATGACTTATAATTTATTTACCGGATGGATTCTTGAACCTAAATGTGACTTACAATATGAATTTTTTATTCATATGAAAATTGGGATAATATGATTCTAAATTTAAATACAAGATTGATTTTACATGTCGAGATGACCCTTAATAGCAAGTTTGTCTCAGATGACAATATTGTATCTCAAGGCGTCAAATTTGACATTTGAGTTTTGATGATCTAAATTCGATAAAATGAGATGTCAATATTGTGCCTCAATGACCTTCAATGCGAAATTTAATATTTGAGCAACGATAATCTTGAATTCGATAAATTGAAATAATGGTATTGTGTCTAGATGACCTTGGATATGAAATTTTGATGATGATATGTCGTCTCGATGAAATCGGATGCAAAATATTATATTTGAGCTTAGATGATCTTAAATTCAATAAATTTGGATGATGATATTGTGCCTTGATTATATTGGATGCAAATTTTGATATTTGATAAATCAGGTTCATAGCTTTGTGCCTCGATGACCATGGATGTCAAATATGATATTTTAACTTAGATGATCCTATTTTCGATAAATTAAGATGATAGTATGGTGCCTGGATGATCTTGGATGTGGAATTTGATAATTGATAATTGAGCCTTGATGATCCTCGGTGATATATGATAATTGAGCCTTGATGATCCTAAAGTATATAAATTGAGATGATACTATTGTGCCTTGATAACCTTGGATGTAAAATTAGATAACTGAGACAAGATGATTCCTAATTCGATAAATTGGGATGATGATATCGTGTCGTAATATCTTTGGATGTGAAATTTGATATTTGAGGTTAGATGAACCTTAATTTGAATGGCATGATGGTATTATGTCATAAAAACCTTAGATGCAATATGTGATTTTTGTGCCTAAATGATCCTAAATTCGATAAATTCATATGACAATATTGTCTCCCAATGACCTTGAATGCAAAATGATAATTGAGCCTAGACAAACTAAAATTTCGATAAATTGAGACGATGATATTATGTCTTGATGACCTTAGATGCGAGATTTCATATTTGAGTCTAGTTGATTCTAAATTGACAAATTGAGATGATAGAACTGTCTCTATGTCCTTCCGAAATATAATATATGTGTCTAGATTATCTTGAATTTGATAAATTGGGATGATATTATCGTCCCTTGATGATCTTGGATGATCCTAAATTCGATAAAATGGGATAATGGTATTGTGCCTTGGATGCAAAATTTTATATTTGAGCCTCGATGATCCTAAATTTGATAAATTAAGATGATGCTATTGTGCCTCAAATGACCTTGGATGCAAAGTTTGATATTTGAGCCTAGATAATCCTAAATTCAATAAATTAGGATGATGTCATTGTGCTCAATGACATTAGATAGAAATTTCTTATTTGAATCTAAATGATCCTAAATTCGATAAATTGTTATGATGGTATTGTGCCTCAACTTGAATGCAAAATTTGATATTTGAACTTAAATGATATGAAATTTGATAAATTGAGATGGTTGTATTGTGCCTCAATGATATTAGATTAGATGTGAAATTTGATATTTGAGCCTTAATGATTAATAACTCAATAACTTGGGAAGATGGTACTGTGTCTCGATGACCTCAGATGTGAAATTTGATATTTCAAAATTTGTTGATAAATTGGGATGATAGTGTTGTGTGTCAACGACCTGTGATGCGAAGTTTGTATTTGAGTCTGATGATCCTTAAAACTATGTTAAAAATATTGTTAATGCAATGAATTACACATTATCTTGGATGCTTAATTACTGCAATATAAAATGTTGGAGGGTGAACAGTAAAGAACCCTTTGATCTTGGAGATTTTTGTCTTGGAGATACTAGTTTGACTTAAAGGAATGTAACATCATGATTTCATTAGCTCTTATAAAGGTTAATTTTTTTGTCTGCAAGTTTGAATTTTTTTTGTTAATTCTGAAGGCATGTTATTTGAAATTAACCTGAAATTCAGATGTTGATGTGCAATAGACAAACATCAAATCAACAATACAGATAGGCATGTAAGTGGATTTGTGCGTTGTCCACATTTCAAAGCGCAAAGGTCTTCTGTAAGTGTTAGAGATGTGATATAAAACAATTCATGTTCATTATTTAGCAACTTTAGCTTTTGAGAGAAAGCTTGTCCATCAGAAAGTTTGATCACAAAATTTGGTTCTAGACTGCATGGAATTTATCTTGTGCACTTCTTTACAAGTACTTACTAATCCTATATATTCTACTGCCGTTAACTATTTTGATTTGGTGTGTTCCTTAGCCTCTAATGCTATATTTGTTTCTTCTATATTTTTTCTCTGATCATTTATCTCTGAAAGGAACAATATTGTTTTTTTCCCAAAAGGGAGCCCGTTTTAGAGGTAAGTGGCTATTTGAAAGGCACGGTCCCAAGTTTGGAGAGGGAGAGAAGACTGAGATAGTAAAGAGAGACTAACTTCAATAATTTGTCTATGTTTGTCCTCAAAAACACCATTCTAATAAAGGGTATGATGAAAGAATAAATCAATGCATTATCCCATTGTTAGCTAAAGTATTTAGAACAAAGAAAATATATCCATGTATTTTCAGCTAAATGGATCAACAAAGGAAATAATATCTTCTGAAAGATTTTAAAGGGGTTGGTCCCCACAAGTCAATCAACAACAATTTAAGAGGTGAATTTATAAGTGAAAAAAGAAGATTGAGGTTTGAGAGGATAAACAATAAGCTTTGCCTTTGCAGCAAGCAACTCAAATGTCTAATATATTTTTATTTGCAATTTGAACATTACAAATTTTGAATACACTTGAATCATAGAGGACTGAAGAAGACTGAATTTATTATTTCATAGTGTGATTTTTGACTTGTATACATTTACAATAGAATTTAGAGTTATTACAATTTTTCTTACATAAATTACAAGAATTGAAATGTGCTACATGACAGACTAAGAGGAACAACTCTAAGCAGACAACAAATATGGAATTAGATAAAGTCCATCTTGACCCATCACCCTTCTAACAAAATTCAGTGGGTGTCCTGAGATTTAACAAAGCATTTAATATGACGGAATAAAAAAAGTGTGTGGCCTTTTAGTGATTAAAGGAACTAGAGCCAGATTTTTGAGTGACAAATTAACATTGGTGTGAAATGAACTGGAACCAACAGAAGTAATAGGAAAACCACAAATATCTGATCGTGGATGTTAAATTCAAGGCATCTGTGTGATTAAGCAGTGCTAATATGACCGCATTGAAGAATCTGCAAGTTTTGCCACCGGAGGAGACTAGGAAATTGATTGCATTTGAACAAACAATGTGCTATTGATTCTGCCAATGATAAAATTCATAGAACAATTTTTATTATTTTTCTATTTTCTAATTGAAGTCTTGTATGTGTCTATGTTTTTGATTAGTTGAAGTCAGCTGAGTGAGTACTGCATTTTTGTTGCAATTTTCAATGGTTGAATCATTTGATTCATTTTCAATATTGAATTTGAAAAATGATTTGAAGTTTCATTTCTTGAAAATCAGGTGTTTCCACCTTCATTTTCATTTCCAAATCTAGAAAATATTGTGGAAGAGATTATGGTTGTGCTACAAAACACTCAAGTGATATTTCAACATTTTTTATGTTAAAGGAAACCTGATTTGTGACTCTTAGTTGAGAGCTCTACCACTCCCTAACTTACATTTGGAGGCAAGTAAACTTCTATTTTTCTATTTTGCATCCGAGTCAGGTTAAATCTTATTCTTCAATTGAATGCAGATATTTGGTTTTGCATGCATCTGTATATTATGATATTATGTGACATGTAGATGTGTTATGTTTCATCAAATTTGTGTTTTCCAGATATTTATAAAGGTACTGAAATCTTTATTTAACTTCCATTAATTTGATTTCTAGATATGATATGCAATGAAAGATCAAAGAACTGACAAGCTCTACATCTTTCATTTTACAAGTACACTTCTTACTAAAGTAAGTTTAATAAAACCTAGTATAGAATAGATGTTTTTAGGTGTGTCTGTGTGTGCATCTAATACACTTGATCTATTTTGTTGTGATTTTTTGCTTGTTGCTTGTTCCTTCCTTTCAGTTGTATTTTGTTTCCTACTTTTGATTATTGTTGTTTGTGTTGCTTCTTCTAATTATTGAGAGGTTGGTGTTTTAGGTGGTGAGTGAAAATAAGAAAGTAGATGATTTGAATAGCATGATGAAATAGAAAAGAAACAAAAGAGATAAGGGCTAGTTTGTGATTGCGTCTAAATGCTTGTTTTTAGGTTTTGATGAGATTTTTGTGGTTATTGATTGTGTTTTTATATATGGGCATGTGTTGTTTGATGCTTAGATTAGATAGCAGAAATGCTACTTCCCACTCAAATTGTTTTATCCACCTTACTTTCTATATATGCTATGCATTAGAGATTAGAAGTCCATTCCAAATGATGTCTATATTTAGAGATGACATTCTATTTAACTGGACAGTTTCAACATCAGATATCTCATGTTGTGTACTTTTGTTTCTCTCATTTGTGTCTCCCCCAAAATTGTTCTCTCTATATCAAACCTCAGCTCCTTTATAGTTGAATCATTGTCATTTTTCATTTCTCAATTTACCATTCTGATAAATCCCAGCACAATGCTTATTATTGTTTGACCTTGCTGGTGAATTAGTTGACTTTCTATGAGAAGAAAAACCTTGTGATATTGCTTGTAGTTTTGCCTCAACAAGTGCAATTGTTGTTCCAATCAATGAATCACATGCTCTAGATCTGGAAAGTTTAACTGAGCACAATATCTTTAGTAAATATGTTCATGTGTAATATGCAACTGCAATATCTTCAGATGTGTCAAAAGTCGCTTACCATACCCCTTGTTTTGTTTCATGGTAAATCTAGTGTCAGCAACCCATTTCCCCAAATGTCCTTTATACAACTTTCCTCTTCCACTATACTTCAAAGGTTGAGTCTTTGTGAACACTCAGTCCAATTTTCATTGAAAGACTGATGTATATTTGTCATTCATTTTGTGTGAATCATTACAGGGTTGTCATATAAGCACCAGGTTCCAATATTGACCATTTTAAACATTATGGGTGAATTGGCAGCATTATTGGTTAGTTTTTTTACTTAGATGTCTATTTTTTATTGCTCCTCATTAAGTTGGTGTGTTGTCCATTTTTTATGCTTCTCATAACTTGAAATCTAAACGTGGATGATTACGTAATGTTATGGCAGCTAGTGCTCGTGGCCTGCCATATGAGGCTTCTTGCAATAGAACAAGTAATGTTTCCAATGGTTGTTCTACTATGATTCCTAATCCTACCTACAATTTATGCTTTATTTACCATGTCATGTGTTGTGTTTAAAATTAGAATATGAATACACCATTATGATTTGTGTTTATAATTTGTTGTGTCATCACGGATCATCACATTAGGTTAGAGCAATTACTTACATCTTCGCCAAAAAATTTAGGTTTTGTTTGGGAGTTTGGAGGAGAGGGGTAGGGAGGAGAAAATAGAAAAATAGAGAATTTTTTTACATTTTTTAAAAGAGTAATTTTGAAAATAACAATAAGAATGTTTATAATTAATATATTTTTAATTTATAGAGCGGTTTTGGGCTCAAAAACTCTCAAATGCCTCAATCCACGGGTGAGTAATATAGGCCCATTATGTCCTTTCAAGGATTCAAGTAAAATGGGTTATGGGTCTATCAGATCACAGGTAAAATTCATACGGGAAATTATACCTGTACCCCTCAAATTATACTCCTACCTCCATAAATGTGATGACATAACATATTTGCTCTCGTATAAATATTAAAACTTGTTATTTTTCATCTTCATATCATTTCATTTTTTCGAGAAATTTATTTTTAAGATTTCTGGTACTAAAAAATTTATTTTGAAGTTTTTAGTAACTATCTGATTTTTTTTTTTTTTTTCGGAACACAACTGATTACTGGAATACTTTTTTTAAGTTTTCTCAAAAATTTTATGATTTCTATTTTTATAATTTTTGTTAATATTTTCAACCTTTTATGCTGAAATTTTTTTTTAAAGGTTTCCGGTTTTTAACCTTTTGTACCGGAAGTCTTTTTTAAAGTTTTCCGATACAAACCTTTTGTATATATTTTTAACCTTTTATATCAAAATTTTTTTTTAAAGGTTTTCGATACACACCTTATTAAAAGTTTTCGATATACTTTCACAACCTTCTGTACCAGAAATATTGTTTAAAGTTTTCCAGTACAAACTTTCTGTATACATTTTTAACCTTTTATATTAGAAATTTTTTTTAATAGTTTTCGGTACACACCTTCTCAACCTTCTATATCGGAAATCTTTTTTAAAGTTTTTAGGTACAAATATTTTGTACCGAAATTTTTTTTTAAAGTTTTTCGGTTAACCTTCGGTACTGGAAATTGAATGGTAAAAAAAAAAAGAATGAGTTGGTAAAATAATATAAAAAAAAATTAAGATAAATTTTGTATTTTTAAAATATTGCGGGGGTATAGGTAAAATTGGGGATACATGGTATAATTTCCTTTTGTGCTTTGGTCATTTTTTAAGCCATTTTAATGTTTTTGGCCCCATAACACTGTTTGGGCAATTTTTTTTCAGTAAATTATTTTTAAAAAATTGGACCACTTTGCACCATTTTTCCATTAAAAATGAGCCTAGCATAGCTCTAATACTCACAAGTTATAGATTGAAAATTAACCATTGAAACAATAGTGATATATCAAATACAAAGATAATTAACAAAAATATACTAAACCAATTTCTATGTTGAGATACAAACAAAATACATAGTTATAAAAATCTAAAAACTTGTGAAATGTAAACTTAATATTGTAAGTGAAACTATTTCAAATAACAAACAATAGTTTTGTAGTGGTTTATAAGAACCTCAAAGAAGAAAACGGTGCAACAATAATTCTAATTGAGAAGGTGTGAATATGTGAGGTAAATTAGGGTTTCTTTTCCTTTCTTTATGTTGAGACACACTTGGAGTAGTAAAAAAAATGCAGATTGGGCCAATAAACTAGTCCACTACAACACAAATATAATATAATTAATATTAATAATAATATATATATAATAGGATAGGTTGATTTTCGTTAGGTTCAATATACCCATCCACATCCGTCCGATGGTAGCCAATAAAATCAAAACTTTGACCTGTGAAACCCGTTTTGTCCGAAATAAACCGTCTGCAAGTTACTGGGCTGCTCGGTTTCAGGCGGGCTGCATTATTTGTCTACCTCTAATATTTATTATCTACTTTATCATCTAATATGAGTCTCTTATTCCCAATTGATATTGATTGTTTTTAAAATTGTGATTCTTTTTAAAACTAAGATGTGTTTTGAATCTATTGATGCTTGTTTTAAGTTTAGTACTACTGAGACACTTCTAACGTGTCATTAGTGCAACTTAAGTAACTAACTTATTTTGTATGAATATATAAGTGTTCTCTGTTGAAATTTTGAAGGAAATTAAATTTAATTACATAAACATTTATTTATATATACTTTTATAAATTTCTGAGAATTTCATGTGCAGTTGAGAATTAACAATTTGATATATGTTGTCCTCGAAATAAGAGGACTATTGGACGAGTATGAAATGATTGGAGTTATAATGTTATTGAATTAAAAGCAAGTTTCAATTTATCGGCATTAGCTAGAAGAAGAAGAAATCTTTTAAGAGTAAATTAGTTAATGGAGTCAATCTTATAAGATTTGATTAACCTCTTATAATATCTTAGACTCAGAAATCCTCTCAAAGCCGCCGTAAAACTACTTGCACTTTTATATTATCCATAGCCACTCAATGGCCAAATATTCTATTTCTACCATACTACATATATGTTTGATTGACATTACAAGAGATATGATAAATAAATTATCATATCATATTTAAATTGAGTGTTTGATAAATTAACATTATATGGTAAGTTAATTTAAAACTCTATCTTATCATATCTCTTTAGTTAAAATTTGAGTTGTATTTGTGAGTTAGTTTTTGAAAGATTTTAGAGATTAGGATTTTGAAAGGTTAAGTTTATATTTTGATATATATTTAATAATTTAAAAAAAAAATAAAAAAAAACAATATAAAATATAGACTTAGCTCTAAAAAAAATTTCCTCCTAAATCCTCTAAAATGGAGCTTGCAAATAGACCCTAAAAAAACATTCAGACAATTTAACCAATAAAATATGTTGCTATATCATAGTTAGAATAGGTGTGTTATTAGAATACATCTTTTAAC
>JBBPBQ010020324.1:3647811-3665586 GCA_037974755.1 Cicer yamashitae
AAAAATATTTTTCACACAACATCAAATTTGTGTCATTAACCACCTTTTAAATATATATCACATTAACCACTTTAGAGTACTTTTTTAACCACTTAATTGTAGTACTTTAATGTAGTTAATGTTTTGTACTTTAGTGGTTAATGAGATACATGTTAAATAAGTAGTTAATAATTTATATTTTAGTAGTTAATAACTTATATTTGTGTCATTAACTACTTTTAAAATATATATTACATTAATCACTTTAGAGTACTTATTTAACCACTAAATTGTAGTACTTTAATGTGGTTAATGTCTTGCATTTTAATTGTTAATGAGATATATATTAAATAAGTAGTTAATAATTTATATTTTAGTAGTTAATGAAATATTCAAAGTTGTTAATGATATAAATTAATGAATGTATCAAAAAGATATTTCAATAATAAAAACAAATTTGTGTCGACTATTGTATCCATTATTTGTGTTCAAATAATATTTTTCATTTCGTTAATATCCGCTAAAAATTTTGGTTCATTAGGCATTAAAAAGTTTAAGGGGCATTAGTCATACCAAAATGCATAACTAACCAACTCATAGTGGCCATGATGTGTTCTGAATTTTGATTTTTAGTATTCAATTGCATTATAAATATAATATTTAATTTACATTTTCTAAGTTTTAAACTAATTATAATTAAGACTTATCTCTTTTTTTATGATCAGGATAAGGTCATCAAAGCAACTCTTGTTATCTTTAAAAATAAATAAATTTTTGTTTAATAAAATGGTCTGACAAAATTTGTATTCATTCTTATGTTCTAATATTTTTAAATTTAAAAATAATAAAATTATATTTGAAATTAATATTGTTTCAATAAATATTAAATTAATCGATTTATTCATCAATTGAAAAATAAATATTATATAAAGTCATAAAAAAATAGTTTTACTTAATTATAATGTGTTTAACAAATAGTTTTTCATAAAGTGTAACAAATAATTTTTCATAAAAAAAATTACTTAAATACTATTATAAATTTTAAAAAAACCTCCCATATTTAAATTCGTTTTAAGATTCACTATATTGTGGATTGGCCACGACCTTTTTCCTACCAAAAAATTAGTAATTATAATATTCTGTAATTTATTAAAATATTTTGAAGTCACTATCTAAGGACAGGTATAGAAAATATGGGAAATAGACAAAAATATATACAATAAATGTTTATACAAAATATATATATCAATATATAAGTTGATAAATAACAACTTCAAGTATGTTTGATTTTTCATTTGCAATTCAAAACATAATTTTATAAACGAAAAGTGGTTTGACATCATATTTGAATTGTCTTTAAAATTTCTTAATTTTTTTTCAAAATCGCGTTTTTACACATAAGTAACACAAACGGTACTTTTGCCCTTTTAATTTTCCATTTAAAAGTATAAAAATTTAGGATTTCCTTATTGCCATTTAGACAGAATGGTAATTTTGTCTTCCTAACACAAGTGGTAATTTTTGCTCTTTTTTGTCTCCCCAAGCTAATTTTATTTGGTTTTCACACTTGTTTTTTGTTATTGCACTGTGTGAGAATCCTAATAATCCAATGCCCTATCCCATTTTTTTTTTGTTGTTATTTTGTTATTTAATTTGGAACGTATGTTTTAATTCATTGTTTTTAGAAGGGTTTTCAATTTTCAATTTCGTAGTAGTTATTATTATTTAAAAAATTAATATAAATATATAATTTACATTATATTATAATAAAATTTATATCTTTTTTATTAAATACATATTTAAAAGTACTTTAAATTATTTAATTCAAACAAAATTTATTATTTAAAATGATGTTCGAAGGAAAAGTATTTAAACATAAATTAAATTAGAAAAAAAATTAATTTTTTACTAAAAATGTATTTGCAAAATTAAATATAATCAAAAATACATTTACAATGAATCCAAACACATACTTCATGATTATTATACAAAAAATTGGAGATTACAATAACTATACTATTGTATTTTCAAAAAAACGATACATTATTATTTAAGAATTATAATTACGGATTGTCCTTAAATTTTAATTTAATTGATAATTATTTATATTACTAAATTTAATATCATATCATTAATTTGAATATGAGACTTTACAATTGTGTGTATGAATTTTTTGTGATATTTATCATTTTGTAAAAAACAAAAATATATATATATATATGCATGCATTCGAATAGGTTAGATGAAGTGGATGAAATAAAAAATGATACATAAAAAATTCTAACATTTGTCACGCACTACAAAATAATCAAACAATTATGCAAAATACATCATGTTGTTTAAACATTACATACAACCGGACATGAATTAAACATAAACATGCCGGACCTTACATAAAACAATGTTTAGATGTCTTACAAAACAATGAAGTAAGAGAAAAAATATATATACACAGTTGGTATAAACCAATTTTACATTTACGTCTAATAAAAATAGAGTATGCAGTAGTTTTTAAAACAAAGAGTTACAACTCATAATAAATAAGACAAGATGATTGATTTGTGTCAAATGATTTTATATCGTCAGTATATAACTCAAAGCAATAAATCAACAAATACTAAAAATTCATCTTAGCAACAATAGCCATACTCTCTCCAATGTTGTGATGTATTCATATTTTTTATGTTAATCTATTTGAGCTAACCTTTGATAGCGAGATCCAAGTCTATATAATAAGATATTAAAGTCAAATTAAGGATGATAATGTGAGTGTTGATGTTATATTGGAGTGTCACACTTTTGGGAGTGAGATAAATTCCATTTAACAAAAGTATAATTTATAGAACCCAAAAAGAAACATCTAACTTAATCTTTAGTAAAAAAAAAAAAAACTTGTCACTTAACCTACATCTTCAACATTTTTCTAATACCCAAATGTCTCTTTCGGCAAAACAATGTCAGTTGACAAGTTCATTCTTTCTTGCATGCTACCCATAATGTCTCAAAAACGAAGGCTCTAGAGATACATGCATCCGTAAGTACACGACAATGGTACCATACTTACCTTATAAATGAGGCATACTGACCCATACAAACATGTTCCCTTCATGGATACACCCAAAAACAATTGAAACCATAATCTATAGGCCCATAACTTGTTTATACTTTAGTAATTATATAATTCTACATACGTTGTAGATATATGTTGAATTGATTCACCTTCATTATTTTTGTCACATTCTCATATTTACTCTTTTTTTTTTTAATTTAATCTTAATTATTAGATTCTTTGAATCCAATTTGGAACAAACCAGGAAAGAGGAAATGAGATTTGAATTGTGTATATAGAAAAACAAAGGAAGTTTATATTCAACACTTCAAATAATTTGCATCATCATGAGACAAATGTTGAGCATCTTGGATGCAAAGAAAGAGAGAGACAAGTGGACAGAAAACAACTCATGAGGTTTAGCAATGTTGTTGGTAGAGGGAGCAACACATGTGTGTGATGTAGATCTTTGTTTGCTTTCCCTTGTGCACAAACAATCAAACAATTCTTAAATTACCATAGCCAACTATTTATAACTTTGTCTCTGTTGTTTACATGTGCATTTTTCGTTTCTTTAATATAATAAATCTGTAGATTTTGCTGCTTCTCTAACTTCAATTTGCTCATAAGAGTGGACTATATAGGGGAACAATTAGGGCCACAAAATTAGGTGTCTCACACCGCGGTTTGCATTTTTATTGTAGTTTTTTTTCTCAATTTATCCCCATACTCATTTTAATTTGTTTTTATTTTCATACGGTGTCTACAAATGCGTGTCTAATTAATACTCTTCAAAATTGATTAATATGAGTGAACTATGTACGGAAATGAAAAGAACCTAAAATTGTTTAAACACTGACAAGTAGAGAACTTAGCTATGTGGCCAAAAACTTCTTGCACTCCTCTCTAGCCTAATGGTTCATGACTATATATATATATATATAGTGTGTGTGTTTTGACAAACTTATCCATCCTTTTTAGTAATGTTTTAATGAGGCATATTATCGATAAACATTCAAGGAGAAGTGTTATGAATATTAGGTTCATTGGTGAATGTCTCTTTACTATGCATATAGATAGGGCTAACATTATAACAGAAACATCACAATAAGAGGATAATGCTATTAACTCTCTCTTCTTCTCTTTTCTCTCTTTCTCTCATACATCTCTACTCTCCTATATTATGTCTTTGTTTCGATTAATTCACAATAGGATTGACATAGTAAATAATTAAGGGTAGGAAAAAGCGATTCCATAAAAAGTAACAAAAATTAATGATTTTCTTGATATATGTAAATAACTTTACAACGACAACTAAAAAGGAATTATGAGAATAACAACAAAGTTCATCCCAACTAAAACAATTCACATTCACATCAAAGAGCACCAATCCTTATATCAACAAAGCTCATATTGGCATATATGTATCCCATTATTAGGATACTTTTGTAAACAAGGTTGTTACTGTAGTAGAAATAATAGTTATAAGAAAGGATTTAAATTATGACCCTTTTAAAATTTGATTATACATTTAGTAAATATCTTTCTCAAATATGAATTTGAAAAAAAAACACTAGTTATACAAATATACTTGAACGAATATATTCAAACGTGGGTAAAGTGTGATTTATGTATATTAATAGTAGAGTTAGAGAGATCATACACAAGAAGTATCTTAATTTACTAAATGTGAGCTAATACAGTCTTCACAACTGTGAGACTTTCACTACAATTTTGATTAGGTATGTATCAAAATGAAGTGTGAGACCATAATATGAGTGGACTATGTAAGGGAATGAATAGGGCTTAAAATTGTCTAAACTCTTACCAATAGGGGAATTAGTGCATCTTTGTTCCACTCCTTTAAATGTGTGTCCAAATAACACTCCACAAAATTGATCAACATGAGTGAACTATATAGAGGAATGAATAGAGTCTATAATTGTTTAAACTCTGACTAGTAGAGGACTTAGCTAGGCGGCCAAAAACTTTTTGCACTCCTCTCTAATTAATGGTTCAGGATGTATATATGTGTTTTGACATACTTATCATTTGAGTTAGTTTTTGATAATAAGATTCAAGTCCATATAACATGATATTAGAGTCAGTTAAATATAACAATATGAGAATTGGATCTAGAACATTCGCTATGTGTGAGGGTGAGTGTTAAATTTATATAGAAATCTTGTCAAAGTTCTTGAGACAGTTAGATATACATTCTTCAAACTAGTTTGGAAATAAGATTTAAATCCATTAACACTAATGACAAACAATTTGACTAAATTAGGCTGCATAGTATTTTGGGCCGCAGAGGATCCATGATGGAAAACTCCCACCCAAAATGCAATTAGTAAGTTATCCAAACTTTCAAACTACCTACATACTAAATAAATAGGAATTTTTATTAAACTCCTAAAGGATCTTATAATGAGTACTATCATCTATAAACCAGACTTGTAATTAATTATTTTTTATGTACCTTACCAATATCTAAGAAGCTCACCTAAGTTACATTTTTTAGTATATTTACTTGCTTTGTTTCTATTTGGCATGGACAAAAGAATCCAACATATGTGTCATGTGTGCATTTTCTTTATCATTGTCAAATCTCAGATCTTAATCAACAAACAAAGAAAGAACTTGTGACATTATTTATTGAATATTATTAAAAAATTGATTATTTTCAATATACCTAACCAAGTTGGTGTATATGTTTTAAATACACATGGTACAGAAGAAGCTTTATTATTTTTTTGTTATATACATTTCATTTTTACATTATAATATATTTTTCAATATTCTGATCTAGTTGGAATGACACATGACCCACCACAACTAGTAATTTGGATCCTCTCCTCCTATATATAAGCACAAGAACCAAAGCTAAAACCATTCATCAATTTGTATCAAAGTCTCTGAAAATCATCTGCCATAAAAAAAAAAAGCCTCAAAAAAACCAATTAAATTGAACTATGGCTTATTGGTCAGCAGAAAATGCCACAAAGGCCTATCTTAGCACTTTGAAAATGGTGAGTAATCTCAACATATCTCAAAAAAATTCTACCCATCTTATTAAATGTCTATGTTCACAATTTTTCACATAACATAAAGTATTATTATTTTTTAATTTGATTTGTGTTATTTATTTTCTTCAGGGTGAAAAAGCCAAAGAACCAAATGTAGCTGAATTTATATCAGCACTAGCAGCTGGAAACAATGCACAAATGATGATTGTAGCATGTGCCAATGAAGCAGATTCAACAACACTAGCTTTAGTTGCTGCTGCCAATCAAACTAGTGGCAAAGTCATTTGTATTGTTCCAAATCATGAAAATCTAATTGCATCAAAAAATGTCTTAGGAATTGCTTCACATCAAGTTCAATTCATTGTTGGAGAAGCTCAAGAAATACTTGAATTAGAGCAATATGAATCAGCAGATTTTTTCCTCATTGATTGTAATATTAAGAATCATGAAGAGATTCTCAAAGCAATTCAAAAGGGTAGGAAGCAAAATGGTACAATTGTTGTGGGGTACAATGGATTTAATTGTAAAGGGACATGGTTATCATGTGGATCAAAGACTCAACTTTTGCCTATTGGAGAAGGGCTTTTGGTGACAAGATTTGGAATAAATGTGAATAGTCCAAAATATGGAACAACAAGTAGAATGGGAAAAATTAAAAGTCGTTGGGTAGTCAAAGTTGATAAATGCACAGGTGAGGAACATGTGTTTAGGGTCAGATTTAATCACGGAAAAGTTATTCAAGCTTAATTATTATATATTATATATGTGGTTAGTTCATTTGTACAAATTATTAAATCAAGATTAGATTATTATTAGTTTCATTTCTTAGCAAAATGGGGTACTAAATTTTTGTTTTTATTTAAAAGTACTTAGTGTTGGATTTTATCATGTATATATTAGATAAATTGATTTTGAGACTTGTTGTGTGTTGGATATTTATGTTCTATGTATGTACAAATTATAGAATCTTGGTTAAGACAAATTGGGCCTCTCCTTTTTGTAATTCATGAAATGGTCAAAAGTTAATTAAGACATTTGAAGGGGCACGTGAATCTTAGAAGATCCCTATTTTGGTTGGTTAGACTTTTGAATATAAAACCTAGTGGATGAGCAGGTTAAGGAAAGAGAAGGTGATCCACACTTATTTCATGACTAAATCTTTTCAATTGTGTTCCCTTTAATAACTTTTTTAGAATATGAGTTTTACAAATTAAACTATTAAATTCGAAGATCCAATTAAATAAATCATGTGTATAAAATTTTATAAAATTAAGAATGAATAATATTTCACAAGACAATTTTATTTTTGCCTCAAAAAAAGACAAATTTATTTGAACGTGTAAACATATAAATAAATATTCAATCAAAAAGTATAATTCTATAAATAAAATATCTAACTATAATTAAGAGACAATTATCTATGGTACATATGTCAATTTAATGTATAAGAGTTTGTGTTTAAATTAATAGTTAAATGAGTAATTAATTAATAAAAATATTTAATATCATTTAAAAAATAGTAATAACTAAATAATATTCTCCAAAAATTTCAGTAAAATAAAATTTAAATTTTTTGAATTTTTTATTACTAATAATAATAAATGTTGAATATTTTTTAAAAACAAATATAGAAAATTAGTATAATGTTTTAAAAACAGTGAAATGATTTTTATTTTTTTTTGACATTATGTTTTTAAAGTACAAAAATTTAAAAATCGTCATTTGATTCATAAAAACGTTCTTTAATTTATTTAAAAAAAAAAAAAAAAATTATACCGAAACTATTCAATTTATCAATGTGACGTAAAAGTTCACTTAAGAGATTATTTATATTTATATTACATTTCTAATTAAGATTATACATTAGTTTGTCTATGTAAATTCCATCAGAAACCTTGATAAGTGCTGGCTGCTTAGTTGTAATACTTTGGTTAGCAAACCAAACAGTTTTAATTAGCACTCAATAACAGCTCATCTTTGCATAAATGTTTTCGGAATATGACTGCAGCCAGCATTAATACTAACGTGTGTCATGTGAACTTCACAAGTATTGTCTTCAAATACTAAAACAATTGCTTCTTATAATATTAACTATTGTCTTCATATAAGAACCAATCCAATGTGGTCATAATCACATCTCAAAATCCCTCAAATATTCTATTTAATGTTCCAATTTCTGTAATGGGCTAATAGTACGCCAGCTCCTTTTTTTTGGGCCAGCTCCTTTTTTTTGGGCCGGCTCCTTCTTAATATACAACCCATATACTTTTGACCAAATTATTTATTAAATGTTTTGTATTATAAATACAAATAATGGCAACTCCGGATTTTAACTCACTATAATTAACCAACTACTAGTATGCACATTATAATGTTTTGTTTTAATTTTTAGTCAAATGTTTTTGTTAGTGATATTTTATAATTAGCATTTGGACCACCTGGGTATAACGTAAGTGATCAGGACAGTACAAAAAAGGAGTATATACATCTTCCTCTGTTCAGATTGTACCAATTTTGTATACCATAAATAAATCACTCACGAGTCACAGAATAAAAAATTTGATTTAATATGCATTTGATCCATGGAAATTTTCTTTATATTCAAACTAGTAAGACCGTGCATCCGCACATATCTAATTTAAGACCGTGCATCCGCACATATTATAATTGATTTGATTTTTATGTAAACGATATTAAAATATATTAATTTTAAATAATTTTTTCATAACAAACATTTATTTTTTATATGCTTTTAATAATAAATTATGATTAATATATTATTATTATTATTATTTTTATTTAAATGATATAACACAATGTCAAATGTGTCATTTGTTACGTCTTTTGTTATATTTATTAGTGATAAATATTTGTCGTGTAATTTTTTTTTGTACCAATAACAAATATTTATGTCGTAATTTTTTAAAATTGATCAACAACAAATATGTGTCATATGTTTTTATATGTATCAGAGACGAATATTTATCGACGATAAATATTTGTCCCTTTCTTTTTGTATATTAGTGAGAAATATTGTCCTGCATTATTTTATATTTATCAATGATAGATATTTTCGTCAAGTGTATGTTTTTTATAGTTAATGTATTATGATTATTTGGATATTTATGTAAACCATATTAAAAAGGCACTAATTTTAAATAATTTTTTAATGATAAATATTTATCTCGCGTATGATTTTAATAATAAAATTATAATTTTGTTAGACAATAATAAATATTTGTCATGTATTTTTTTATGTATCAATGACAAATATGTGTTCCTTTTTAAAAAAAATTGATCAATGACAAATATATGTCTCATGTTTTTTATATATCAATGACAAATTTTGTTTTGCAATATTATTACATTTATCAATGACAAATATTTGTATCTAATATAACAATATTGGTATTTGTCAGTTGAACTAAGCCTTACTGATTGATAAATATTTATTCTATGTGCTTTAATATTTATCGGTGACAAATATTTGTCACATAATTTTTTATATTTTATTAGTGATAAATATCTGTCCTGTACTGTTTTTAGTATCAATAACAAATAATTTTTCGTTGTTTTTTCATATTCATCATTGACAAATATGTGTCATGAATTTTTTTTATGTAAAAATGACAAATAATTGTCTCTTGTTTTTTTTATATTTATTAGTGATAAATATTTATTCCGTATTTTTTATATTTATCAGTGACAATTATGTGTTATGTATTTTTTTATGTATCAATAATATACATTTGTTTTTACATTTATCAGTAATAAATATTTATCTCATATTTTTTTATATTTTTCAGTAATAAATATTTATCGTGTATATTTTATATTCATCAGTGGAAAATATGTATCTCATATTTTTAATGAATCAATGAAAAATATTTGCTCCGTGTTTTAATATATCTATCAATTATAAATATTTAATCTCATTTTTTTCTATATTTATCAGTGATAAATATTTATTCCGTATATTTTATATTTATCAATGACAAATATATATATTGTATTTTTAATAAATAAATGACAAATATTTGTTTCATATTTTTTTATGTTTATCAATTATAAATATTTAATCAAATGTTTTTCGATAAATAATCATCAATGATAAATATTTATCATGTATCACTGTGCAGAAAATTATAAATAGTGTATTATAATTATTCTACGGTATTAAAAAAATACTAATTCTAAAGATATATGTAATAACAAACGTTTGTCCCATATATGATATTTATTTTAAAATTTGACTCAGTAGAAATATGTCTCGTATATGATAATTAAATTTGTGTATGATAAAATTCATCTTTCATTCTTTTTTTCTCTCCCTCTTTTAGGTGTACACATTACACCACCAAATCACAAGATCATACACTTTATAACCATATTTTTCTTTGTATTAAATAATTCATTTTTGTCTTAAAGATTTATTGGTTATTTTAGTTATTAAAAAAGATTTATTGATTACAAATTTTTTTCTATTTTAAATTTGGTTATACATTGTTTGTTGTTGTGTTGAAGATTTACTTGTTGTTTTGCTAGTTTATGTGATGAAGGAGAAAAGAATATTGAAAGAGAATATAACATTTTTTTAAAGTTATAAATGTAATTAGACTGAAATACTCTTATTTTTTGTAGTTAATGTCAAAAAAGTATTATTATAAAAATTGTACAATGATTATTGAATTGAAAATTTTACAAAAACACCCTTAAAAATGATGATGTGGTCAAAATATAAGAATCGACGAAATTAATGTTTCTATAATACCTTCTTTTTCTAGATAATAATATATATTAAATTGAGTTTTATAATAAGTAATATATTTACTTTTAGTCCCTTTAAATATAAGTGGTAAAGGATTAAAATAAATATTACACACATAACTAATTTTAATATAAATAAATTTTATATAAACTAAAACAAAATATCAAATAACAAAATTAAAATTGAATATATTTACAAAGACCAATAATATTTTTACAGGAACTAAACAAAAAATAGTACATTTAAAGAGATAGGACTAGAGTGTATATTTAAACCTAAAAATATACTATATGATTGCCCTACTCAATAATTGCGATAAATAAATTTCAATAATGTGAAGGTGATAATTTTTTCTTTAAAAAGAAGTTTAACGAACTTTGTTATAATTTCGGTGAAATTTTATAAAAACTATAACCTGTAACTTTATAAAATTACAATATTCACTGTAATTCTACCGGACTCGCTGCATAGTATTAAAACATACGCCGAAAAGTGATCATATTTCCCAAAATATGTTGAAATATTTTTTTTTGGTAAAAGTGGTCTTTTTTTTTTGGGTCAAAATTGGTAAAAGTGGTCTAAACATAGCTTGTTGCAAGGCAAGGATCCAGTCGATATAGTTATTTGTATTGTACTAAAAAGAAACTTTATAAAGTAGTAAAAATCATCAATGTAAGCACAGTGAGTTGGGTCCAATACCTATGCATGATCCTTCATGTTTGTAGGTAAGATAATAACCCTGGGAATCATTGTGGCAAGTACACCTTCCTTCATTAGTAGAAAAAAAAAGTGATTACTTGAACGTTAATATCCAAAACCCTATTTCACCGTTGTATAGTCACTTATAAATTCATAATTAGTAATGTGATTCAAAGCGAGAGAAAAGTTAGTCACCTTCTCGTAAGAATGCCACATTTTTTCATTTATCACATATAAAAACAAATCATAAAATAAATAAAATAATAATAATTTTATCATATTAACTTTATTAATCATTAGTGTGTTCACTGTTATTATAAAAATATAAAATGAAATATAATAATTTAAAAGTCAAACACATTTGTCTTTAAGTCATAATTCAATATTGTTAGGTTAACATCTTGTCTCAAATTCAAACTCGGAATTTCACCATTGTGAGTTAAGACAATAAAAAAATCAAACATATTCTTAAAAAAAAAAAAAAGTAAGTGATGCACTTTAATTAATCATATATTAATTAATTAAAGTGTACAATTTAAAAAATGAATAATATTACTTTGAAAATTCCATTCACTTGGATCTTTTATTTTTTAATTGCAAATATGACGATTGTTGTAGAACAAAGAGAGTAATAGAATGTGGAAACAGATCCCAATTATTGGGAAAATAATTTCGTTGTCCAAATAACATTTGTAGAACAAAGAAGAGCATTCTAGGTTTTTTTTTTTTTAAAAAAAAAAAGGAAAATGGGTGTGTACTAGTGATAATTGAAAATTTAAGAGGCATTCACCATCTATTTATAGAAAAATATTCAATAAAGCCCCTGCTCTAAAATTAACATACTACTGTCCAAAATAGAGTCACATAATAAAAGCTATTCCCTAAATAAGGAAATAGTATGTAATTATATAACAATATTGTTCCCTAAAAGGTAGCACTATAAGCAATAATTAGTTAGCACTAATTTGTCATCTCACCACATAGGTAACTAATCTAATTATGGATGAAATAATTTAGTGATTGAAATTAGAGACAGCTACTACAATTTCCCAATTCTTTAACAATTGCTTCCATGGATGGCCTTTCAAAAGGAGAGTCATGAGTGCAAAGCAAAGCTATCTTTGCTAGTTTAGCAGCCTCATATTCAAAAAATCTACCATCAAGATTTTGATCAATAAACTCTTGGAATTTTAAGGATTCTGCAGCAAGCCTTATTGAGTTAGTTATCACCTTCTTCCCTGAGAGGATTTGGAAAAGCACCACACCAAATGCGTAAACATCGCTTGCCTCGGCGAACCGCCCGGTAGTGATGTATTCAGGAGCTAAGTAACCCTTTGCTGCACTACCCTTAAGTGCAGAGAAGACAATGTCATTTGTAAGAAGCTTGTACAGACCAGAATCATCCAGCAATGGATTGTACCTTTGATCAATTAGAATTTTTTCAGCCGAGATGTTTTGGTGAACGATTACTGGTTTGTTTGGTTTGTATGAATGCAAATATGCCATGCCTGATTAAAAAAAAAACAAGGTTTAGTAATTATTATAGACATGAAAGATTAAAAAGCATAAGTATCACTAGCTATGTAGCACCTACATTTTGAATTTAGGTGTGTCTACATGTCAGTGTCGTGTCTGGTGCATATTTTATAGGTCCCTAGTAGTTAAATTGGTAAGACAAATATCAAAATGTAAAACTACTAGTAACTTTCCTAAGGTGTCAAAAGTTATAAGAAAGTGATCATAATGTAATGAAAGGTAAGATAGAAGGGTAACCTTTAGCAATTCCTTTGACAATAGAAACTCTAGTTGACCATTCAAGGACTTCTCCATCATTTTCCGTCTTATCCAGGAAGCGCGACAAATTTCCGTTAGGAACAAAATCATAGATCAAAAAGCATTCACCTCGCTCCCTCGAACAACAAAATCCTCTCAACCGTACTAAATTATTATTCCTCATTGATGCCAAAATGTTCAAACCCTTCAAAAACTCAACTTCATCAGACTTGCAACTAGTTTTGCTAATGCTCTTCACAGCAACGACTGAACCGTCTCTTAAAACGCCTTTATATGTTGCACAAAAGTTACTCTTGCCTAACAAATTCGAATCCGAGAAATGTTGAGTAGCCGACTCCACTTCTTCCAAGTTAAACCTGAAATTATGGAACCTGTCTTGGGCCTCTTGGTTTTCCACATTGAAATTCCTATAATAAGCCAAAGGGTCCCATCCAGTAGTGTACTCAAGGCTAGCCAAAGGAGATCCATTTTTTCTGTATATAACTTTGGCTTCATCGGTGCTTGGACAACTATCCGAGATATGAGTAGAATTTCCAAGCTTTTGCTTTCTTCGACGCAGATATAACGTGAAGGTTAAGATACCAATTGCCAACACTGCAATTATAACCACAGATACACCAACAGTAATTGGTGTGGCTTGATTGGACTTCGATGAACGAAAGCATTGAGTTTCATTGCAAGGTAACTTCACATTTGCCGTTTCTGGGATATTTCTTGTTGTTGCTCCATCTTTGCTTGTATTGCATGTTTTCAAGAATGGAAACCCAACTCCACATAACCCAAGATTGTGCTTATACAAAAATCCATCATTTAGTCTCTTAAGAGCTTCATTAAACCAAACAAAAGCAAATAAACACATTTTATATAAGCAAAACATAGTACTAAAGAAATGAAGAAAAGCAATGAAATTAAACAAATTAAGTAACATATTTATCATCATTATTACCAGGAGGTACATTTCCAGAAAGTGTATTGTTGTGAACATCCAAAACTTTGAGTGAAGAAACACTAGCTAGACCAGTTGGAATGGAACCAAAAAGATTATTAGAACTCAAATCTAGCCTCACAAGCATACCCAAATCACCAAGACTAGCAGGGATAGCACCAGTTAATTGGTTTGATTGCAAAGCAACAACACTTAGCTTTTTCAAAGTACCAAGTTGTGCAGGTATGCTCCCTGTTAACTGATTATAACAAAGCTGCAAAACTGCAAAATCAAGTGAAAAGGACTAAACATGATGAACACACACTTCCAAGTATGAAACTTTGAATCACCAATAAAACATGTCATAAATTGTTTCTATAAACTCATATAAACAATCTCACAAGCGCTTATGCCAATAAATAAACTCAAATAAGTCAATCCAATAAAAATAGCTTATATGTAAGCAATTATATGATAAACGCTTATGGCATAAGTGCTTAATTAAACTATTTATGGAAACATGACTTAAATCTTCAAGAGAACAACACTAAACATCATTTAAATGCATAAAATCTACAAAAGAAACGAAGTTTCAGTACAGTACATAACATGAAGAAAACCAAAGATACACAACACACAGAAAAACAAAAGTTTCAATTTTTATCAACAGAATGACATCTACAAACCTTGCAAACTCTCCATGCTTCCAATTTCATGAGGGATTTCACCAGAAAGATGATTAACATTCAAATACAACTCACCAAGTTGAGTCAAGTTTGAAATTTCTCTCGGTATCTCACCATACAAAGAGTTATAATGCAAGTAGAGACCTGTCAAGTGTTTGAGAGCAACAATGGTGGGTGAAAGCTTCCCTGAAAGACCTTTTCCCTGCAAAGAAATGTTAGCAACTTGACCCTTTTCATTGCATGCTACTCCTTCAAAAGATCCATCACATGGGTTACCATTGATGGTCCATGAGTGTAGAAAATGGTTATTTGGATCCAAACTTGCTTTGATTTCCATGAGTGTTCTTAACTCTTCATTTTTCCCAAAGACCCATTTTGGGTTTAAGAGGAAAAAGAACATGTGAAAAAAGAGAAGAAGTAGGTGTAGTAGTGAAAAACCCATTTGAGATTTTGATATTTGAAATCTACGAAGTGTAATGGTGTGTTTGTTTGTTGTTCTATGTGGTTGCTTGTGTTTTAGAGTGTGTCAGTCAGAGTTGAAGACAGTGGGGTGTGTGAGCGTTACATACTAGACAAGAGTGGTTTCAACTTCTGTTACATTCGACATTTTCAAAACTTTATAACTGCTACTTTTTTCATTCACAAACTCTTATTCGTCACTAAAAACATTTTTATTCTTTTTATAAAGTAAGTAATAAATAAACTTTAAACTTCTTAAATGTTTTTTTTCTATGATTATAAATTTCATGTTCAATTTAATAATATTGATATTTATGATATTTGGGTTTTTAAATATTTTTTGAATTACTAATGTTCTTTACTTCTCATATTTTTATCACAAATTAAATATATTTTTAGTTATTTATTTTTTATTAAACACTCGTTGAAGTCTTTTATTTTATTTTTTTAATTCACTTTTGTTCTTTATTTTTTATAAATAATAAATGTTATTTATTTTTATCATAATCTTTCAAACAACTATGAACTATTAATGTCTAATAAAAAATCAATTATAAATTTAAGTGTACAAAGTTAACCAGGAATATTTGATACTAGAAGGGATGTCTCATAGTACATGTCATAGCAAGAAACTTTGATATATTGGGGTACATGTTTGAATCGGTTTACCTTTTGTTCTATTTTAGTGGGGTAAATTTCGACATTAATAAAAAAATATATTTTAAAAATATAGATTTAATTTTGACATATTTAGTGTTTCTTAAATATAATATT
Organism: Cicer yamashitae; assembly: GCA_037974755.1. NCBI lineage: Eukaryota > Viridiplantae > Streptophyta > Magnoliopsida > Fabales > Fabaceae > Cicer > Cicer yamashitae. The sequence continues at coordinate 3,663,971 of JBBPBQ010020324.1, forward strand.
TTTTTGAAGCTAATATATATTAATAAATAAAAGAAAGAAAGCTTCGACGAACATTAATCTAATTTAAGAAAATAGAAAGAAGCAACGGAAAATGGAGGAAAAAAGTCCAAACATCACAAAAGAATTTGAATTAAAACAAAAAGACATCAAAAAATGTCAAATTGGGAAAACAAATCTATTAAAACTCAAAAGAAGAGGTTTCCGCAAAGTTAGTTATTAGATGATTTGAAATGAGTATTAAAGTTATCCTCTGGGCTTTGAATTAGAATCTCATTAATCATAAATTTAGATTTAACCATAGAGAATTTATGTTCATTGGCTATTGATTTTGTAGTAATAACATTTTACTCTTTCACCTCACTACTCCAAAAATTTAGAACTTAAGTAACAACTCACTTGGAATATGTATTGCCTCCGAAATTGATTCTCAAATTATTTGTTCTTTTAATTTATCATTCAAATCACTTTTTATAAAAGTATTCAAATAAAAATTATTTTGCATACAATTTACTTTTTATCTAAATTAATTTATTTAAAATCAATTTTTATCTCGTATAACCAAACACATATTAAACCATTTCAAAATATGAAGTACATTTAAGTGTATATTTGATATTGCGATGAATTTGTTAGCATCATAATAAATTTTCATGATTTTGACAAACTTATTATAAAATAAAACATATACAAAAAGTTATCTTTTCGCAATTATCATTTTGAAAAACTCACCGTAATACAAAACGTACACATGAATTACGAGCAAACAACTCTTAATCACATGAGAGATGAAATTGATTTTTATTTCATTATAAAAATACACAAACAATAACGTACTATTTTTGTAGTTACATCTTCTAATCCATTTTTGTTTTATGCCATAATTAACATATTCTATTACATACCAAACAAATTTTAAGAGTAAAACATATCTCATATTTTTTTTATAAAAAATAAGGTAAATGATTTAGATATAAGAAATTCATTAGAGGCAATGTAGACCTCAAGACTCAAAAAAAAAGTTTACACAACCATAAAAAATATGTATAAAAAAATATAAGAATAATGCACATAATAATTTGAAATATAAACAATTTTCAACCATCTTTACTATATTAAACATTACTTTCCCATAATACTGTTTAGGTTTAATTGCAGTTTTAGTCCCCTTATTTTTATCAATTTAAAAAATCAGTCTCTCTATGTTAAATTCTGATAATTTTATTAATGTGACATATGATAGGATGATGTAGCAAAATTAACATCCATAAAATCATAATAAAACTTTCTAAAAACTTAACTTTCATTTTTATAATTTAATTAATTACATATGAATAACTAATGCATCTAGAGAGTTTTATAACATGAAATCGTGTGTTACATCATTTAAAATATGTCAAATCATTATTTTTTAGTTAAAAGATATAAAAGAGATCAAAACTATCATCTTTTAAAATAGAGGACCAATTATGTGAATTGATAAAAAAAAATGATCAAAACTACACTTAAATCTACCATTTATTTGGTTAAAATTCCCTTATTTCATTTAAATTTTAGGCATAATTGCTCATGCGTTCCCTTAACTTAATTTTATGTAACACTTCAGTCTTTTTTTTTTT